>VXBJ01003837.1:522242-558365 GCA_013400055.1 Nycticryphes semicollaris
GGAGGAGGAGGAGGAGGAGGAGGAGGACTGGTCCTATTCAGGACTGAAAGACAAGGAATTCCAAGGAAAACTTGATGCAGAGGAAGCTTTGGTGGTAACAGTGGTTGTCATGGATAGAGAACAGTAGTTTGTGAGAGATTACCCTAGCTCTAGAATTAAATTATGCTAGGTGCAAAATACATCTAGCTTTGCTGTCAAACTTAAAGCTAGCATGCCATTGAAAATCAGGATAGAGGATCTGCTGCATTCTGGGCTGCCACTGTGACTGGAGGGGCCTATTTATTTAGATGACTGAACTTTGTGCATACACAGTAGACTACTTCCTGTGAGTTGAGAGCTTTTTAAAATTACATTAAAAAAATCAACTCTGACTGTGACACGCATTCAATTTCTCGTATGACGAGCCAAACAGGATAGCACTATGCCCTTTTTCAGGTGTACGGTTCACAAAATGGGTGAGTTTTTACAGCGGACTCAAAAGCAGTAAGTGCTGGAACCCATTTAAATTCTTGCTTTAGATGTGATCTGCCTGCTGTTATGATTAAAGATTATAGTGTAAATAACAGTGTAGTCCTAATGCAGAAGATGGCACAGAGGACAGTGGATAAAGGACTGCTTGCACTAGTTCACATCCAGACATAAGTGGCTCAGGTTCACTGGTTTGATCTGGGCCAAGTGCTGTGGTGGACAGGGAGCCTCATCACTCCTCTTTCTCTAAGGGTACAGACCCCTTGTGCCCAGGTGGTGTTTCTCCATAGCTTCTATATCAGAGTTTTCAGGAGCATCTCTGTACTGACTGTCCCCTATGACCACATAAGCACGTAACAGCCAGGTGGAGAGGAATTTCTGGGAGACATAATGGCCTAGTTGTCTGTGTCTCTCTCAGCATGTTACGGAAGGTGAAGCTAAACCTCCTTGTACCAGACTTATTATGCTCAGCTCAGGAATCACATATGCATAAGCTGCTGCATGCCAAAAGTTCATTGCCAAATAAAAAGACATTGGCAGCATGGGAAATGGGGTGACCACAGGTCTGGGATGCCCATGGCACACATGCACATGGCAGCCTGGATGCATTCCTGGTGGCTTGTTGCCTTGCCTGTCCATGTATTTTTTGAAGGAAGGGCTACCACACACTGAAATTTCAGCCATCAAATCAGTCAAAGGTAGCCTGAAGCTCTCCGGAGTGGTGGACAGAACCAAGGTGAGTCTTGTGGCTCTCCATGCACATGAGGATGGGGGAGGTTAGAGTGAAATTCAAGGATAAAGGTACTTTTTAATCTAGTGCCCCCTTTCACCATCTCTTATATGAGCTGGCCTCTTTTCCACCCCATTAATTGTATAAGCATACCCTTTTATCAGCTTAAAGGCCTTAAAATACAGTATTTCGTATGTGGATTAAGGGCAACGTGCAACTTTAAGTAACTCATGCTGATGAATTCGTCTTTGGGTGAAGTTGTAGAAGAGTGCTGCAAGGCTGCATGGCTTTTCTGTGTCACTTACAGAATCAGATAAATAGATGCAAGTTGTCACAACCCCGGTTAGAGTAATACATTTGTGCCTGAATACAATATTTCCCATACAGTTTTAATAAGTTACTTACATTTAGTATAAGAAACCAGAGTGTATTTACTTGCAGTTTTATAACTAAATCCATGACAATTTATTTTGTATGAAATGTTAAATTACTTAATAAAGGCTTTCTCAAAATATTTTCATATTTTCTGGATGTTGGAAAAGAAGTGCATTTTTTTTTCTCCTAGATAGCAAAAAAAACCAAACATCATTATGTTCTTGCTTTAGCTATGTAAATGACCTTACTAATAAATGAAAATTGTTATTTCAAAGCTGCAGTTTATTATAGCCTAATGGCATGTTAGCCCTTATCATTCAAGGCAGTATTTAACTCTGAATAATATATTATGCTAAATCTCTGAAATTGTTATTATGAGATTTTAATGCACCATAAAACACATCTTATGATCTTCAGCATGCTAAAATGTCAGTCTAAGATATTACTCTAACATATATCTTGGAAAGCAGTAGTTTGACAAAATCCATCTTCATATATAGCATTCCTTGTACTGCATTTTGCACATAGATTTATGTGTAAGTATGAGATTTGCAACTTCTAAATAAAATAATAATTTTTTTTTTCTGCACATATAAAACCTAGCACAATGAGATCTCAGCCATAACTGGGAATCCTAGATTCTGACAAAATTTCTTAATTAAATAAACAGTGTTGTTGGCAAAGCAGCCATGAAACTGAAACAATGTATGTGCATATATTCTTGTTTTTTGCACTTGGACATGTTGTCTTTTTCTGATTTGAAAGTATTGGTCTTAGTTTAGATGTTACTATTTCATTTTGGCAGTTCTGAGGAAAATGCATTAGCTATCTGCATGTTCTTCCTTAAGTAACTAGAAAATTAGTAACGGTAACCTATATCCTTTCAAAATGTAACAGATATTTAAATGAAGAAGTTTCTTCAAAGGCAAAAGTGTTACTATTTCATTGTACTAGTGAATTGAGCAATGGTATTTGGTCCAGAAAACTCTGTAAAGAAAAACTGTTTTCACCTGAAGCCAAATGTTACGCAGCTGCCAGATCACACTCTTTCTTTACTGAGAATGTGCATTATATTTTCTGGTTTTCAATCTAAAGGGCTTGACTACTGCCATGCTTAACATTATAAGGATATATTTTGTATCTTACCGAGTTCTGGACTAGTGTTAAAAACAGGAGGCCTGAAGGCTCTATTGAGATCTGTGTCTGTATCTGAGATGCTTAGAATCATCTATCTAAATATGTCTAAAACTATCTAATCCAAGATTTTTACATTTAGATTCTCTGATTTTCTAAAATTTATCTTTGCAGCTTACAGAAACTGATTTTGATTATTGATTATTACTATTGATGATTGATTGATGATTATGATTGTTGATTATTACTGTGTCTGCAATGATCAAAGACATTATTTTCTGGTTTTAAAGAAGTAACAATGAGAAAAAATGACAAAAATAATTACCAGATATAATAATTGAAAGGAAGAGCAGTGTATATTACTAACAGAATGGTAGTTGGGCAGTTTAAAGGAGAGGTTACAGGGTCTATGGCAAATGAAAATTTCAGTTCAGGGCCAGTAGTGGCCACCTGAGGTAGGGAAGATGCTGGTGAAGATGAGAAAACAAGAAATATGATGCATGGATAATAGGCCTTGTAAAGAGAGGATTCAATAAAGCAGCAGCTGGAGAGACATCCTAGCAATACAGCAGTCTTTGTTAGGTGCGCTGCTGTATGCTGCTCTTCTCCTCATTTCTATTGAGAAAATCAACAAGGGACTAAGTAGTACTTAGGAAAATTATATTACGTTTTCTCTGTATTATGGGAAATATGCTTTTTTTTTTTTTTTGTTCAGCAGAAAATAGCAGAAAAATGTATTTGTTATTAAGGGGGTTTGTGCATAACTTCTTTCATAAGACAATTCTCTAATGAGTCTCTCATACCGATTTTAGGGAGATGGTTGTCTGGTTATATCTAATGGAAATCTCTGGTCTGGTACTCATGAAGCACTGTCAGGGGCAGATGTAGATCTCCAGTCCAAAGCAAAGGTTTGTAATGTGCTCATAATGACTGATCTACAGGAGCTGGGTATAAGCAGGCATTAAAATATTTATAGGCAAATGATTTATCCTGAATGTTGTTGATGCTAGTCAACTGCAGACAAATGGCATTATCTGAAGATCTGTGAAGAGCGAGTCATCACCAAAGAGCTCAGCGTTCATTAGTTAGTCCAAGTGGATGGTTTTTGAAATGAGGTATATAAAGCATTTGAAAATTCAGATCTTCAAAATTTCACTGAATGTGAAAAACTTCACTGAAATGGATGGAGTTGCACACACATATTTGCAAACGGATGTATTTCTGAGCTTGAAGACTTGTCATAACTAGTGCAAGTGCAGGGATGCATCTGTATCAAGGCACAAGTCAGGGGTGCACGCTGAAATCATCCATGACACCCTGCAAGCCCTGCTTGACCTGAAGTGGAATATCTTAAAGCATTGAATTTCATGCTTCTCCACTTCATAGGATGGAACACTTCATCTAGTTATTAGTGTATTTCAGTGGCACTGTATCCAAACCCAAACCAGGCAACCAGTCCCTCTAAACAAGCAATGGAGACATGTTTCTTAAGGTGAAGGAGAGCAGGAAATTATTCCCTGGGATGACAAAAAGAAAGAAATAAATCACAGAATATTTCCATCAATAAGTTGTTGACAGTTTGAAGAAGGCAAATAATTCAATGACTAAGTGCAAAGTCCATTATTTTTTTTGTTGTCTATTATTTGGGAATTGTGATCTTTATTTATATACCTTCTGAGTAATAGTATAGGCGAAAGGATAACTAACATAATAGAAGGGAAAACCATCTCTTGTTTAAAAATGTTAGACTTTGTAAAATGGAAGATGTGATCTCAGATAAAGGTTCTCTAATGAAGGAAATGAGAACACTTAAAGGGCAGGAATTTAAAAAAGGATGCAGATTTGTGTTATTGCATGAACAAATGCTTCTATAGGTTTTGTTTCAAGTGTGACCCTAGGGTAATCAATCACAGCAAGACTGTCACCCATGCAAGCTTGAGTGTAAGATGAGGCAGCTCCTGTATATTTGGAGAAGGCTTGGAGACAGGGAAAATATCCTCCATATGTACCTTGAAGAGGAGAAAAGTGTTTCTAAATTGAATCCAAATTAGATCATGTGAAGTTCTGTTTGTTTTTTCTCTTCTTTTTTTTTTTTTAATATTATTTATTTTGTTTGTGTGCATGCATGCATAATGGACAGGCAACATGATTTTGGCTGTGACAGTCCAATAAATTAGTTTCCCCATGTCATAGATTATCGTAGCTCTACTGAAATCAGTGAAGTTATGGCAAGATACCATCGTCATAGATTCAATCCGTATTCTAGAGTGACAATGTTTTCAAGAGGCTGGAGATGATTTTTGTCATGACCTTCCTATACAAAGCTGCACTAACATAAACCAGCCCACATGCACTGTCTTTTTTATTTTGTTTGGTTTGCAAGCAAGTAAGCAAAGACAGCAAATGTTACGGTCCTCACTTCATACAGGTGGCTGACAGTAGAACAAGGTTTTAGCTTGGACCATAACTGTTTGCAAAATGTTTTGTTCACCTCTGAATAATACTTGACAGGGGAAATTCTTCAGGGAAGTTTTTACATGGAACTGACACATCATGTAGGTGACTAACTTACTAAAATATCACCCTTCCTTTCCAATGAACAGCATGGTACTAAGGACAAAGTCATTTGGATGACTCAAAAAGGGGAGATGTTAGAAAGACCAAGGCATCTTCACTTACAGCAGAGGTGGTAGATCTGGGATTCGGGCTAAAGTGAAGTCTAGGGTGCTAAATGTCTTTTGAGGTTTAAAATATATGATCAGCATCTGGCATCTCATTGTTCTTTTCCATCCTCTCTAAGGCAAACAGGTCTTGTTCTAAGCTGTTTAAGGTAGTGTTGTGTTTCAGGTATGCTTAAATCAGAAATTTTTAGTCATGAGTATGAATCTATTGCATTGCCAGTATTTATTCATAACATAGAGGCATGCCTATTTGAGGATATAACTTCTTATTTTCTTCATACACAAATGGAGACCAAATCTTGTCTCTCCTTAGCAACACCCATAGGTAGAAAATGTAGCTATCTTTACTTCTTACAGTTTCAAAAGTTTTTGTTTCTGTCATGTGTTTAACTTGTGCTGAAGATCAGTTTTGAAAATATCAGTTTTGAAGTGAAATTATTATTTAGGAAAATCATTAATAATGGCTGATCACAAACTCTTCCATTTTACCAATATTTTAAAAGTTTTTTTAGAACTATTGTTACATTAGATAAGTATTGAAGCTTTCCCTATAAGTTAAGCATGACAGGCATAGAAATAATTTTCTGGCTTAATGTAGCATAAAAATTGTTAAGATGTTACTGACCCTTCTAATTTCAAATGTTCTCCTGCAACTCATCTTCCTGCAAATAGATTCATTACCTTTAATTTCTTTTGGAAATTGGGAACAACTTGTGACTAAGAGACTGCAAGGCTTGATTCAGTGCTTATTTTGCAACTCAAATAGGAAGGTCTCTACAATATTATGGAGTTTAGACACAGTGATTACAGAAAGGGAGACTAACTTGCAAAATGATTGCTGCATTACAAATAATTCAAAGTGACTTATTTTCGGGGACCCACATTTTCAAAAAATCAGGCTCAATTAAGACGTCTCAAACAAGGCTTTCAAAATCCTTTGTTTATTGAAATTCAAGATACAGTGTTCCAACAGTTTACACGCTGTTCTAAATGGCCAATTGACCTTGTTTCTCAGTCCCTTGTTTTATTAACTAGTAACATCTCTACTAAAGCTGTTAGAGTATTTGAGAACCATATGTCTAGGTTTTGAGTTTGGGATGGTATTAATCCTTGCAAATCTCAGATAATAACAAGATATATTTGTGATGAATGCTACCTTTTGGACTTACCTCTATCTGTTTGTCTGGTTTTCTGGAGGCCACGGGAAGATTTTTGCTACGTGCAAAACTAAAAAGTTCCTGGTTTGTTTTCATGCATAGTATTTGTTAGCATAGTATGAACCACAGCAAAACAAAGAGAGAGAAAAATTGTCTATGTATGTCTTACCTGCAATTTCTCCAACAAAACAGTGATTCACAATGCATTTACCTTTAGGTAAACCTTTCTTATTTCTTGACACCTAAAGGAACTATCTCAAGCCCTGAAGCTGGCTTCATCCTGCCCTAAGCAGGTGCAGACATCTTTCAGAGTAAAAATAAACCCCCAGGGAATATGTGAGGAAAAGTTTATTTCTCTTCAGGTTGGTTTGTAGATATAAAAATTATCTTTCTTTTCTAAATTGCCAAAAGAAATCCTTATTTTTTCAGAATCCTAAGCGATGATAACCAGAACAGGGGAAAAGTGTACATAAACATATTGCCTAATATTTTTTGTTAAATGTGTCATTTAGGAGCAAAAAAGGAAGAGAAAGCAATCTTTGGTAATTTCTATTTTAGAAGTGTATTTGCACCAGGGAGGCCAACATCACATTCCCTTTGGTATGAAACGTGCTACAATAAAGTCAGAGAGCTCTTCTCTGCTAGAGTCAAACACAGCTGCATGAGCTGGAAAAGCGATGTGTGTGCTATGAAACGGGACATACAAATAACGACACTTTTCCTTCTGAAATCCTCTCTCCTCTACAATAAAGGTCAAGCAGGATAGCTCTTTCATCTCCTGGTGTATATAGCTAAGGACATGCATGGTAATCTTCCTCAAAACTGAGCAGTATTCTTCAAAACACATTATTCATACTTAAGCACTGGGGTCTTATAGAGCAGCTGCTCAGTAAATTCACCAGAGGAAGGTGATTAAGTCCTTGTATGGCCACTGTGTGATATGCAGACCTCTTGGTGCTCTCTTGCTGTGCTATTCTGAATTTGAGGTGTCAGTGATTAAAAGTCAGTGTGAGGGGACTATTTGCAGCCCAGCACTGGTGTGACACAGTCCTACTGTCATCAAAAAGCTGCCAAAAGAACTGGGGCCCCTTTGGGTGTCATAAGCCTTCTACTCTGGTGTAAAATTGTGTTTGTTTTCTTGTGTCTATTTTTGCATCCTTTCTGCCTCCTCCTCCTCTAATGTTTCTCTCCTTTCTCCCTCATTTCTTTTTGCTGTCTCAGTCTTGTGCTGGTGATCCTTCTTCCCTTTGTCTGTTTTATCTCTGCACTCTCTTACCACTGAGAGGTGCCTTGTGTTGATGTTATTACGAGATTAGTAATGCTCCCAAGACAGCATGGAGCATGCCACGCTCAGCTAATCCAGTCCTTTGCCTGCTCTCTGTAGATGACTTCAGAACAAACAGAGCAGAGAGGGGCTCCAATGATGGCAGTGTTATAATCCACTACCACGTGGGGCGTAAAGATTTATTTTTTTTTTTAAGGAGGGCTATTATTTTTCTGGTTTACTTTTTCAGCGCTCCCTTTCCCATCCTAGCGTGCCACAAGGCACACAGATGCAGATGTGCAGTACATTCTGGAAAGGGCACATTTTTACAGTCTAAGTGGACTTTAAAATTACCCCCATGTGCCGTTCCATCATCCTTATAAGACTGCATGAATGACATATATGTTGTATACCCAGAGATGGCAGTATTATTTTCATGGCATGATTTCCTTGGTGTCTTGTAACAGCTGTGTCAGGCAGCAACTGTCTTTGCGGGGACGTCCCTTGGAAATGAAATCTTTAGCTCTCCATTGTAAATAAAATCCCCAGGGGGAAATACAAGCAAAGAGATCTGCTGATATCTTTGGCCAAAGACATGAAAGCTGAAAGGGCTGACTTGGCACAACCTTCTTAGTGAACTCACATTAAACAGAATCTGCACTCAAGCCTAACAATGAGAAAATGTGTGTACAAGGAAGAAGGCTGAAAGCAAAGTAGTGACAGGACAGATTGCCATTTTGGAAGAGAATAACAGCTTTTTTTCTTTGCATCTGTGCATGGCCTCACTCCTACATCTAAGATGGTCATTACGTCCTTTAGTAAGACTAATGTTATGGTATAGAAAGATGTACAGCTGAACCTTGTATAAATCCATTGTCTCTTCTCCCCTGTCTGGGCTCCCTGAAATACCATGCTGCTATGCAAATGCCTCTGAGGAATCTTAATTTTTTAATTCCCCTTAGAAGTAATTGCAGAAAAGCAGTTCCTCCACTTCTAGGTTTGAAGAAAGTACAAATATAGATACATCTCTAATAGGAAATTGTTTTGTGTGAAAGAATTTCCCAATTCACATATCACATTGTAACTATTTTAGTTAATGACAACACATCTACAGCAATGTATTTGGCCTAGGAGGTAAAAAAGCATGTGCAATACACGGAGTCACACATGGTCTGGGTAACACATGGTCTCTGTAACTTGAGAAATGCTTTGGATTCTGGGCTCCAAATTGAGGCACTTCTCAAGAGATCTTGACGTTTCTGAAAATGCAGAGAGCTCACTCTGGAAAGCAATGTTTTAACTGGCACCAAACTTCTTAGTTTATGGGGGGAGGCTGGGGGTGCTGTTGGTGTTGTGCTGTATGTAACATATAACTTTATTTGTGCTTTCTAAAAATATAGGTACTTGGCATATGTCTTTACCTGTGCTTACATCACTATGTCTCTCGCCATTTGAGATAAGCTTCAGGTATTTAAAACTGGTGCTCCCATTTAAGAGGTAAGCTCTACAAACAAATGTGGTTTTCCTGTATAGTATTCCATGCAGGCTAAAGGTTATAAATTACCACAACACACCACAAGACTGAGTGGTTTTTTTTAACTGTCTTCAACACTGTCTTAGCATTCTCTAACAAAGTAGGCTTGGGTGTAGTAGGCTTCTGTTACAGAAGAGAGAACAAGCTTACCCCACCGTACAGGAGAATTCCAGGGGCCTCTGATTATCCATCCAATTTATTGAGACCTGTAATTTCTATGGGGTTTTGTGCACTTTACTTTTAAGTATTGTTTTTATCCATCCAATTTATTGAGACCTGTAATTTCTATGGGGTTTTGTGCACTTTACTTTTAAGTATTGTTTTTATCCATCCAATTTATTGAGACCTGTAATTTCTATGGGGTTTTGTGCACTTTACTTTTAAGTATCGTTTTTGCAATAGGGCATCTTATCTATTTCCCAGGAAACGTTTTTTATGTTGTCCATCTCATTAAAGGTAAAGTTTATTTTCTCATTAACTCCTAAATAAGGCAGAACTAGTCAGCTGTGGATGCTTATCCCACTGATCAATGTCATCTATAAATTGTGTTGGAAGGCTAATTCCTTGTTTCTGCACTAGAGAACTATAGGAATAATGGAGGTCAAGGGCAAAGACATATCCTATGTAAGCAGACAGACTCCTTGCCAGCATAATCGGTAAGTGGAAAGTTAACACTTGGCTCTTTGAAACAAGTTCTGACCTGACAACAGCAATAAGCTTCTCAGAACTGGGTCAGAAAGACTGAAGGGTCAAAAAATTAATTAATGTTCTGCTGAATTGACATGATTTTGGTACTGTCGAGTGTGCAATCATTCTTCCCTGCTCCTGCTCTCAAGTAATACACCCAGAAAAGTTATATAAAATATATCACTCTGCTGATCCTGAATAAAACATAGGAATATTTTAAAGGCATATGAAATCAGTGCTAGTACAACTTTAAGTATTTTAAGTTTTGTTTCTGCAAATATTTTTTTTTTTTTTAATATCTAAAATATTGTCTCTTTGGCTATAGATCTCACAGCTGTGGTATTGGTACTAATGATGAAATGACTCCAAGACTAGCTAAAATCTGTTGGATGATGCCCTTCTACATTTAAGTGGAATGGTCTTGCAGTGAGCTGTGAAGTGTAAAGACAAAAGGTTCACCCTAAAGCAAACACAGGAGCAAGCCTAGTTAGCTCTCCACTTTTCCTCCTCCTCCCCCTGCCATCACCTAGAACAGCTGTAACAGGGCATTCATTTGATTTGTTTTTCTCCATGCACCTTGTGGTGTCAGCCTGCTTACTGTCAAGCCTGCAAGTGTGAAAAAACTTGTGTTGCTCCTTGTCTGGACACGTGGTGCCTCTTGGGATTAGAAAAGCCATTGGAATGGCTGCTGTGGGGCTGGAAGTGTGATGGCAGCAGCATATTTAAACATGACTCTCCTGCAAGTTGAATCACTTTATCAGCCTATTTAGACATGAGTCACAGAGGCTAGTGAAAAGGTTCCAACGGCTTGCTGCTTTAATAAATTGTCTTTTGTAAACTAATTTGTGTTCCTGGCTTGTACCTTTTTTTTCCATTTCTCGGGAGAAATCTTAGCTAGCAAACACCTTTTACCAGTAAAAGGTTGCAACGTGTCTTTCGGGTATACCCTTTTTCCTCTGGGGTCTTCAGGGATGATTGTTTTGCTGAAGAGGAAAAAGTAAAGCTGGGGGCCTTTAGCAACCCTATGAGAAATCCAACTTTCTTTTTGCTGTGGAATTGTCCATGAAAGGCTAAATGCCTCACATTGGAAAGAATATAGTGCAATGTCGATGTGCCTGAGAGGAAACCAAGAAAAAAGTGTCTGGGGTGCATGTGGTGATTGAATGAAGCAAGCATTTGATGCTGCCTCTGCACAATGAACTTTATGGGGAAAACTGAGTGGAAACATTCCCTTCTTCTCTGATAGGGTCCTGTAGAGAATTTCTTGAGGCAAGCCCCTGTGTGTGAACCATAATTCTACCCAAGTGGACAGAAGCTTAGGTTGGAGATGGAGGTCATGGGAGGCTTTGGGACCAGCCTTTCCATAGTTCTCCTCATCAGGAAGGATTTGGTAATGGCAGGTAGCCAGGGAGGCTGGATGAAACTTGGCAGCTGCTCTGCAGTTCTTCCTCTCCCATGGTAAATGCATCTTCCTGTTTGGATACTTTCACTTGAGACCAACTGGCGGGGGTTTTATGCACTTGTTGACTTTTCTGCCATTTGCGTGAACACATGTTAGCCCGCGACGTGCTGTGACTAATGCCCAGGGTATGTGCTGTTCGTAACCGGGTGTTTGCACAGGGCTGCTGCCCTTGAAGCAGCAGCCGGACGGCTCTGCTGCCTGAAAGTCTGCACAGAAAGGAGCCCTTGTTTGGGCACCTGAGGTACCGGATCCACACCTCACACCCTGCACTATCGGGACCTGGTTTGTGATGATAAACCAAACCAGTGCCAAATGTTGCTGTGTGCATAGACTGGCGAGCACCTGCCTGCTGTGCATGCATGTGCCACTTCTGTTTGTACAGAAATATGTGCTCACAGAAGTGTTTGGGGTGCTTTCAGCCCTTTGTGCCAGCTGATGTGAGGATAATACTTTGTGAACACCTGTGGGAGCAGAATGTAAATACAGGGGGCTCACACGTGCTGTTGGCTGATGTGCATCCTATGGTGCCCAGTGCAGTAAAGATTTACTCTTACTCATGAATTTTGCAGTGTTGTAGCTGGGATGCTCTAATATAGGTAGTCATCTCATCCACGGGAGATCATTCTCCCCCTCTACTCTGCACTGGTGAGGCCACAACTGGAAAACTGCATCCAGTTCTGGTCTCCCCAGTTCAAGAGAGACAGGGAACTGCTGGAGATAGTCCGGCGTAGGGCAACCAAGATGATTAAGGGATTGGAGCATCTCCCTTATGAGGAAAGACTGAGAGAGCTGGGACTCTTTAGCCTGGAGAAGAGAAGGCTGAGAGGAAACCTTATTAATGCTTATAAGTATTTGAAGAGTGGGTTGAAGGAGGATGGAGCTGGACTCTTCTCAGCGGTTCCCAGGGACAGGACAAAGGGCAATGGGCACAAGCTGGAACATAGAAATTTCCATTTGAATATGAGGAAAAACTTCTTTACAGTGAGGGTAACAGACAGAGCACTGGAACTGGCTACCCAGGGATGTTATGGAACTGGAACAGGCTGCCAAGGAGTCCCCTTCTCTGGAGATCTGCAAGACCCACCTGGACGCTGTCCTGAGTAATGTGCAATTGCTAGGCAATCCTGCTTTAGCATGGGAGTTGGACTAGATGTTCTCTAGAGGACCCTTCCAACTCTGAAAATTCCATGATTCCATGATTCTGTGATCTCTTTAATCAGGTAGCTTTAAACAAGAAATAGTTCATGTTCTGAAAATAGTTTAGCTTATAGTTTTTAATTATTTGTTTGACAAATACTTTTATTTTCAGGGCCCTACTAATGAATGAACAATCAATTTTACAATTTCTTTCCCTTTGTTATTTTAAGACTTACTTTTAAATGTGCACCCATTTGCATCCATAAGCCATAAATATCTCCTTTAAAGGCTTGAACTGGCAAGGTACGTACCTTATGTTTCCTTTCCAAACTGAAGCAAATGCATTAAGTGCGCTTGCATTCCTCATTTGCTATCTTACAAGTTGCTCTCTATCACTAGATAAAGCTGGTTGGAGTCTTATGGCAGCTCAGGGGCTCAAACTTTCTTTTTAATTCAGGAGCTATTTATTTATTTATTTTTCCTCTTTAGGGCTGGCAGCTAAAGTGATAGAGTCATCTGCAACTCTGGCAATAGCTGTCTTTCCCTGCTAGCCAGGATCAAAGTCTGGCTCCATTCAAGTCAGATAAGCTCCACAGTTTGTGCCCTGCCACCAAAAGCAGGCAAACTCCTGAACTGCTCCAGCATCCCCTCACGTAAGGCGATAAGAGACTCTAAACTTAATATCTAAAGGAGAGGGATTTATTTTGTGCATGGGTCAGCTAAAACATTATTTGCTTAGATGACGGTTACCCCAATTATGGTTTTGCAAGCAGGCATATTGCAGTTGGCTGCACTTTACCTGGAATTAAACCAGCTGGATCCATAGCTGTGACAGTACCTGAGGATTAAACTGATGTCCTGTGGTTTTAGCATCTGTGCTCTTGAAAAGAGATGCAGGAGCATATATTCTAAATGTATAATCAAGGAATAGGAAAAGATTAACAAGCAGTATCTATCCTCTATAATCAGCTTTGGAAACAGTCTCACTGGCTTGATTATTTGATGGGATCTAGTAAATATTGGAATGAAATAGTAAGGTGCATCTATAAACAACTACAAATGCAAGACTGCAGATAATCTTACCTTCAAGAAGCAATAAAACTAAACACTTCCTTTTGTGCCTCTTCACCTTTGATCGACCCACTTTCCATCTGTGTATCACCTTTCTAATGTCTGTCTCCTGACATAAACAATATCTTGCTGATGGGGCAAAATTAGGGTTTTGTGAAGCTTTGTCTGACTGTCTGATCTGAGTGGCACTATGCCTATGCTATCTGCTTTGTCAGATGGTAGACTACTTAATGCTTTCTCCCTGGTCTAGATGCCTAAGTCCTGGGGACCAGTTCTCCCTTAAAAATCCAAATATACTGGGAAAACAAATTCTCATCTTATTTATTGTCTCCATAACCATCAACAAGTTTTTGAGAGTCTCTCAAACACCAGAGCAATTGCCACTTCGGTTTTTTTTTGTAGGTGTAGACCAAGGTTTCACATTCACTTAGCAAGAGAGACACTTTAAATTGTCAGGACTGTACTTGGGCCAATATAGTTACATGAAAGGTGAGTCTGCAAGAAGAAAACCTGTATTTTCCCTTGACTTACTGGCCTAGTCCATTCTACATTTCTAGTGACTTTGAGTAGTTTTCTAAGTAATCCTTAGACGTCCGCTTCTAAGAATACACAGAATGCCAATCAGGTAAGAACAAAATTTAGTTCTTGCATACACAAGACAACTGGCCATTTCATACATTTTTCTGAACTCTTCCTGTAATCTGAATAATAGCAATATTATTGCATTATGTTTTTGTAGATTAACATGCAAAGAAATATTATGTCCTGAATATTGATGGACAAAAAAAGACAGTGGTGTGCAAATATGAACTTGTATTTGTGTGTTATTCAGGGTTACCTCACTGTCCCCTCACCAGATGTGAAATGAAAATGCAGGATTAATGCACGAATTGAAGCAACATTACCACCAGAACAAAATGGTTGGAAAAAAGATTACTGTGACAAACACAGTATTTAATGGCTCTAACTTAACTGCCAAATCACTTTCTATCTGTCCTTCACCAGAAACAGCAAGGAAGAAAAATCTGGGTCCGGCAAGAAGCAGTATACTGGGTCTTAATACTTTGTACTTGGAGACTGACCCTGGGTGTCAATTTTTGGAGTCTTGATCTCATAATTTTTCAAAATCACTATATTTTTTCTTAGACCATAAAACCAGAATTTTCCCATCATTTCATTCTGAAATGGCTCACTAGAAGCATAGCTGAAATCCAGCACAGAATCCTTGAAAGAAGCATATGGACTTTACAGCATGCCCAGTCCAGGTGTTGGTCATGGAAGAAATTACAAGCTGGGCATGGGTTTGGTTTCATTATTATACCCTTTGAACAGTCTTACAACTCTGTTTGTGTAATTTTTGTCCATGTTGATTCCTTTCAGGACTATTTTCTTTCTGAAGACAATTTTTCTTCCTGTGTTGAAACACTGACAGAGTAATGAATGTACTTAAGCCATGTTTCATTAATAGTACATAAACTAACAACCAAGTACTTTATTAACTACAGAACTGAGTATTTTCCATTAAACATTTGAATCTCCTGTCCAGGAGTGCACGGCCATTGACATAAAACTTAACAAACTGGACGTAAACTAAAGGAATTGAAATTAACTCCCCTTGAAACAGCATTTACTGCATCTGGCCATAGTACAGGGATTTCTGTGTGTGGGTAGGAGGGACAGAGGGTCAGTCAGTTGGTCTGTCTTCCTCTTGGCTGCACATACTTTGAATAAGCTCAACATAAAAATCTTGAAACAGTAACTTGTGCTCTGATTCAAAAGCAGAAATTAAATTTTGTGCCTTCACAAGTATGCTTACAGTTAGGTAAACGTGTACACTTTGCAGAAACAAAACCTGCAAAACAATCTTCAAATTATTATTAAAAAAATAGTCAACCAAAAAATTCACTCTGGTTTGTAACCTGGTTTTGAAATCATTTACAAAGCTGTGGTTAAAGTCCTACTAGACAGGCTATAGAGCTCTGCACTATTAAATACACTTATTTTAAACTAGGTTAGTCTGTCCTTCGGGGCAATGCCACAATAGTTAAGGTAGTGCCAAAAAATCACACGCTTTCAGAATATTTACTTGGAAATAAGAAGCATATTGAAAGCCAATGTCAGCGGTTTCAAGATCCTGCCTCCACCAACCCCGTAATTCCAGGCAGTGGGAAGCACACCTGGACAGGTTTCCAGAGGCATCCTGTGAGCAACATTATGCAGGGGGTGGGAAAGGCTTAACCTCATACGGCTGCACTGTTCAAAAAAGTGTTTAATACTTGCTTCTTTTTTTTTTTTCCCCCCCTCCCTTCTTTTACTTTAAGGGTTTAACTTTGTCTTGTGAACAGGCAATCGGATGCATCACAGGAACAGCTTGTTTCCTTTTAATGAAATGACATGGCACAGCAGTTCCCAAGCTGTAATATGTTGATTAGGGTTGCGTGTAAACTGCAATCAGGTGATAGCTAAACTGGTTTGAAAGTATAAAATCAGATGAGGAATATATTTAAAATGCATGATTAAGAAAGCTGGTATAACCAGGTGTCTGAGCTTCAAGTGCACTATGTGCTGGGAACAATCTAAGAGCTGCTGATAAATTTAAAGACTGGAGAAAAGGAGCCGTGTTGGTGCTTCCCTCCTTGGTTGTACAGTGCTGAGCACTGCATGTTATAAATAATAGATCTCTCTACAGAGAGTTAACTTATTCCTTAATCACCACGAGGGCTGCGGTTGTGCGCTTGAATCCCAGTTCAAGCATTTGCAGCTGCTCTGACATGTACTTTCTTTGTGCCCTTGGAAGCCAGCCACCCCCTCCCCAAATAGCAGTCCTTATTTTTTCATTTTTTCACTTTCCATGCTTTCCTTGTGCTTGGGCTCAGAGGGGGAAGTTTCAGTCAAGTTTAAGAAAAGTCACTACATTTGATTCAAAATATTAATTCTGCCTTAGAGAACCCATTTTGTAACAAGAGCACTTGAGAACTAGGAAAATCTGCTAGCATTTAGAAAATCTACCTCTGTGTACAAGAGCATGGGTGTTTGTGCATTCGTGTGTTATTTCAAGATAACAAACAATGATCTAAAAAACTGAAGGGTTACTTGAGGCTTGTCTTCCTGTTAGCAGCAGTTGTTTTGTCTTTAACTGAGCAATAGATTTTTTAATGAACATATATACTGGAAAGCAGACATGACTCCACCAGCCTTCCTCCTGTGAAAAAGTGTGAGCTGTTACCACTTCCTCCATGAAACATGTCTGTGCTAGTATGCAACTGGCTGACATTTGTGTTTATTTATATTGTTGTCATTTTTGATTGTTGGATTAAACTTTGGAAAAGGCGGGGAGAATGTTTTTGTATGCCATTTATATAGGTCAGAAATTCTTTTCTTTATGTGCTGAATGTAAGAGAGGGAAAATAATATGAAATTCATTTTGGCAAATACTATATGAATGTCTAAATTCCTGTATTTAGTAACTTAAATGCCCTGCAAAATTAAAATATGTCACAGATCTAGACTAATTCTTTGTTTCTGAATTAAGTTCCGTTGCTCTTTTACTTTGGTAGCACTGAACTTTAGGTGAAAGAGAAGGAAAATAAAGTCCATGTAAATAGGGAGAAGACTTGTTCTAAGTTATTTTATTTTGGGCATGGGCATGCTGGTGTTTGCAAATATTTCAGTGATTTGGATATATATTTGTTGCATGTAGTATCACTCACTCACCCCAAGCTGCATGGTGAGGCACCTCCACAAAGCACAGACAGGAAACAAGCAACTCAAATTTCCAAAGACAAACACTCTGACATTCATGAAGTAAGAGCCGGTATTGTTTTGCATGTGAACGTGTGCGTATGCATTTTATCTCAGACCATCAAGTCAGAGCTCTGACAACACTGAGGCTAAGAGGAAAGTACAGGTGTATTTTTGTTACTGAGGATAAGGCTGAAGAAAGACTTTGATTAAAGCTGGTTTGGCTGGGAGAACACCTAAAGACACACTTCTGAAGATCTCGTTAAGATGACCCAGTTGAGTTGTAATGCATGTAAGGAGTTTGACATTTCGACGTGCAAGCAAGCACGCACAACCTCAATACAATACAAAACTGGCAGTCAAATCCACAACGGTTAGGCCAGCTAACACCTACAATTTCCTTTAGGCCTCTGATAGCAACTGTTTTTTTGTAAGCAGAGTGAAAATAGTGTCTTCTTAAAGCTTCAGTGATTATGGTATTGTTGTCTGCTTCCTACTGCAAGCAATTGCATTATGTGAATGAGTTATAAATTGTTAATTTACTTTGTGCAACGTACGCAGTTATACAGGTTTTCCTATATTTCAACACAGAGTTGGTTTCTTTATAGAATACATCCTACCTGGATCTGAAGCTGTCACTTGTTGCCCTGATAATGTGCTTTCAGCTGTTCGGTGGCAGGAGGCCTTGCTGAAATAAGATGTAATTTTATTCATGGTGTATGCCTGGAGTGTCCCCTCAGCAGTCATAAGACAGTTATTTATACTTGGGAATAGCAGTTTTTAGCTTATTGGATCAGGTGGTACTCATGACACTTCTGGGCATCAGTTTCTGAGTAAATACATTTACCTGTTCCAAGAACCCACTGGTATGGTTAAGTTCCTATCAGTGGCTCAAATGGCTGTATTTGGGTTCTCTGATGACCCAGAATCTATCTCAGGCTGGAACTGCAAACACAATGATGGACTGGTTGATTTCCTCTGGAGATCTTGTCAGTCATGTACAGCAGTCTTTAAACTTCTTTTCTTTATATAGTATAAGGGCAAGAGCTTAGGGTTTGCATTATTTCTGGAATCTGGGCCTTCTCTCCAAGAGGATGGCTTCTCTCTTGACCTGAATCAGTGGGAAGGATCAATTCCCCAGCAAGACTACCTCCATATGACCCTGTGATGTAGGGGCCACACAACACTCTAGCGTGCACCTAACTGCTTGTGGACTCTTCCAGGTTTTACAGCTATGAGAAGATGAACTTAGTTCCCTTGGGATATACAAGGTGTAAACACAATTTTCTGACTTTCAACATTTTCTCAGTATTTCATCACCTCCAGAAGCTCCACCCAGAATTGAAGTCAGAATCACATGAGAGGATGAAGTTATGTGTGATACTGTAGGTGAAAATGGATCTGGGCAGGAAGGAAAATATTTCTACTTCCTGTCTCTCGTATTTCCATAGTGTTCCCTTCCCCTTGCAGCCTGGCTGATCAGTGCTGGTAACTAAATAGGTCCTGAAGGGGTCAGGGCTAGCAAATATCTGCTCTTTATGCTGCCTGAGATGCCACGCAGGCAACACACTGGTACCAAACTCCCTCCTCCGTCTGGCTCCAGCTCTTCCCTCCCTGTTCAGATGCCTCCTGTGGCTCAGAAACAATAACTGGTTTAACAATAAACTTTCACTGTTTGTAATTCACATTATTTCAAAGGCTGCTTGGTTGCCATAAACAAATTTGAACAAGCATTTGAGGATATTCTTACCCTTCTAGCAGCACACCAGCTCTGTTTTCCCAATTGCCCTGTTCTTTGCCATTATTGAGGGACAAATGGTCAAGGCAGAGCTGTGAGCTGACAACTGCTCCCTCATCTAAAAACACATCCTCTCTGTGTCTACAGCAATTGCACACATAATGACAGCGACAGAGAGGTGATGGCTACTTAGTTCGAGCTCAGGCTGGCTTTTCATTATTTTGAGCAATGCTGCCCCAGCTTACTTTGGAGATGAGTGGATGTCTTTATGCTTAAACAAAAGGCAGACTGCCTGATCTTTAATTTTCCTAGATTTGGAGTGAATTAATTTCTCCTCCTCCTTTATCCTGCTAGATCTTTAGTGTGTGAACTGTATTCACAGTAACCATGGCTATATCTCTTAAAGATAAAGGATCTCAAATTTGGCACACAGTCACCAGCCATTTCTGAATAAGGTCGTCAAAAATCCATAATATTTTTCTTAACACAGGGGAAACAACTCAGAATATACTACAGGTACCATCTGACGACTATCCGTTAAACGTGGGGTGCAATTTAAACACTGATGATAAAAGAATGAAACATTAATGTATCAGGCTTTCTTTCCACTTTTTTTCAATTAAATACAGTTAATAATAAAACTAAGATGCTAATAAGGATTGGATGTGAAGCAATTCAATATTAAAAATGTTTTTCAATAGCAGATGATGCTTATGTATTCTTGCAAAACAAAACAATTTATATTTGATTCACAACTTGCACCAACATATATTAACCTAAGTGTAATTAAAAAAAAAAAACAAAAACATTCTCATGCTTTTTAGGTTCTGCCAGTTGGCATCTTGTGCTTTTTTGTGTTCCTAAAGAAAGAGTCAATGTATACATTTAGTGAGCACAAAGGGTAAAAGAATTATGACCTTTATTTCCAAGCAAGGAAATGTGTGTATATATGTAAAATGTAGAAGAGATGATCTCATGGAAAGAAGCCCTTTTTCTATTAATGCCTTGTCATAGTTTATTACTTTGTTTGCTGAATCTGTCCAGTTCTGTTGTTCCCTCTGAAAATGACAGAAAATAGAATGTACAGTGAGTGAACTATGTGTTGCTCCCTGCACTACCATATAACATGGTTTACTTCTGAGCTCTGCAACATCTACTCTTTTAGTTGGATCCCAAATTTGTCAGGGGGTTTAAACACCAATTATAGGCTGTAGGCACTTAGTCCCTTGCTCTCCTTCAGTGTGCAGTGTGCATAGGTATAAGTGTAAATAAAGTGCTCCCTATGCAGAAAATTGTTGAAATTGTTGATTTATTTTTTTTTTAATTGAGCTGGTGTGTCGAACTGCTGTGCCAAAGTGTCTGTGCCCTTTTACAGGGCTTCTCACAAGCACAGTCAATAGCTCACAGTTCCATGCCATATGCTCTCCTCATTTGCCCAGAGAAAGAGAGACCCTACAGTGGTCAATGCACTACAAATGCCTAAATAAATTAGGTAAAAATAGAATAGAGCATACATTAAAGCAGCCTCGGGCAGCACTACAATATGTTAATGGAATAACTGCACAGTACAGTGACCATGAAAAACAAGATTAATGAGGTCAGGCAGCGTGGACATCCTAAGGAGGAGCAGTGAAGTCCAAGAGCCAGCTTTTTCACTAGAGGTGAACTATTTCTCATACAAAGCTACTGCAGAAGAAACTCATATAAGCTACAGGACCCAGAATGGTTTCCTAAGAAGATCTTACCAAAACTGGATGTTGGGCATTTGCATGTATTACATAGGGAGAAGATTCCTCCCTCCCACCTCACCCTTATTTTGAGATACCCTGTGGCTCAAGAGTTTCTGGGAGAAGATGACAAACAAACCAGCTTGCCAATGTCTCATTCCCTTGAAGTCCATGCAGAGCTCCTCACTGGGAACTTGCTGACCAGTTTGACCCAATGCAGTGTTTGAGAGCGGCATGTGAGAGCAGACAAACCTATCTCTTTTTAAAATCCCTGCTGAGAGAGGATGATTTTGTATATCGTTGAGTGGCACCTGCTACCCGACTTCTCCTGTTAGGAGGTGAGAATTAGAATCCTTTGCAAGTCCAGTCATCCCAAATGTACACAGCCAATATTGTCCTTGCTTCTTTTTTTTTTTTTGGGTCATGATTTGATTAAAGAACGTGCACGAGAAAAACACAGCTCCTCAAATATACACCATCAATTATTTCAGTATCTTTTCTTGATCATGAAATCCACTTCTTCATGTATTTTCAGAAGATTTAGGTGTTTTCATGGGTTTCACGGGATAGGCTTTTTTAGAAATTTTTCTGAATATTTTTTCATTTTATGTACCTTTTCTTCCTTCTCTGAGTCAGAACAAGTATTTCTGGGTTCTTTATTTGGTACTACATAAAAATGTGTCAGTGTAAAAGTATTTATGATGACTGCACAATTATTTTTTAATTCAGTAATGTATTTTTCTGCTTTCCCATTGCCTTTTTTTTTTTTTTTTATTTGCTCTTGAGGTCTCAGGATCAGGCTGGTGATCCTTCCCTTTGTCTACATTAATGATTTTAAGTCTAAATTCCATTTTCTTTAAAGTCATACACTTGGCAGCCAATACTTTTACCATACAAAAACCCCACATGTGGTTAGGTCTTTACATGACCTCTTGCACGTCCTTAAAAAGTGTCTGAAACCTTTAGACTACAATCTCAAATTCTATCTAAATCAATCCATTATTCGTGCTCTTGTTTTTCCTCTAGGCTCCAAACGCAGGAAATGCAAGTAAATGTATGCCATTGATCTCTTCAGATCACAGAAGGCCATTTAGAAAATATAAATATTTCTTTGCACCTCAAGTGCCTAAATCCAGTGGCCTATTTTAAATCAAAGACTGAAGAAAGTGAGTCGGAAATTAATCCATAACTTTGTTATCTACCAGGCAAACTAACCTGCTTTAGAAGGGGAATCTCATAACAAAGCAGCTACTTGAATTGTTTATATGCCATTAATTTTTTTGGCAGTTACATTATCAGTAGCAATAGTATCTGACTCTTGCTAGCTCTTTGCTTTAGCTTAGGGCCTTAATTGAATTAAAGGGTATGAACATGAAAGAAGTTTCAAGGCTCCCCTATGTGTAACTTCTTCATGCTAAAATGGTGAACAATTAAAGGAATAAGGTCTTTTTTTTTTCTTTTTGCAATTCCCAGTTGTAGATATTTGAAAAAGATAAGGCAAGTTTGTTATCCTCCAGATGATAAAATCGGGATTGATTTTGCCATACAAGCAAAGCAGGTCATTGCCTAGGGAAACATACAGGAAGAATTGAATCTTCCATAATTATATTGGGGATTTCTGAGGGAGAGCAAAGGGACTCCTGTTTGTCGAGGCAGCAATGCCTTAAATTCTGCTCTGGACAGACAAGCAATTAGAATGGCTTGTTAATGATCACAGGATAAGTTTCTGCCCCCTGAAATATGTAAAACAGATAACAGAGGTCCTTTTATAAGAAGAGATGGCATTATAACGAAACAGGGTATCTTATGTACCATTGCTATAGTTGTGATGAAATGAAATCCTTGAATTTGAGCTTTGTCTTTTGTTTGAAGGTTTTGTTGATGCTTTATACACAAATTTTAGTGGTGTTTTTTTCTTTTTTGTTCTTTTTCTTTCTTTTTATTTTTCTTTTCCTTTTTTTTTCTTTTTTTTTTTTTTTTTTGTTCAAAATACAAGGTGGCACATTTAGAGGCATCTGAAACATTAAAGAGACGACGTCCTAATCATGTAGCCTGCTCCACTCTAGTGCAATTTATGGAGTTTAAGAAAGCCATCCTTGGAGAAGGGATTGCATTTGTTGCGATCCACTATTACAGTCAGTGACCCAGTATATTTAAAGCATGCTCTAAAAAACAGTTTGGAAAAACAGGTCACGGAGTTCATGTTTGTGCTGTCATCAGGCCAACTGTTGTGCCTCAGATGGGAGATACAGAGCTGTGACTTTAATCTATGCAGGATAGCCCTAATCAGTGATATATTTAGACAGTCACATTATCAACTGCAAGGTGGACCTGACTGCTGCTAAGATCCTCTGTTGCACCAGTGCTATGCCTGGTGCAGCTGTCACAAGCAGGCAGCAAAAATATTCTGAGGTGATCGATGTCCATCTGTCCATCCTGTCGATCCTGGGGCTCTCCACAGTGGGCCCCACACTTGGAGCTCACTCTTAGCACTGCAGTAACATGCTTACAACATGTAAACAGCCTGATGTACACTGTCCTTCTGAAGGACCACACAACTAAAGTGCTCCATCCACGGGACCAGACTAGAGGTGGGCAGTTAGAAGTAAACCCATAGAAGCTTGATATTGTGCTTTTCAGCACCAAAAGTTTTACCCTGTAAATTTGCTTCTCTTGGGGCACATGGAAACGGAGACTTCATGGCCTCGTGCACAGGGCCATGTGCTGCAATTCAGGGTGAGGAAACATGTAACGAGCTAAAAGAGTGTTAATCAGGGGTAAATATAGGAACAAAAAACTCTTCTATCCTGCCTTTTCCTTTGGTTCATGCCTTCCGATGCAGCCTTTGTTATCCAAGCCCTCTGCAGCTCCTCAAGAAGCATTGGGGTGGGGGACATTTGCCATTAGCCCAATTTCCCCTCATCTCTGGGGCAGTCAGAGCTGGTGCCAAGCAGAGCGGGTACAGAAGCAACTGCACAAATTTGAAAGGTGGACATTTCATTTTATTCTTTTTTTTTTTTTTCTTTTTTCTTTTAAAATTCTTTTACTTTTTTTCATCCTTTCCCCTTCCCTTCCCTTCCCTTCCTTTCCCTTCCGGGAGGTAAAAACAATTACCCATCTTCTATGAGATGTGGTATGTACAAATGCTATACCTACAGAAATTTGAAATGCTTCACTACTTGCAGTTATACATTATCTTTACTCTCTGTCCCGGCAAGTTGAAAAGTGTTTACTTTTACAGTAATGTATATACCTAGGTCAGCCTGTATGTGTATGTGTATGTGTATGTGTATGTGTATGTGTATGTGTATGTATATACACAGCCAGCAATTAGGACCACACAGCTGTTCACTCATTCCCCCCATGATAGCAGGGAGTAAGATAGAGAGAAGTGAGAGGAAAAGGAGGGAAAAAAAATCTCATGGGTTGAGATAAAGGCAATTTAATAGAACAGCACAGAGGGGAAAATAATAATAAAGATAGTAATGCTGAAATAATATCCAAAATTGCGATGCAATACAATTGCTCACCAACTGATGACTGATTGCCCAGCCTGCCCTGAGCAGCAATTGCAGATTCCTGCCACCTGGGCAACCCCCATTTATATATACTGGACATGATACCTGTGGTATGGAATATTCTTTTGGCCAGTTTGTCTTGTCTATGCTCCCTCTCAGCTTCCGTGGGAAGCTGAAAAAGTCCTTAACTCGAGGTATCATCACCATCGCTGGGTGTATTTAAAAGCTGTGTAGATGTGGTGCTTAGGGATGTGGTTTAGTGCTGTTTTGACAGTGTTGGACTTGATGTTCTTAAAGGTCCCTTCCAACCTAGACCTATGATTCTAGAACCTAGAACCTATGATTCTGTTCTATGATTCTACTTAGCAACAACTAAAACAATATATCAACATTATTCTCATACTCAATCCAAAACACAGCAGTGAGTAGGAAGAAAATTAACTCTATCCCAGCTGAAACCTGGACAGCCAGTGAAAAACGAGAATAGCAGCAAGCATGAATGTCAGCCAATAGGTCAAAAGCCAGGTGAAGAAAAAGAAAATTGGCTTGGTAAATTTTAAAGAAAAGGCTTCTAAATCATCCAGCGCAGTGAAAAAAAGCCTGTTGAATTTGGGAAGTGTACATACCAGCAAACAGCTGATATTAGCTCATCATAATGTGCTGACCTTATGCTTCCAGAACAAAAAGGTATGGATAGACAGGCTGGTCACTCTCTTTCCAATGAGTGTGTGCTATTGATATATAATCAATGCAGAAGTTAGTATTGATAACTATAAAAATGCTAGGAGACAACTCATGGCAGGTATAAAGCAAAAATATTCCACTGCCTTTGTTTCATTTGCTTCAGAAATGAGTACATGTAAAATTCACCTCCACCCTCCATTAAACTTCTGGTTGGTCTCCAATCTTGGGAGTTAATGAGCAACACTATTGCATTTTTATTTGACCATCCATACCTTTATTTACTACAGGCAATTTTTTATGTCTCTGTCTTCACAGAGGAGGGTGTTTACCTTTATCAGGAATAGTAAAACTGCTATTGTCTTTGTTCTAAAACCTGCACTGGTGATATCAGCTTTTCTGTGGGCAAAGTAACTACTTTATAGCTGGAGTGGGGAAGGTACAGTAAGTTTCTGGCATTTACAAACACAGAGTCAAAGTGATTTGAGATGATTAAATTAAAAATGAAGTAAGATCCAAAGTTAGCAAATGCACTGTGAGGTGGCAAAAGGTGAAATTTCCATTTGCACCCCAAGAATGAGCTCTTGCTGTTGTGTTAGTCTGCGAGTTGAAACTACTCCTTCTCTTCAAATCTCAAGCAACTGAAGTTCACTCTTGTTATACTTTTGGCCATTGGCTGAAATATTGAGATTAAATCAACAAAGCAGGAAAGTAAGGTTTGGTTCATCATTCTGAGACTATCTGTTTTGTGTTGGAATCCCTGCAGTAGTCTAGCAACTTAAAACACGTATGTGAAAAATCCATGTTTCAATCACCATTTCTTACTGTAGATTCCACTGTCTTCAAAAAGAAAAAGATGACCAGCCTTCAGGAAATATTGGCTGTTAGTAAGCCATCTTTATATAAACTAGTGAATTTTTCTTTTATATGAAGTAGGAAATCACATAAATGATGCCTAGATCACTTCCTCTAGGACTGTAGCAACTGAAGAAACATTTATGAGCACTCCTGGACATCCCTAGTAATTTTTTGTATATTATTATATTAATACAGAAAATCTAAAGGGTTTGCACCTGCGCCTGCAGTTAGCTTTGAACAGATCTGGAATATTCTGGGGGGAAAAAAAATGTTTGCTTTTAGTTTTTGTTTTTTTTTCCAATGTGAAACAGAAGTGTTTGGGTGCTGCCAGCATCAGCTCTGGCATGGTTCTGCTGAAACCATGCTGCCTGGTAGATGAGACTGAAGCTCTGAGCTGGTGGGAGGAGATGACTCTGCAGGAAATACCCTACAGCTCCAGGGTAACAAAACTGAATGGAAACAATGAAGGCATGTCTACGTGGAGGAAAGGAATGTGCTGCAGACATTCCCTGCCTTGGCCTTGCACATGTTGGTTTCTTGGTATGAAGTAGCGCTGTGTTGGCGCCTGAGTTGGCTACAATGATGTGGCATCAGAGTAGGGCCGAGAAAGCTGGTGGGATCTCCACCTGCTTATGGTACAGCACAGCACCATGGTCTTGTTCCATTGTGTAGATGCGCATGGCTTTAGCTCTCCCTTCTCCCCTTTTGTTTCATATGAATTTCTACTTGCCCCTGTTCACTGATTGCTAGATGAGTTGTGGGGCACAGAAACCCAAGGTGAAGGAAATGTTCCTGCCAAGACTTTTTGTGCAGATCTTTAAGGGATGCTTTATGTGACTGTTACGTAATTTTTTATAAGCAGGCTTTCATGAAGCAGTGAATTTTACAAAAATTATGTTGTAAGAAAATCAGAGTCCTCTTAAATAATTTAAAGGGGAATTAAGATGTGAAAAAGAAAGAAATAGTTCTGAAACAGTAGGTTCATCCTCTGCAAGCTTGTATTAATGCATTGCGTAGCTGTGAAGAAAATGGCTTTCTATCTTTGCCTGTATGATAGATCCTGCTGGAACACTCTGTTCCCGGCTCCCAGGAACACTTAATACTGCTCGAAGCATGTGTACCCAGCGCAACATGGAAGAACCAAGCGGCTCCTCCCACACAGCCAGGCACATCTCCTTTCTATTGTAATAGGGGTATCAAGCAGCTTTTTGTTCCTCTGTCTCTGGAAAAGCATCAGAGACAAACACGACGGGGAAAAATGGTCACTGTTTGAAAGTGGTGTTGGAAGCAGAAGTCGAACAGACTTAGATCACAAGGCTGTGCTTTTTTAGATTCATGAATGCCATGCATCTCTTTTTTTTTTTAATTAAAAAGCTGCACTTTTCTTGGTTTTTTCATGGCAGGCATGTTTGAGACATCTGGTTAATCTAAATCAGAAATAACGGCCTAATTTTGTAGAGGTGCATGTTTCTGCTGTCAAGATTTTTGTTTCTGTTTTTGTTAGTCTTTTCTGATGTTCTTTAAAAACAATGGAGAAAAAAAATTAATTCTTTTTTGGTGATGTAAAAGTAAATACTGTCTCTCCTATTTAAGCCCCTCTCCCCCCTTATTCAGTGTTATCAAGCATGTTCATATAAGATACTTGTATTAACAGTCAGAATAGCTCTTGTGTTTTGTAAAAATAGTATTATAAAACAGGAACTTTTTCCTTTTTTTTTTTTTTTTTGGTAGGAATTAACAATTTATAGGCAATATAGGACAAAGCAGATTCCTCAGTTTATTGTGCATCTCTCAGAAAAGAGAAAAAGCTGGGAGCTCTGAGATACAAAATCTTGGGTTATGCGCCCTAAAATCACAATCCTCTTCATTTGCAATTATATGCATAATCTCATCAAAGTCAGGGAAACTTACTCACATGAGTGAATTTAGGAAAGTAAGTTACTGAGTGTTCAGGTTTGTTCATTGCTTCTGGGGAAAGAGTTCGAGTTGCATAGGGACCGGCCAAACAGATTAATTTTAGGCACGTAACACACAATGCAGTTCGGTTAGAGGGATGAATGTCTACACCTTCACACAAGCAAGCCTGATGTGTTCATGCATAAATGTAGTTGAACACAAATATACATACAGCTACACAACCAATAAGAACTTTGTGAATTTTGCATTTTTTTCCCCACCTGATTATATCTGGAAAATCTATCAGTACCCGAAGGAAGGTAATATACAGGCTCTCAATGTGATGTACCCTCAGCTTGCCAAATCTGTCCTAGAGAACTAATTATATTAATTTTGTCCTGAGAATTCACTGACTGAACTTCTGTCTCAGACTGATTAAAATGCCTCAGTTAATACCACTGCAAGGAGAAGAAAAAGCTGTAACAGGAGCAGTGCCATGACTACAAACGCCGGTGGGAAAGAGAGTAAGTTGTGGTAAGTGCTGGCTAGGAAAAAAGAAAATAAAAAAAAAAGGTAAGCGCCTGTTTTTACAGCAGTGTATTCATTGCATTGAAATGCAGGATTTAGATATGACAGGCCACAATAAAAGAATAATAAAGCAGCTAACCTGAAATCCTTCGTCCTCCAAAGCCAGAGCTTTCATTGAATTAAATACATGCAGGAGCACCTGATTTACAACCAAAAAAATATTAGGAGGTTGTGAGGCAGGTGTGCACAGTTGTCTACCTGCAACAGTCACTGTTTTACTCTTTCTTCTGTCTTAATAAGTGAAGAGTCTCAATTCTTCTGTCTTAATAAGTGAAGCTCCTTTGGCACCTGTGAAGGCCTAGCCTGAAATCTCTAGTGTTACCACTACAATGTCTCCATGTTTTGCTACTCGGAGGTAATTTTTTTGAGGCAGGAAGATCTGCTGAAAGTTGCAGCTGGTACTTAATAACTAGTCAGAAGCAGCCATCCGTTTCAAAGTCTACCTAGTCTCCAAATCACAAACCTAAATAAAGCTGCATAAGAATTTTTTAATGATGTAACTGCAAAGTAAATGGAAGCAGTTTGTCTCAGATATTTTAAAGGTTTTTTAAAAATCTGCATCATAAATCTGCAATCTACATCATAAATCAAAATACATAAGGTGCAAATACTCAGGAAAAAAAAAGATTACCTACAAGAACATCAACATATTGGTTTCTTAAAATCTTTAATTATTTTAATGAAATTTGCACCTAAAATCTGCAGTCACAGTTTTAATTTTATCAGACAGCAAATATAAAAGTATGATTAAAATTCCTGGGTTTTGGCTAGCATTGTTAGGCTGGTGGACTGTCCATTGCATGCAGCTCTGCTCTGGAAATATCTTTGTAAAAAATATGCTCAAATGTGTTTAGATGGATTGGATGTTTAGATGCCCATTCTGTGGACAAACATTATGCAGAAGGCCACTTACAATCCATAAAGATTTTTGCTGTCTTTAACAAGTTTGTTGATAAACTTGTTCTATCTGTAATCTCGTTTCCCTGCTGATGATTTCATGTCTTGTCAACTACTAGGATAAACACAAGAAGAAACCAACTCTTGGTTGATCTGAAGACACTACCTGCCATGGCTGTGGCCCCTGCTGAGGGTGATGACCCTGCTTTGGGAACCATTGGTTTGGGAACCATCAAGGCCAGCTTGGTTGGGGCGTTGAGCAACCTAATCTAGTGGAATGTGTCTCTGGTGGGAACTACATGATCTTTAAAGCCCCTTCCAACCCAAACCATTCTATGAGTCTATAAATCATTGCCTTCAAAAGTAGAAATCAACCATTCAAGAGCACCACTTAATATCAAACATGGAACGATGTTAGGCCTCTCCCTGCTTCCTTAAGCTGTTCCAGCATCAAGAAGGATTCCTGAAATGCCAAAGTGGATGTCAGGATATTAGTCTTCCAGCAGGTTACCTCTGTTGGTTCTTCCTCTGCTTGACCATGGGTGGACCAACAGTCCCGTGCTGACTGATGCAGACTGTTCTGGCAGTCACCAGTCAGTGCAAGAGCCCATATAGAGCCACTATGGACAAGGGAGTTCTGAAATTATTTCAGGGCTTCCTAAAGCTTTACTGCATTCCAGAAATCTCTGGGAAGTAAAGAACTATAAACCTCTTTATCACCCCTCCTATCCCAGCTCCACTCTGCAAAATTATAGGAGAGGTAAAAATTTGGAATTTGAAATGATATCATTTCATTCCAGAGCGTGAGAACAAATGGTTAAATCATCACTGTCACTTAAAAGCTCCTTTCCCTTTAGTATTCTTGTTAATAACTTTCCCATGCAGGATTGCAGTGTCTGATTGTTTATCTCAGCTATATTAGTCTCTCCTGTTTTATTCATAACTGCGAACGAATGAGAAAATGGATGTGTAATAATGGTTATACATAACTCTGTGTTGTGAGCGGTCCTCTATTGACAAGCTTGCAAATAATCTGCTTCTATTGTCTTCTTGAATTTTTGTTGTTACCAGATCCAAACTATGATTGCTTTGTTAAAAACAAGCCCCCCCATGCACTGCCACACCTGCTACTATCCCACTTGAAAACAAAAAATTCATCTTTGCAACAAAACCAGAATACTATTTTATTGAATTTGCTTTTTATCTGCTACATGTGCATGCTGACACATGTTGTTTGCTGAAATCAAAGCAGTGGCATGGGAAAAGCCTTCTGTTGAAACTGTCCTGGCCAGATCCCGGTTTCTGCCACCTGAGGCTCACACCATAAGGAATCTCTTCCCAGTGAGCGGTACCTTTGAAATCTAATTTATCCCCTCCCTGCCCCTCTCCCCACTCCCCAGCCCCCTCCCAGCAAGACTTTCTTTGTGTGGAATAAGTGCAGCACAGGTTGTCATTTTAGGGTGTCATGAGTTGGCTTTCCTGAAACCCCTTTTGCAGACCATGCTTTAGTTATAACCAATGCTGACAGCTTCCTCTTGCCCCTCTGAGTCTTTCCATCCCCTCTCAAGCCTCCTGCAGCGGCAGAGCTGCTTGTTAGACTATTGCTGGACTGCAGAATGGGACTTTGGCTTATGGGACTTGTCCAACTTGCTTACACAGGACTTTACTTCTGTGAAAAAATGGTCTGAGGAGTTTGTTGCCCGACAGACCAGTCTACAAATGCAGAGTGCGTCTATGTGTATGTGTGCATGCATGGGCATGCTGAAGGGAAAGGGGGGGTTCCCAGTGTGGTAACAAACCAGACCTTTGCCCTTTCTCTGACTCATACCAGTCTATCTTACGCTTTCAAAAGTGAGACTTCTCCATTTTGGAAGAATAGGCGGCTGACTTCTTCACCCCCACACTTTTTCAGGATAAAACACTCATTGCTACAACACTGCGGTTACTTTCCATGTCGTAATGCTGGGTTGAGAGAAAGGCTGCAGAGAGCTGCAGAGCCCTCACCCTGCCTCACTGCAGAGCACCGCTTTACTGGTGGGATGGATCCGTAAGACATTTCTGAGGCCAGGTTTGAGCCCTAGCTCAAGTCCAAACATGTCCTGTGGCAACAAAATATGAATGACAGCCTGCTCCACAGGCTTCAGGGAAAAAAACCCCAACAACTTGAGCCCAAGATATCTCTTGACAGGCACCAAAGAGCACTCACCCCACCCCACAGTGAGGGCTGTCTCCATCTTAATCCAAGTCGCACGGACAAAGTATTTCTGAGAAGGAAATCAGTATCACTACAATAGCTTTTGGGGTGCCTGCTTGAAAATGTCACAAAACAAGGTGGGAACTCATCACCAGGTCATGGAGCTCCGTGGGGAGCTGCATGGGGGTGCAGGACCAGCTATGGGACTCTCTGGTTTATATCTGCCTCCTGGAATAGCAACTTAATGTTGCTACAGCTCTAACTACATATTCAGAGCAAAGGCTGAAGATAACTAAAAGATTAATAAATCTTTTATGCTTTCCATGGTAAGCTTTCCTCTGCAGAAACAAAAAAATAAAGAAGCAAATCCTTGCTATACACTTTCAAATGCTTGCTAAATGATAAAATTGATATGGTATTTTAGGAACATCAACCTAGAGTAAAAAATAAATTACACATAAAATGGACAGTTGTATTTTATGAATCGCAAACAATGCTCTAAAGCTGACAGGTGAGAGAAAACTTACACACATCTAAGGCAAATACACAGCTTTTGGGGAACAAATACCAGTTTCTCAACTGTTACTTACTAGGTCTGTGCCAAACAGTGCAAAACCATAGCTAGAACTGACAGTGAAACTGGAAAACAACAGACCTAATGCCTTTCTACACTGAAAGTCTTTAACAAGATACCGTGTAAAAAGCCTGTAACACTTTCGCACTTTCTTGCATCTCCTTATTCTATCAGGAATAATTTCTCAAACAAGAAAAGAAAAATCCATGCTGCACATGTAATGTATTTATTTTCACAAACAAATATATACTAATTCAGACTCTAAGACCAGAAAAAAAATAAAAATCAACTAATTCTTCTCCTTTGAACCCTTGAATTTCCCCACTTCCCATAAAGAACACTCAGTAGCTTCCTTCAGAAAAAGCTGGGAAAAAAGAGTATGTCGCAATAGTTGCAGGGTGTGTATGTGTGTGTGTGTGGCACAGATAATAGTTGTTGTATTTCTATTACTTATTTCCATTATGACAGAACTCACAAAGTGCTAGGCTCTCTCCAAACCAATGGCGAGGAACAGTTCCTGCCAAAACAACATGAAAGAAATGTTGTAAAGGTTGCATTCTATTGCTTAAAAGTTAGGAAATATCAGCAGCTGGGTTGCCAGTACAACCTTAATTCAACTCTTTTGTGCATATTCATTATGATCCAGTCTTTAATTACATGATCACATACTCTTTTTCTTTATTTTCTCTCCCTAGGGCCTCTGCTTCATTTTAAGTATCAGATGGGCTGAATATGGCAGTTGTTAAATGTTTACATTTATCTTCTTCAGCACCCTGCCGTTAAGGTACCAGTGAGTATCTTGCACCCTTGACCAGGCAAACTGCCTCCTCTGTGCCTGGAGCTGCAGAGGCAGGAGAAGACAGCTGGGACCTGGCCAGAGACAGTAAGAACAACTTCATATATCCCAAAATACACAGGTGCCAAAGAAGTTCAGAGCAAAATAGTAGATCAGTGGAACACGCTGGCAGGAAGCTAAGGTACAAGCCAGCAACAGACTGAAGTACAGCCAATTTCTCTGATGTTCTCCACTGAAGTCCTGTCGAGGAAAGTTGACTTTCCCTGATGCCGTGAGCTATATGCCCGAGTCTTCATCATCACTAGAAGCCCGCATGCTTGAAAGACAAGGATCTGTTGGAAGCATTTCACAAGCAGGAAGTGGCCCCAGCTCCTTTGCTATCCCACCATAGCACTGGGATGGAGGCGGACTTGCCTAGACTGGGAAAACAAGACGGTTCTCTGCATTAGCAGCTCGTTACCTTGCTCCCTCCCACAGCTAGGGATGAGGTCCGGCTGGCAGGCATCTCGCTGAGCCTCGAAGTTTCTCTGGAACATCTGGCTTGGCTGCACAGTGAGAACACCGAGGTAGTTCATTCCTGGCTGATAGACTGAATCTTTATGCACAGCAACTTACTCTTTCCATAGGCAAGGCAATACCCTCTCTATACATGCTGTAACCGTTACAAATCAATAGGAACTATCAAAACTTCTTGAGTGCTAAAGCTCTCTGAATTTATTGACTTTGCAGGAGATCTGAGGGAAACCCTTCAGTGGTCTAGCAAGTTTTAAAGTAAATAAATAAAATCTTCAGGAAATGCATGCTGCCATATTGTGTTCTTAAAAGCACGATCTGAGGAGGGTGATTCAAACCTGAATTGAACAGCCTTGCTGTCCATAACAGTTACTATTTTAGCGAGCTGAGGAGAGCTTTTTAAACCTCGCACTTTGGGCTACTCCTGCATAAGACCATTTGGTTCTGGATGGAATTAAGTAGAAAAGAAACTGGCCCAGAAAAAGCTCAGGTCCAAGCAAAGGTGGAACACTCATTTTTGTTGAAGAATTTCCCGTAGTTATTTCAGTGTAATTGTGATGCTGTGAGAGTAAGGTTGATTTTTTACAAGGAGAGAGGCATTTTCCAGTAGGATGATGGACCTTGTATTTAAGGGGGAGGGAAGCATCTGCTCCTTCAAGGTTTGAAAGAGAACAGCAAATTCCAACCTATGAACAGAGCAGAAGCAGCAGCTCTGGATATACCTCACATATGCTGCAGAAGCACTGAGAAGGGGTGTTGGGCACCTGTGGAGCAGCAGGAGGAAAGGCCAAGTTGGCAGTTCCTCCTGTCACACAGGACAGAGGGGCAGCTCATGACCACTAATGTAATATTCACCAGTTAGTGGGGGGATAATAGATTAGACTGTGCTCTAAACCCCATACCATCATTTTTAGTGTGCAGTAAATCTGAGAGTTTAAACTGTCAGGATTATCTTCTGAAGGTGTTTTGCAGATCTCCCTTGTGTATAAAGAGTCAGAGTCCCTTGAGGATAAGAGTCTAAGATGGAAAAGATCCTGAGCACAAAGAAAAGACCAAAAGCACTGTTCTGGTACAACTCTTAACACCAGACAAGCAAAACCAGTGTACTTTAATCTTTTATTCAAACTATTTCACACGTGTACTTTTATTTCATTACTGAAATATTTTTACTGAAATAGAAATCTTAGAATTTAATTGTGTCTTCGTATTGTGCCTTTAATGGCCTGATTTCTGATCTTTGACTGGCAGAACTGTACATGTATATATCAGGCTGTATTTCATCTGGAGCTTTGCATAGGGGCAGGGCATATACCCTAAGGGAAGAATGAGCTTTCTATCAAAGAAGCTACACACTATGTTTCTAACAAAAAAAGACTTCTGCTGCTTCTTTCATCTCCCCTTTGGTTTTGCAAAAAGGGCCACACGTGCCATTGAGAGGCTTGCAGCTTTACACTCTTCTTGGTCATCAGTCCTCCCATCCACCCAGGGTTTTTGCCCTTTCAAAGCAAGTGATAGAAAAGCTGGGGTAACTGCACAGTCCCAAGGCAGAACGTGTCGCTGAGCAGCGTGCACAGGGTGCGTGGAGGATGGAGTTGTAGTTTTGAGATGTTGTGAGACAGCAGAACAGGCTGCCCAAAGATGCTGTGGCTGCCCCATTCCTGGAAGTGTTCCAAGGCCAGGCTGGATGGGGCTTTGAGCAACCTGGTCAAGTGGGAGGTGTCCCTGACCATAACAGGGGGGGTGGAACTCCGTGGTCTTTAAGGTCCCTTCCAACCTAAACCATTCAATGATTCTGTGAAGCAGACATGAGGTTTGGCCAGTGGCCTGTGAGAAGACACTTCACCTTGCCGAACAGCTCGCCTTTCACTTGCCTTGTGCCCACGGGCTTGGTGGCAGCACCGAGACAGGGCTTTCGCTCTGCGTGGAGAGGACCCTGCCTGGAGACCCCACCAAGGGAAACAAACATGAAGAGAAAGCCATGCCCGGGCCCCTCGAGATGCTGGGAACAGGGGTGGTCTCACCGGGGCTCCCAGAGCAGGCAAGAAGGGGAAAGCCACGTCACCTCCGGTGGCTACGGGAAAAAACAAACACCCGCCCTTGAGCACCCCTGCCGCGGCTGGCTTTACGTGAGGGAGACATGTCGGAACATGCCCCCCGCACACGGACAAGACCGGGGCTGAGCCGACGCTACGCAATGAAGCAGCAGAGAAAGAACTTCTGCCGCCCGCGCCATTTCGTTTCCCCCANGATGGCCAGCGCCGCGCAGAGCGCGTCCCCCGTTCGCCCCTTACGCCGAACTCCGCGCGCGCCCCCGCGCACCTCCGCGCGCCCTGGCTCTATTTGTTTACAGTCGATTACGTCACCCACACCACCAACAACCCCCCCCCTTCCCTCGTCACCGTCTGCCGGCCCCGCCTCCGCCCGCGCGCCGTCACAATGGTGCGATCGCTCGATTGGCGGCGGCGCTCCCCCCGCCGCGCCCCGACGCCACATCCGCCCCTCGGCGGCTTTAAGAAGCAGCGGACGGCAGGCAGCTCCCTTCGCCCCTCGCAGCAGGAGATGCGGGGTGCGTTGCCGCGGCCGCCGCTGCTGCTGCCGCTGGCCCCCTTACCCTGCCGCAGGAAGAGGAGGCGGGGGGTGCCGCCCCCGGGATGTGATCTGGGCTCCGCCGCCCTCTCCTCTCCCAGTTAGAGCCGCCCCGC
>VXBJ01003837.1:559105-935253 GCA_013400055.1 Nycticryphes semicollaris
TTTATTTACTATCTGGTAAAAATCAGCGGTGGACGATGAGTCTCTGTTCCCCTTTCTTCTGGAAACATCTCATAGCCACCCGTCAGCCCCGGTTAGGATCAAAGACCGAGGGGTTTCTTCCCTGCCCTGTGGGTTTTGTAATCCTCAGCCCTTGTGCTTTGGTGTTGGCCACAAGTAGCCTCAGACCAGTAGGGTTTTGGGTGGAATAAAACTCCTAAGGTAAGTGAAGTCATCGGTATCTCGCCCTGGAAAACAGGCTGGGAGGAACAGTGGCGAAACACAGCTTGAGTCAGTCGGTAAATGCTGCCCAGCTCCTTCCCCGGTTATTTTTGGGTGTTCTTAGAATGTGAGGAACTAAGCATGGGTGTGATCTCAAGAGGATGCTGGGAAGGAGCTTTTTTCCTTATTGGTTTGTGGAATTTTGAAGCCCTAGAGTTTTCCTGCTGTGTATGTAATCACTCCTGTATTTTTATATTCGTTTCTGGGAATGCCAGGAAGTTGCATTTCACTCCTTTCGGATCACAAACATTGTTCTCTCTATAAGGTAGCACGGAACAGTAACTTTATACATGAGTACTTCCCAAGGGACAATTATTGTCAAAAATAAAAGCTATAATGATTTTTCAGGTCATTCGATGCTAAAATAATAAGCTTTTCAGCATCTTGAGGTGTGAAATCTGCAAGAGAGCAATGATCACTGTTACATCTTTTTGAATACAGAATTAAGGAGGATAATCTTTTTCTGTTGTTGTTGTTGTTTTGTTTTATTTTATAGAACATTATAAACACCACTGGTTCCCAGAAAAGCCATGCAAGGGATCAGGTTACCGATGTATCCGGATCAACCATAAAATGGATCCTCTCATTGGACAGGCAGCACAGCGGATTGGATTGAGCAGTCAGGAACTGTTCCAGCTTCTTCCAAGCGAACTCACTCTATGGGTTGACCCGTATGAAGTGTCCTATCGTATTGGAGAGGATGGCTCCATCTGTGTGCTGTATGAAGCTGCACCAGCAGGAGGTAGCCAAAATAACACCAACATGCAAATGGTAGACAGCAGAATAAGCTGTAAGGAGGAACTTCTCTTGGGCAGAACTAGCCCTTCCAAAAGCTACAATATGATGACTGTATCAGGTTAAGATATAGTCTGTGGATGGATCACCTTAAAATGGATGGATAAATTTGGTTTTTACTTTGGGTGGGCACCTCTGGGGATGGATTATGGAATTTAAACCATGTCACAGCTGTGAAGATCTGGCACACGTTAGAGTGGTATACTTTAAAGTGACAGTGCCATAGTTTGGACAGTACCTTTCAGTGATTTAATAGCCTGTGAGTCAAAACGATTGCAACTTGCTAGGAAGTGAAGAAGATCTAGGAAGGGTCAGTTTCTCCAAGACATCTTACTTAATTTCTACACCAATTTTCAACCCCAATCTGTATTTATAAAGTGATTCTCTGCAGTAGGTCTTGCAGAGTAAATTTGCACTATGACATTTATTAATTGTTAGCATTTTTGGCAGCTCAGTAACAAGACTTACTGTTATGAACACCATAGTACTGGAAATTTTATTTTTCAGACTTTTACCTAGCACTTACAAATATGTATAAATGTACATAAGATAAACTAGTAAGTATGACCTGGGGAAATGGTCAGATCTTTACATTGGCCTCAAAAGTAGCAAGTGATCAGAATCTGCAATGGCAACAGGCTTTAAAAAGACCATATAAAGACACTGTCTGAACTGTGGTGTTAGCACCAGCCAGCTATCTGTACATTTGCTAGCTTGTAGTTTTCTAAGACTGAGTAAACTTCTTATTTTTAGAAAGTGGAGGTCTGGTTTGTAATTTCCTTGTTCTTAATTGGGTAAAAGTCTTTTCCACAAACCACCATCTATTTTGTGAACTTTGTTAGTCATCTTTTATTTGGTAAATTATGAACTGGTGTAAATTTGTACAGTTCATGTATATTGATTGTGGCAAAGTTGTACAGATTTCTATATTTTGGATGAGAAATTTTTCTTCTCTCTATAATAAATTGTTTCCTATCTTGGCATTTTAATTAATCTCTTGTCGTGATTACATAGGACCAGTTAAACTATTTTTGTCTCACAGTGGAAATGAAGTAGGTACTACAAAGGCTTAAGAACGTCAATGGCACCCTGATGCTAGGGAACCTTTGGTGCAGACATGGATTAATGAAGACCTCGTATATAAATGCTTGGGAAGTTTAGGGCAACACAATGATGTACGTGTCACTTTAAACCTTTTAAAATCAGTCAATGCGGAAATAACTCCAGGGCCAATAATTCCAGGATGTGAGGAAAAGGTACAGAAATAACATCCACCAAAGATGACTTGAATAAATCCAGAGGATTAAAGTTTACTTGGCTTCCTGATGAAGGATATAGCAAACCTAGATGTCCATTTTGACCTACTTGCTCACAAGTCCTCAGTTCTCCCTGATGGATTCCCTGCTCAATAAGAGTGTCTGGGACAAGTGTCCCATAGCCTTAAGAGCAGGTTAACCACTCTACAGAAAGGTTGCTGCCTTTTGCTTTCTTCAGATGCAAGACTTTCACTTTAGAAATCATTAAGATGGGATTCAACAAAAGGTATGTAGATTTTTTTTTTTTTTTTCCCAAACTTAAAAGGTTGGTTGAGGCAAAGTGAGAAGCCCGTACTTAAATGTATATTCAAAGTTAATGAATGCTGTGGAGTTGTGATTCACTTAAGCACCACACTAATGTCATTTGTATACAGCACAGTGGTTAGTTACACTTGAGAGAAATTCCTTACCACTTTATATGCACTTGTGAAAAGTGCTGGGGACCTTTCTGTTCCTTATATCGGGTGTACTTTGTTCTGTGAGTGTTTAATAAAAGGCCTACCCAACTTGGTCAATTCAGTTAGGAGAACTGCTGCTGTTACTCTGAAGGAAAAGGAAACAGTCAGTCATTGCTTGCCAACTGAACTTGCTAGCTGTGGATAGAGAGGAGCTTCAGACTTGCCACACATCGTGGCAGCTCCTGCTCAGCTGTGAGCCTTTACAAATGAGGCAATAATAATGTGTTTTTTCCTCCAGTTAAAAGTATTTGTCTTCTGATCTATAATATATATATAAGCAAAATATGAGACTGAGCTATTAAGCTTTTTTTAGCAGTTTTTCTTGCTTGGTTTTTGAAAGTTCAGCTTCCCAAATGCTATTTTTATGATGATCTGCATTTGTATGTCAACTTTCAGCACTGCTAGGGCTTTTCCAGTGCTGTGACTTTCTGGCATGGAAGCATAAGTGCTCCTGAAGCAGTGAACTTTGAAGAGCTTGCTCAGTGTATCTGGATCTGGCAATAATAGACCTATTACCCAAGCTTGAGAATGAGCTTGCTTTTAAAGTGCAGGTGTTACTTCTGTGTAAAGTCAAAATTTAGGTCCACATCTTGACACCTTAAAAATTCTACTACTTTTAAGATGCTTTCAAATCATTGAGTCTGTAAGCAAGAGATTTATTCAAGCAGGAGGAGTACTCAAAGACATTTCTGTTGCATTGCATGGCTGCAGAGAGCGTAACTATATCCAAATAGAAAGAAAAACATTGAGCTTGGCTTCCAGTAAAGCTATATTAAACTTTCATTAAGCTTGCTGCTGATGGAGCTGTGCTTGGTGTATGGTGGTGGTGCCTGCGGTCTGCCCTGCTGCACAGCAAGAACAGCATCAGTAAGGGTAGCTTGTAGAGCTGGTCTTTGACATGAGCTATGAAAGCATCAGCTGTCAGTACTTACTTTTTGGTAAGTTAAGCATAGCTTTGTGAGGCAGCAAGTATTCCATCTGTGGGGCTGGCATGTGAAGCTGAATCAAGAATGAGCCCACTCCTTTAGATGGTTAACATTTTAGTCCTTTTACGGTAGGGTGCTTTCATTCATGGCATAATTTTTAACTGCAGCTGTAACTAGTAATTGGTACAACCTGTGTCCTCTGAGTTGTTGGGATTTCTTCCAGCTGGAATTTAAACATACCCCAATGTGCACACAATGTGCCCTTGTCTGATTTTGCAAGTGCTTAGCATGCTGTGGCAGCAAAAGGCATAGCAAGGACTCAGGAGAGACATGGAGTATGTCTGTAAGAAGGGGCTGTTGCCAATCCTGTGTTTTGGTGCAGGTAGAACAAACAGTGCACTAAGCTAAAGTGCTTGTCACTTTTGAATTTCATTTAAGGTGCCATTATGAAACCAGCAAGGCTTTTATTTTAACGCAAGTAGTAGAGATGAGAGAGCACATTCAAGACCTGCTTGCCCAGTGTATGTTAGTTAAATTAGGTGGACTTCCCTTGTGAAGCACTGAATAATCCTGTTGTTCTGTTGGTGTTCTGAGGGCAGGCTCAGCTGTACACAGCTTTAATGTTCCACCTCTTCTTAGACTGACTGGTTTGCTAAGACCTGTTGACCATTCAGTGAATGTCTTTGTAAAGGGCCTTCTATTTTATGCCAGGTGAGCAAATGTTTCTTTTTCTCACAGCCATGTTTTCCCTGGAGTGCTATGTGTGGCATCAGATTCTATGCACTTAACTTTACTTTTGTATTTCATGGTTGGTAACAATCATCCTATAGAGAGTTCTGTTATACGTATCCTGTAAGAATCTCTGTTCTGTGTTTTTTCCCTGCTTATTCTGGAGGTGTGCATCTGGTTTAAGCAGTGATTCGGACCATGATCTTTCTTTCCTGTACATCGAGAGTCATTCTTAGGTCTGAATAGAGACGTAAGAGCTTTCATTCAAGTACTAAGAATGATGATTTTTTTTTAATTGACTTTTTTTTTTTTAATTTTCTGTGTGCTGCAAAGATTTTTCTGGTATATCTGTATGACAGGCCTCAATTGTGCCCCAGGATTTTCTTATTACTGGTTTCTTTTATCAGTCTGAGTGAGAATTTTGGAAATAACTGGTGTGAGGCACTCTTCAATATCATCACCAGCTTCTACTTTTTGTAGTCTTCTGTGTTGAACCAGTTCATAGGATAAAAAAGCCTCTCCTATTCATCACTAAAAGCAGTCGTCTTGAATCAGAAGATCAAGTTGTGTTGTCTCATGTCATAGCTAGTGATGACAGTTCTGAAGGCTAAATACTCTTAAGCCTGTATGCTCTCGACTGCCTTCCATTTGAATGGGTGCAAGAGTAGCTTGACAGATGATTTGGAAGCAGGGGGAACTGTACTGCGGCAGTAGGAGCTTACAAAACAGTTTACTGATGTGCAAACCATAAAGAATCCAGTTAATGCTCTTGGAGTGGTTGGTTCATGCTGATGCTTGTAAACATTTCTGTCACCAAATTAAGCAGATGTCACTGAACATGAACACTAAATCTGCTGAAGGTGTCCTTCTAATTAACCTTGCTTACTTATGCTGGGAGAATATGATCTCTTGTTATTGTTCAGGTTAGTAATGAATAAAATTAAGAACATTGCTGCTTTTCTTTTTTGTCTATGTAAAGCTTATTTCTGAATTTCCATAAATCAAGTAACACTCTACATTTTTGAAAGTTTCCTCTACATGATGCCATAATTTTTAGAAAAAATAGTTTATATTGGCAAAAGCTGCCACTTGACTGAAGAACATTAAAGCAGCTTTTAGTTTAGAGTGAAACATGTATAGACTGGAGATAAATAGCTCTCCTAAAAAGGAATGTATATTTACACATTCTTGGTGTAATAGCAGAGGTTATTTTTACATGTTTCAGATTTACATTCCAATGTGGCATAAAGTGAACATTGTGAAGCAGGATGTTAATTCAGTGGCTTTCAAGGGTTGGTAGAGCAAGCTGGGCTTAGACAGTAAATGCTGTATTAATCGTTAGCAGTGACAATTTCATCAACATAGGAATTGCAGGGTATAATTAACATCAGTTGCTTTGACACTATGCTCTTAATGTATGGTTTCAGCCTTTCTTTCAGTAGCAGTATGAGAATGTACTGTGACAAATTATTGCTGATACAAAGTAGGTCAACAGTGAAATGGCTGACTTACCATAAATGAACACATCTAAATTATTGTAACTTAATGTCCAGTGGAATTTTCTTAGTGGCTACGTCTTCTGTGCCCTTGTGTTTCTCACGCACGAACCTCGAGTATACAGCTTTTCCTAACTCCTCATTTCCTAACCGTTTGATGTTTTCGTCTAAACAAGGAGAAGGTTTCCTCCCAGCTGCTGGGAAAGAAACCCACACGAGCAGTAAGGCTGCTGCACGCGTGACAGCTGAGGTTTGCCCTTGTAGCATTGCAATTCTGCGACTGCAAAGCTGGCAGGGGAGAGACCACTCGCAACTAAGGAAAACTAGTGATATGCCGCATCTTCGGGTTTTGAGGTTTTCTCCGCTGAAGGTGACCCATGACAACACACAAGGAAGGGAAATAGTACTGTGATGGTACTGGAGGAGAAAAATCTCAGGCTGGGGGAATGTCGAGTATGTTGGTGCAGAGAGAAGTGTTTTTACCTTCCAGTCCCTGTGATCAGCAGCTCAGCATCTCATGGCTTGCAACAGCTTTTTAAGGTTTTCTTGCGAGATGTGGCTTTGTTTGATGCATTTACCTCATGGATATCAGGACATGGCCTCTAGCTTTGCAGTTTCTCTGAGGCATTGTAAAATCCAGTGTGATTGTTTTAGGTGCTGGTTACATAACTGAATAAAATGATAAACAAATGCATCTGTTAGCATTGTAAGGATGCAAGGGAGAAGAACTTCAGTGTTCTTGGAGCAGCGTTGAATATATGCAAGGAGCAGCAGTCTCTGAAACGCCCAGCAACAGGGGCAAGGCTGGGGATGCTGTCTGGCTTTTGTGGTTGGGTTCCAGACAGTAATGCCTACCTGAAGAGCTATAACATGGCGATAAGACACTGTCTGAAAAATATGCTGTAATTTCAGAGTGAGGTAGTTAGAAGAGACTTAACTGAAAAGTAAGATTACTGAAAAGAAAACTGGTTCTATTTTACCTCAAACCAGGACACTTGGGTACAGCTTCTGACTCCAAGATGGTCTTAAAAGACACATTTGTAGTCCCAGTAGTATCCTACATTGGCAACAATTAAGAAAATTCCAACAGTATGCTCTTGCTGTTCTGTGTTCTATAAAATTAAATTATTATTGCTTTTTTAACCTAAGAACAAGTCATCATTGGTGTCTTTGGAGTTCTGCTGGCCACAGGTTAATTAACGAGTTTCTTGTACTTTAAGAAGAATATTGAAGACAGCAATCCTTCTATGCATTGAAGTCTAAACCAAGTTTTATTTATATGTACATATACACATATATAGATTTCTTGGATAACTATATATGCACACATGTATTTAATTATTAGTGTATTTTCAGTGGATCATCCGGACGTCCCTGCTTGCTGTGCTTTAATACACAGGTCACTGCAGGTGTTCTGAAAATGGCAAATTCACACAGACAGGGGAAAATTATCCTCATTCACTTTTTATGCCTTAATACATTGGTTTTAATGGGTACATATATTCCAATTTTTCTCTTTCCGTTTTTCTGAAGGTGAATTTGCAGCTCAACTCAATTTGCTAGTTAGTTGAGCAGATTTTCAAGATTTCCTGTAGAGTTTTAAAGCAAATTGCAGTTGACTAGAGGAATGTTGGCAACATTTTAATCAATTTAATACCAGGCTGAAATGAAATAAAGCTAAGATGCTTTTAGAATCTTAACTGTACATTCATGCTAATATTTTGTAATGCAAGAGAGAGATTTCCTTGGTTTCTGGTAAGCAGTTGTCTGAACAATCAGCGAAAGGTCCATTTCAGTGGAGCCTAGCACCCTTCCCTAGATGGGTGCACCAGAACAGTTGCTTCTGTCTGGTAATGTTCAAGTTCAATAGTGTTTAAATTAGAAATTTGTTTACAAGTGTGAAAGGTTCTATATCATAACTGCAAAATAACATCAAGATACCCGGGTGGTACACCTAAGGATAGAAAGTTATACTGGTGGTATTAACCAACCTTTGCAATTCCATCTCTAAATTTAGCTTGTATTTTATATATATATATATATATATATATATATATATATAAAATATATATTTAACCCCTAACTGCTTGCTTCCTTAGTTATTTACCGCCTATTGTCTAACTCCCCAGCTTGCAGTCAGTGTAAGGTCGGTCTGTTTGTAGCCTTCAAATTGGTGGGGAAAAAATAAGGCAGTGGAAATGTCAGTATCAGTGTGAATCATGATGACATTAAAGCAAACGATAAATTTAGTTACATATTTGCAAAGGATCTGTTTCTGTGTGAGGAAGGTACCCGGCTAAATTTTGATGATATTTATCATACTTTGCTGTTTGGATCTATTTAACTGGGGTGAGGCTTTTGTAATGTAACTGAGAAGAACCATGTTGCAAATATGTAAGTACTTTTTAGAAGGACAGCTGAACAAATATATCTGCTTGCTTGTTTATCCAAATGTGCCTGTGACTATCTTCAAAGCTTGTTGCTTGCAGAATTGACAAGTTCTGCATCATGAAAAGCAGAACGCTGACTGAGTACTGAAAGTGATAGTTTCCACAATTATTCAATTCAAAAATATGTGCACGTCATTCAAATTTGAAATCACTGTTCGTAGAGTTACTGAAGTTGGAAGACAGTTCTGAGCCAAGCGGTGTGTGTACAAAATATCTTCTGAATTATCAAACTGATGTAACCCCATGACTAATTCTGCAGTACAAATATGTTGATTTCTTTTTCTTGCCCCTTCTTGGTGCACCCTCCTGTCTACAGGAGCATCCATTTTTAAGCAGTTTACAATCAATAAAAGGAAGAATTGAGTTCCAATGTGATCTGCACTTTTACAATCTCAGACCCTAGACTTTGCACATTCCTAATTTTATCTTTATGAGTACCATGAAGCCTTTTGACTTATTAATGTGAATACATCATATGCCCTTCAGTACTTTATGAGATCAAGTATGTGGCAAAAGCTTTCTCAGTGAGGCAGAAATGTGTTTTCTATTATTTCCATAGGCAGTGGAAGGCACATTAAAATCTTTATTATTGACTGAAAAGAAACTTTCCTCTTTATTATTGTAGAACAGGGATAGTGAATAGGCTGAAAAGAGAATGCTGCACATCTACCGCATCATGATCTCATTCTCAACATGATTGCCTCGGTGCTTGCCAGTTCCAGTGTTCATGAGTCACACTTCAGTATGTGATTTGCTTAAAAGCAATAAATGTCAGCACTTTTATTTACAATCTGCCTTTGAAAATTTGGAAGTCATAACTTCAACACGTTTTTTTTCCTACAGCTGCGAAGGCTAGGAACTAGCTTTACCTTTTTCTTTTAAATGAAAGTTGAGAGCTTTGACTGATGTATCGCTGGATCTGACCTAGCTGCAGCAGGTTAAGATGTGCAACTGTCCAAACCCACTCCTTCCTCCACTTTGCCAGAAATTACCATCCTGGTAGGTGGGGTGGCAGAAAATGGGTCTTTTGATTCTTGCTCAAAAAATTAGCTGAAGCCGTTTAGGTTGGCGAATTTGTGTCACATCAGACCGCAATGCCTGAGACGGGGTGGGAGCCATGGTGCTGCTGTCACATCTGCTGTCAGCAGCCTGCTGTTGTCACCTGGCTGCAAGAGCTGTGGTCTGCAAAGCAAACACACACGTGCTGCCATTGCCATTTCAGGATAGGGTCATGTATGATCTGTGGGGGAGGGAAGGGAGTGGAGAGAGCAAAGGACCAGACAATCCATATAGTGAGTCAGTGGGAAAGAACTGAACGTAATTCCAGCCTAATAATGACTCATAGTCCCATTGTTTATAGTTCTTGAGAAAGTGTCTGATCACATGGGCTGTAACGTACACATTTATGTGCTGTCCTTGAAGACAAATGAGGGAATTTACAGGGGGAAAAACACCCCAAGTTTACCTCTTTCTTGAGTGTGTTTGACACTTTCCATTTATCCTAAATCTCATTGCCCCAGGCTCCTGTGCTTACAAGCCTGGCAAATTTTGCGTGTGAACTAAGAGTGCTTGCTAGAAACCTTACAAGCATTGTACGTCTGCTTTTAAGACCCCTACAACAATGTGGAGCACTGCTCTGCAGCGGTTGATGGTACACACTCGTTAGGTAGCAGGGCAGCGGTACTTTGGGAAACTGACTTTGCACATTCAGAACTCAGTGGATAACCCTGTCCTTCATCTTCATAGTCCTTGAGTTTGGTATGTGTTCGACTGCATCCACTGTTACTATATATTGCTCAAATCCAAGATAAAGGGCAGTGCTGATTTGCTGGAATTAGGTTCTCAAGTGATTATTTTCCCTGGAGCCTGCTTTCTGGATCTAGCTGTAGGAGTGTGGATCTAGCCTGGGCTGCCAATAACATAAGGTCTGCAGCCAGAGGAGCTGCAGTGATGTAGAAGGCAGTTATTCTCTCGGTGGTGGTGCTGGGGTGTAATATAAACTATAAAAAGGCTTTTTGGGCTAATGATTTCTAAAGAAAGAACCCTTTTCAGTGGAAATTTTTCGGAGAGAGGTAGCTGTGGTTGGTTGGTGGTTCCTGTAGTGGGTCTGCACACCGCCTTACCTTCTTGAGAATGGTCAGATTACTTAAAATGTTTAACAGTTCAGTTACGCACTGCATGTACCTAGAGGTATGTTCATGCATATATACAAGAACCTAAATTATTGCTGTGAAAGAAGAGCTTGGAGTGGCACAAAATGTGTGACAAGATTCCGTAAATACCTTGGTAAGGTTAAATAATTATTATTGCATAATATTTGTGCAAAAAGTGGTGGACACAAGGAAAGGCAAGAAGGCTCTCTGTGTCCTTCTCCCTGGAAACACAGGGAGAATTCTTATACTTGGGCTTTTTATCTGAAGTTTTGCCCTTTGGAGAAATGGCAATGAGAGGAGGGAACTTGAGAAAATGGAAGGTGGAAAGGCAAATGAAAATCTGAAGTTAGGGCATGTTAAATCTCATTACAAAATGTTCAAGCCATGAACAAATGTCCTTTTCTGAATTAACTGTGACATAGGTGTCATCACTTTGAGTTGATATTAATTTGGTTGATTTTTATCAGGAGTTGGAGAGACTGATCCACAGGTGGAGAAAATGCTTTCAGAGAGGCTTGTCACCTCCTTTACAAGTGCCCTGCATCCAGATGAGAATGTAGCCTATTTCTACCCTCTGCCGCTATTAACTCTCTCCAGTCATCTCCATGCCTGAGTATGAGACCTCATCCCTGGGCTTGCCTGATGGGTGATGAAGAGGAACAGACCTTTCACGGGAAAAACCCTCAAAGTAATTTCCGTGTCCTGGGCTAGAAGGAGTGCACTCTAGAATAAGCACTAGGTTCTCTTCTTCCTATAAAGAGAGTGAGAGCTTGTTCAGATATCACTGACTCCATTTAGTTATATGACTTTCATCCTCTCCTTCTGAATGGTCCTACATGTGATTGTTTAATGTGCTGTAACTTTAAGTACATTTATTAGATACCCGATTGATTGATTATTAACTCCTAATGCCACAAATGAATAGCTTACTCTGCTGACACACTTATTTTGAAATTCACTGGAATTGCAGTACGTTAGAGGAAATAATTAGTAATGTGTTTCCTGAATTTTGGGAATATGTCCTTGAGTACTTGGAGTGATGGAAATTTATTTCTGAGAAGTTGCAGGGTTTGGCTTGCTCCATGACAGATTCCTGTGCTCTGTGCCTGTGGGCATGCACACTTTTCCCCAGGGAATTTTGTACTACATGCTAATTTATATGTATTATTTTCTTGATGTAAAGAAGAAATAAGCATGCATTTTAGCCCTCGTCTCGTGCTTCTCTCAGTTTTCAAAAATCAGTTCCTAAACCCAAGAGGCCAAATTCTGCTGTTTAGTGTCAAAGTAAAATGGCTCATTTGAAATCATTGGTTTCCCTTTGGATTGACATCAATGTACTTGCTAGTCAAGTTAAGCTTGCTAAACATAAAACTTGACATTTTTAAGTACAGTTTCCTTGAGAAAAGAGTGCTCTGACAGGACCTAAACACACTTGTGTGGCTTTTTTTTTGTATTAGCTACACTGGGTTACACGTGAAACACACTGGAATGGTTTGGTTTTGTTCCAACTGCCAGGCAGCTGCCCCATGTTGTGTGGGAATCTTGATGGATTCCTGCTCTTGGGCTGTAGCTGTTGAGGGTGTAGCTCTGCTGGATGACTTATACCTCCATCTCACTCATGTGGGGTTTAAACAGGAGTATCAGGCAATAAATGGCTTAAGGAACCACAGGTAGGACAGTGTCTCTCTACTTCTTTCAGGTGGCATTGCAGGCCCAGAGGAATGGACAAGCATTGTATGATAGTGGCCACCAAAGCTCCAAGGATGTACTGTCATTGCATCCTGGGTAGTGCCAGAGTAACACGATTCTTTCTCTGAGTCAAACCTCACTGGGTGATAGATGCTGCCCAGATACTCTACAGTCTTGCAAAGACTGCATGCGCTATTTGAGTATTTTTCCCAGTACTATTGCTAGGTTCTTGGGAGATCTTAAGGTACTAACAATGACATTACTTTTATCTAGTAACTAGAGATCACAAACTTGTTTACTTTTTGTAACCTACTGGTGAAGGTGTCAACAGCTAACCATAAGAAGCCAGAATAAGATTAAAACTGATTTTTCTTACACAGTTCCAGATTATTACTGTCTTCATCTTCTTGAACATCCATTTTTGCACAAGAAGGGTGTGCTGCTGCCTAACTTTGGGGCTTTAAAATCCAGAAGGGCAGCTGGGGAGCCAGGGAAGCTCTTAATGTCATCGTTATGAAATGGTGAATTAAGTTTTGGAAATAACAGGGGCTGCCCACATAGTTGGTTTTTTTGTTTGTGTGTTTGTTTTTTAATTTAGGAGACTGCTAACACTCTCCTGAAGTGCTTGTTTTCTTTTTGCTCTATGGAACCAGAAGGATGGTCATATTGAATCAGCATCTTGTGAAACAGGACTGTCTCATGGCACAGAAGATGCCCGCTCATGACAGGAAAGGACAGCCAGGGTCACCAAAGGAGCAGAGAGCAATAGATAGACTCGTAGAGGTGCCCTCTTTTAGGTGGTGCACTGAGCTTCACCTTATCTTTTGTTTAATGTGTTGCAAATAAGGTTGCCTCCTACTCCTGTCCAACTAACACTTCTAAGTGATGGTGAAAAGGACCAGGCACTGGGCTCCTCTTCACAGCAGCACACAAGCCCATCGGCTTCCCTTGTTTCTCATAAGTTTTTCACTTGTGTTTCCTTTAAATGGTACAAGGGGGTCTGTTTGTTTTTATCTTGCGCTGTACATTTTATTGCACAATGATGTTTAAACATTACCTTTCAGCTGAATGTTTGGATATTCAGTGACTGCACAAAACCCTCCAATATCATACGTTTTGCATGATGATCCATTAGTATGGTCTTGGCGTGATTTTATCTCACTTAATTTTAGGACACTTATCAATAAAGAATTGTGGGTTATTTTGATTTGCTTTGGGGTTTTTGGGGCGCTTTTTTTTATTGTTTTTTTTTTTTTTTAAACTAAGTTGCTATTTAGTCTTGCCGTCGTGGCTATACTTATGAATGCTAATGGATTGTTTTAGTTAAACCCACTAAACTTTCTCAGTTGACTACTGCCATTCAGATTATTGAACAGATTACTGTTATTTCGGATTAGAGGGGAAGATGCCGTTGATTGCTGGAAATTAATTCCCTCTGTGCATGTAGCAATGAGGAGTGAGTTGTGGTTTAATTTTTTTAGATTGAGTCTGCTCCTGCTCTCAACAAAGAACATTCCCAGGCTCTGCTTGATTTCAGAGAGAGGAGGATTTGTCCCTTGGTGTCCTAACATTTAGAGCTTTCATTTGTTTGGATATTTTTTCCAGTCATAATAGCTTTGTTAAGAACTGTGTAATGTATCACAGAACACAATAAATGGAGTAGAACTGGCTGTTCTCAGAAAGTTCGTCAATGGAGACTCATCGCTGAATGAAAATATTTCCAGTCAAGTTCTGCAGGGACCAGCACTATAAAAGCACTACTGAGGATTTTCATTATTGTTTTGAAAATTCATATAAAACATCTGCTCCTAAAATGCCTATATGCCACAGTTAGGAGGAGTATAAACCAAGGACAATAAAGTGCTAATACCGAGTAACATATATTGCTTGATAAGCAGTCCATTGGTGCTATATTTTATGTTACATTTGACCTTAATGAAATGTACTCAAAGCCATCGATTCATTTAGGAGTAAGAAATACAGGTCCTCTGTCTATGCAATGGGAAACTGTCCAGTGGCTGGAGTGAATTTGCAGTTCAGCAGATCGAGTAGCAACTAACACCACAATGTTAGGGCAGAAAGTGAGACCCTTGGGTGTATAACAATTAGGGGAAGGAATAGTGTGATTTTGCTTTGAAATGTGGCTTTACAGATGCTAGGAAACTGCCTATCATGTTGGTGTCAATGTTGGTGGTGTAAGGACTTTAGAAACTGGGGAGCAAGCAGAACAGTGCCAACAGAATGACATCAGGGTTGAAAGAATTCCTGCCAGTTGGACCATAGCTCTCTATCCTGGTTAACATATCAAAAGGACAGGACTGAGAAGCTACTTAACAGCCTGAAAGAACCTTCACAACATCAAATACTAGGCAACCAAGAATTCTACAGCCTTATGGAGAAGGAGAGAATGAGAATCTGGGAAATACCTGAGTCCAAGCATCTTTTGGAAGTAGATTACACATTTTTCACAAAGGGCATTTTGATCCTTTGAGCAGTCCACCAAAGGAACCAATGGCCCCATTTCCTGATATCTGCAAATCAAGGTCATGTGACTTTCTGGAAGATACATTTAAATTAAGCATGAATTAGTATGTTTGTTATTACAAGAACTGGATGAAAAGTGGAGCCCTGTGATATAAGATAGGTTGAAATGGTTAATAAAATCTTAGATCATGAGCCCTTTTTTGTCCTTAAGCTCTGAGTTTACAAATATGTAAGCTTCTATATTTTGCACATTTTCTCCCTTTTCCCCGCATCCTCTGAGAAGTAACTGGCCATACCATGCTGTCTTGGTGGTCATTCTTTGCATATAGGTCTAAGGTTCATTAAAGGTATGCAGATTTTTTGTACCTTCTTCCCAAGCTGTGTCTTATACAGTTGTCTCACCAAATAAAAAACATCCCCCAATCCCCCTAAAACAAAACTAAACCCATGTTAAATATTTCATAAGTGTGTTTAGGGATTAGTGTTTTCTTAGAGAGAAAGAACTCTTTCCATTAATATAAATGATGAATACACATTTAGAGACACTTCCTTTGTTTTCAAGGACCACTTAGTTGTTTTCAGCTTTGATTCTTTAAAAAAGTTGCATGATTAAACAATCTATACATGCCTATAAACTACACCTTTTAAAATACTTGCTGTTACTCCACTTTTCCAAGTGCAGTCAACCCCTCTATTACTATGGAAGTGAAGGAATGTAAGAAAACTTTGGCTCCAGGCAGACATAAAGTAGCATACAGATAGTACTGTGAAAATGAAGTCTTTTGTATGGTCATCTGAACTGATAGAGGAAGCCTGGAGGAAGGGGAGAGGTGCTCAAGCAAATCAGAAAGGCAAAGGTGCTTTTACTGCTTATTTGATACTCTTTGAATTGTTACCTTTCAAAAAGAACATTTTCATTGCTTGGATGCCTGTATTTTACTTAGGTTATGTAATTATTTTGAGCTCGCAGTTTAGTGAGGTAAATACAAAAGGGGAACAAAAACATGTCTAGAGTTTATATAGGAAAAGTGACTGGATGCCTACAAGCGACAATTGTTTCAGTGCATGTTTAAATACGTGTTAGAGACCCAAATGACTCTCACAAGTGCAGAGCACCAGTTGCCACTTCATAGTGGCAAATTAGTTACCTGCATCACATTCCATGTGGCTTTTGGTCCTCCTTTGTGTTAACTGCAGTATTTCAGAAAGGATCACAGCATTGAAAGACAGAAGATTGATTGATCTTGTCTTCTATTCTCCTAAGTACATCAGTGACTAAAATGAAAACCGAGAATGGGCTCTAGCTTCTAGGAGGAGAGTGTCTCCCAAGTAAGGAACACATAAGCTCAATGGATGTGTTTGAAAAGCAGTAGCATTTTGCATATGTTGACCAAATCACAGTAGTATGATCTGCTGTAGGGGACAGGAGGGGAACACAGGTTATCCAGCTGTCTGAACTGTGGTTTTATTTCTTATTTCAGCAGCTGCAGAACTCATATTTGATTTTTTTTTTTTTTTTTTTTTGCTAAATCACAAATTCAGACAAGAAGCCTAAGTGAACGAGAAGCTTTTGTCTCCTACCTGGACCGACCATGTTTCACACTTTGTCACTCGCTATTGAACAAATCCAGGTTCCTGTAACCAGGGCATTTTTGTGAGCCTGTCAGATCCATGGAAGTGAAGTGATCCCTGCATACAGTCCTGCAGATGTTGCATGAATAAGCATATGATAGTTCTCCCTGCATTTTATTGTCACAGTTGGGAAGCAGTTAATTTTGGAAGCTTACAACTGCAGTTGGGTTTAATGTCAACATTTTGGTTAGGCCTTTTGGTAGCTCAGAAATCACCTTTTTTTTTTTTTTTTCCCCAAGAATATAGCTTTTTATTATTTTTCTTAAATGAAAGCTCCATAGAGATTCCCATCAGTTTTTGTGAAAGAGGCTATGTGATAAAGTTCCTGCAACATGGTGAGGGAAAGGAGGCTGAAATAAAGGCCCTGAACACCCTTTACTGTCCATGTTCCTTGGTACAAAGCAGTCGTCTTTGCCCGTGTTGGTGCATGTCTTAGTCCTGCAGCTCTAATAGTGGAAGTAACCACTTAAAAATGGGCTTAAACTGCAATACTGAAAGAATTTGGCCTGCTTGACTAGAGGGACTTCGGGGACCGGAAAGCTTGTGCAGTGCCATCTCAGTGGAGAAAGAAGTGACTTTGTCCTCTTAGAAGCCACAACCTCGTGCCTTTTTGTGGCTCTTCCCACAGAAATGTGCCTTGGGAGCAGCCCTGGGGAGCAACGCCACAAATGTTACACCAGATTTGCATCATCACAGAACCCAGGCTCAGTAGAAAGCTCCTGCTATGGACAGCTTGATAGTTTCTCACTGCTTTCGGGTAGTGGTGAGGAACCACTGAGAGAGATGTGAATACCAGAAAAAGCAACCTACTTTGTACATTCTTCTCCCGCATTAGGTTCACAGTAAACATGAATTTGCTGGTTTCTCTGGGTTACACAAATGTTATGTCATAATAAATAATCTAAAGAATCAATGTTACAGAAATTATATATTTAGGAGTCAAACCACACAGTGGAAAAAGGTGTTCAAATTGCCCAAAAGAAAAATCCACTAAAAGTCTTACTGCTTGTAAAAAGCTTTAGCAGTTTTCTGAATGAAAACATCCTAAAATCAAATTGCTAGTTTGACTAGCAAATGTGGAAAGCAAAGGTTTCTATGTGTCTGATTTTATTCCTCATTTCAGCCTGTCCAATTAATTCACTCAATTTAACCCAAATTTGCAAAGCTTTTTGGTATCTCTGAAAGATATTTTTAAATGGTTTATTTTATCTTTTGCAAACAAAGGAAAAAAAATCTCAACAACAAAACCTCAATTTTAATTTCACCTGTGTGCACATGATTTTCTCTAAATCCCCAAAGAAAACGAAAAACTACGTTTTCATGTACTTCATAATTCTTATATCCTGAAGATCAATTCAGTACAGCTTATAATAGTTTCATTGCTGACTTTCAGAGAGACTGTATTTTCATTCTACCAAGCTTAGTGTTAAAAGCCAATAGAAAATTTCACTGTCAGTACTAAAAGAGCAATCATAAGGTTAATATACCTGTACATCTTGTACAATGGTAAATAAAGGAGCTGCCTTTTATCTTGTATCCGAGTACTGTGTCACGAACGTTAAGCCAAGGTCAAACCTTAGCTTTGAGCTTTGACATGCTTCCATTTGCCTTGTTCAAACACTCTGTGTAGGCTTATGTCTTGCAGATGGTGGTATGAGGCTCATCTGAGGGTCAGTCCTGATAAGTCAGTCAGGACTCGGGTCCACGTGCAGTATAACCCTTGCTCAAAGTGGCAAAGGAGGAAAAAACAGAAATCTAGAGACCCGCCGAAGTTTTCCTCTTGCTTCACATCCTGATATCAGGTGGCCAGGGAACCCTCAATCAACTGTTCCCAACTGGAAATAGGAAAAATGCAAATAACACAATGGGCAGGGCAGGCTCTGGGGGCTGCCAGGCTTTTTGGGTGGCTCTAATGTGAGCTTAAAAGCCATTGCAGGCGCAACCCCACTGACCGAGCTGTGACAATGCAGACTGTGGAGAATATCTTAAAGGAAATATTGCTGATTCTTTTCTAATATTTTAAATTCCTGAGGATATAGTTGATCTGCAGGTACTGCCACTTCATATATGTTAAGGTGTTTTTTTTGTTTAATTTTAGGAACGCTACTGCACATAGATGGACAGTCTAAAAAATATGTTGACAATAAAGCACGCTACATGTAGTGGTAAACAGAGATAATCTAACAAGGCTTATATTATGTAGCAACATGTAAAAGATATGAGAAGCAAAAAATGCATTGTGTAGGAAAAGCTATGTGCCCTTAGAAGAGGGTGTATCAGTGTGTGCAACAGCCAGATAGCTATCCTGCAAAACACTCTGTGAAGGGCAGTGCGGGTATCTAACTGCCAGATCAGCAGCTCTGCTTCCTCCTTAAGGGTGCATCATCCTGTAGTCTACTACCGAACAGGGCTTAGGGCTTTTTTTTGTGTGTTTCATTGGTTATCTGGGCTTTTCTGTTGCGGGGGAGGATTTTGTTGACCTCTTATTCCCATGCAATGAATAAATCAAGATCATCTGGTTGACACTTGGAAGAATAGTTGAAAAATATCACCTCAAAAATTAGTCTTCGTGACACTGAAGCTGTGGGCCACACACAGAGCAGATATGAAACCACCAGAACAGTTAATGGCCTGGTGATGAAGCGTTCAATGACAGGCAGAAAGCTCACTCTGAAGCTCTTCTTCCATTAACCTCATGCCTCCAGCCTGTCTTCTAGGGCTGTGTGAGAACTGCCTGAGTATAAAATATTAATTGGGAAATATGCAGACTGTACATGGGTATGCAAACTATGAAGCTATTTTAGGGACCTCTCTCATTTATTTTGAATCAAAATGTTGTTCTGGACCTGAGAAACCACTTATTTCTGAACATTTTATCAAAAGTAAGCCACGCCCATTAAAGTTTCCATTTCTAAAAATTAACATTTTTCCAGTGTGGAATGAACTTCCATTTTGGCTGCTTTGTAGAATTATGAAGATTTGCCATACAGAGGTCTTTGTCAGGTGGGATCCCAGTGTAGTGTTGATGGAGGTGATATATTCTTATATATGATACTTGGACTCAGAAAGTTTTGGTCTACAAAGCATTTGGTTCGTGTTCAGATTGCTGAGGGACTAAGTCTAGTTCACTTCCCTTTTCCTGATGCTGTCCTCTTTGAAAATGAGAATGCCAGTACTGATGTCATTCATACTGGGCTTCAGAATCTATAGATAGAAATACGCTAGGTGTATTTTATGCATGTTTCATGCATCTTCTAAGGCAGCATTTTATATCAGTAAGATTTAAAGATTGGTTTTTCTAAACATTTAATTTTATTGGCACTCTTGAATAGTTGAACCATGTAGAAGAGTTACATTATATTGTCTTTGTGCTGGAAACAAGAGCTTTATCCATAAGGGTGCATCATCTATGGGTTCTCTGCTTTTTGCTTGGGAAATGGCATAGTTAATCCCCAAACCAATCCTGTGTTACTGAGTATGCACCTGATCTAAGACAACTCTGTTGACTGCAACCTGATCTTCAGATTTGTAGCAGAGTTCCATGTCCAGTCTGTGAATATGACAGATTACTCTGTCTTCACTCATAGTTTTGCAGTTATCTTTGCTTCTGTGAAGAGTAGCTTTGGCTGCTGTGGATGGGGATGTGTGTGTCCTGTCAGTTTACATCAACTGATGATTTTGCCTCGTGATTTCCCTCTTACTACTCTTTTCTCTTGGAGTGACACCTTATGGCTGGTGTTGACTCCAGAGCAGTTGCCCCACGTTAATGCATAAGGCTTTATGTAGGCAATGGGCACTGAATTACACTAGTCATTCAATAGCCTTCTTTCGATATGTAGTGATGTTTTACACATTTATGTCTCTTCCTGAAATCATGAGCATGTCCTTCTATCTAATAAAAAACCAAGAAGGTGCCTCTTTAATAGCCAGACAAAAAGCTTTTGGATTAATCCGTGTTAAAGTAATATAATTTAGTTTATTGTAAACAAATAAAAATAATTCTTTTAGTTATTTTTTTATGTTAACATCTAAATCGATGTTTTGTCTCTCATTATCATTTCTGTTTATGTGTTTGCTCTCTCCAAACAAAGGTACTGTAGTTTTTAGGTATCAATTAATCATTCTTTCTCTTTCACAAAAAATCACGTTAATATGATATCCTGCAGCTCCCTGCTGTTTACATAGTATTAGCACAGGGAAATACTACTTTCAGTTTGATACATAAAGGCTTCCTTGTCTCTTGTGCCTTTTGTCTGTAGGCTATTATGCATGTGACTAAAACCATGCATGACTTGAGCAAATGTTTGAATAGGGTTCTTGTGCAGCAGGACTGTATAAGCCATTAGGCGTACTCTCTTTAACTTGGTGATGAAAACATCGTGGTACATTTGGTGGCACAAAGTAGAGTAAAATTGCTTTTGTGGCAGCAGAACAAATAGCATTCTAATTTGGTTTTGTTATTGTGCACGTGTGTGTGCTGCATACTTTGGGCAACCTCATCAAGGACTAAGTATAAGAAGTGTTAAGATTATTGGAGTTCTAGACTGAAAGCTGGGCTGAAAGCTAGGCTGAAAAGGGAAAAAAATGTTTTTTTTTATTCTGAAATTAGAAATTAATATTATTTTGTTATTTTTGTGATCAGAGCCCAGTTAATTGATGTGTGAGGCTGTCACTAACCATCTTTTCTATGTATAAAGCCTTCTGTAAGAGCGTCGGTTTTCTGTCCTCTCTGTATGTGATGGGGATTACGATAGGGACTTGAATGTTTGCTGTTGGAATGTGAAAAACATGGGACGCTGCTCTCTGCCAAGCTATTTCCTTAAGGATCCACTTTACATACTGCCAAATCAATGGCCTGTCAGGTGTAGTTATGCGCCATAGCAATGATGTGAGGTCAATCAGACGAAACTAAGGTATGTATTCCCAGCAGATTCTAGCTATCTATTTAACATTGTCAAACTAAATTTTCTTTGGTACAGAGCATCCTCTTTCAGTTGAATTTGTTTCTAGGTTTTATTAGCTCTGAATTTGCATCTATTTTATGAAATTTTAACAAAGGAAAAAATATTTAATTTATTTTGCTCTGTCTTGTAATACTATATGTTTGCTATTCCATTTTTTGGTACAAAACCATGCTAATTACATCTATTTGCAACTCTTCCTAGTCTAAAGAAAGTATATATTTTGTATAATAAAATAAACAAATATGTTCATTGATGTAATGGCGAGGTGGTATTTAATTAATCTATCCTACAGTAACATAAATTGAGTGTCTCGTAAATAATAAATATTTTCTTTGAAAATGCCATCTTATAGATACAACACATTTGTTTTTTGTCCATATTTGTGAAGCAAAAGATATACAAATTAGGTCTGTAAATCAGCGTTTTTACATGGAATCACTTTTTATGTCCTGGAAAACCTGCATTTTACCAGTGCTTCAAACCTTTTGATACCAGTGGAGAAATTATTTTCTTTAAATGGATCCAGGATTTCCTTTTTTTTTTCCTAAATAAAATTATTTTTTTAAAAAAGTTCTGTTAGCCTAATGGCTGAGAACTACTCAGTGTTAACAACAAATACACATTTGGTATACTGTGTACTGCATACAATATATGAGTGCAACAGCCTTTTTAGCTGTTGCAAGTAGCTAATTGAAAGCAGAAGATAGTGTAGAGATTAAACATCTGGATTTAAAAATTTATTTCTTAAAGTTACAAAAAATGAAAGAGGAAAGTGGATTTTTTTTAAGTAAAAAAGACAATGAAGTAACAGGAAGCTAAACCCAGAAGTTTTAAAATTATATATTAAAAATATCTTGCTCAGAAATGCAGACATCCTGACTGAAAGGTGCTGCAAGATTTTGTGTGGAAAGTCTGTTTTGTTTTCAAGATGTTTAAATTTATCCTTAATTTGTTGTCTTGCTAAAGGTAGTCTAAGCACAACCATTTAAGCATGAGTTAGTTTAAGTCTGCATTGTGATTTCTTTTTTTTTTTTTCAGATATTTGGAAGTCATCTGTTGATTTTCTGAGCTGCAAGACTAGTGCTGAATCATTTCAGCAACTGTATTTTATGTTTCAAAAACATGTAAAAAAATTACAGTTCATCAAACAGAAGCAGCAGAGATCTGGTTCCACAATGGAGCACTGGAAAAAGAACACAAAGGTGGGATGTAAGATGATACCCTCATCCTTTCATGGGGGATAATTTGCAGCTAACTTCTGAAGTTGATACACAATTTGAGGAAATGAGCATCCCACCCATTTTTCTTTGTGCACTCCATAGAATTCACATCCTTCCATTTTTGTTTTTTGTTTCCTTGAATTGTGCCTCATAACTTATTGTCATTGCTCATTAGCTGTTGATGTGTTAGGAAGGTTGTCCAGACAGTGACACTGCGTGGAAATAGCTGAGCAGTTCAGAAGAGAAATTCATAATTCACGGTGACCTTTAATGAAATGCAAAGCTAAAGAAAGCTGCTTTTAGTTTACCACATCTGAAGCAAAGTGGAAACTATTATTATCTCTAGTCTTTGCTGTCATGATATTTAAAGATATTTGAGTGCTGAGGAAATGTATCTTTACATGGGAGCCTACTTTTATCATTGTTTTGGTGAAAGGGATGCATCATTTGAACTCTCTGTCCCCTCTGATCATCAGATTTAGGACCTAGTTGACCAGCTATCACCCAGTGCTGTTTGACAGGCAGTCCGGAGAGCCATAGTGTGTTTCCACCTTACCCCTTTCTCCTGGAAGGGAAGAGCTACATGTAACTCCAAATGCAGTGCTGTTTGCATTTTCTCTGTCTAATTCCTCCCTGTTTTCCTGATAGCAGCAAGGCAACACCAGATCCTGTCTCCTTTCTCCTTCATACCACACCAGGGCCATGCCACAGGAGCAGTCTGAGTTGCTCCAAACCAGCTGGCAAAGAAAAGCAGCCATATGACAGCCGTGCGGGATGTCAAGGGGGAAGTGGGAGGGATGGAAAGGCCTGTGCTCTCTGGGGTGGCTGCGTTTGGGCAAGCTGCAATCTGGCCCTCAGTGTGCACCTGCCAGCAGCTAAGGTCTGAGAGCATCACTGCCAGGGCAGAGCCCTCAGGAGGGAAGAAAGCGCTGGGGGCTCATGTCCTTAGCTGCTGCTCAGCTCCAGCGGGACAATGAAAGTCAGTCCTGCTTTCCTCAGGTGAGGAACCAAGCCTGAAGGCTGACTCAGTGAGTTTGCCCCTAGTTTATCAGAGGGTGAAATTAGCCCCTCCTCCCAGACAAAGATACTGCCAAGACTGAATGCTCACCCTCTCCTGGAGCCTTTCCCTCCGCTTGCCCTGGCAGCTCGATGCCCTATGCCCTGCAGCTTCATCCAACTCAGCTGTGTTTTCCTCCTCTAAACCCCTGTAGAAAGTGGTCATGCTGGCTGCCCACCTCTCTGCAGAAGACATGGCACACTGCCTTCCCCTCCCTGAGGGGGATTTTGTCCAGGTGCCATAGCCCAAACAACATCTTGTTGGGGCCACTGGGGCAAAATGCTGCCCAGCCAGCCTATCAAGGGACCCTATATTACACATTTGGTCCTGAATGGGCAATAAATGCTCATCAAAATGACAAAAGAAGTCCTATTCTGTTGCCTTACGCAGATGGGAAACCTGCTTGCATTGGCCATATTGCTTCTGAGCAATTCCCCTAGTTCATCCGCATAAAAATACCTGTGCCATGAGCCTGAGATCTCCTGTGGGCAGCTCATTTGGGACACTTCACAAATCTGTCTGGTGGAGACTTACTGAATCCATCTGGCTCACTCATATTTCTAAAAATGAGCAACGGACTTCTTTATTTGTGACTGTTCCCTCCATTTGCGTGGCACGGGGTTGGTTACCCAAGAAGGGATGCCTGCCGTGCTCCAAAATGGGGCAGATTATCTGTGTGAAGCTTGAAAATGGAGCTGTGTCACAGCACCTGTTCAATGCCATTACAAAGAAAGCCGGGATGGCAAGAGTAGAGACAGCGGAGTGTGTAAGATGCGGGTTTATTTTAAGTGAAATTTAAAACCTGCTACTAGAAATAAATGCTTTCTTCACAATGCAGTTGCAAAGAAGGGAGAAGACATTTCTCCAAGCAAATTGCAAAAGTTCAGGAAATTCTTGGCTATTTGTTCCAAGTGATATAAAGGAGAAGGAAGAGACTCTATCCAGCATAAATCATATTTTTAAGAATTTCCCAATATTGCTTCCTGCCTTTGTGCTTAGGCAGCAGATTGTATACAGAAATAAAACAAATTTGCTTTATCTTTTCAGAAGAAAGTGTCTGCTATGTCATTTTCTGGCTCTTGTTCGTTCGTTCGTTCATTCAAAAACAGCAGGAAAAGGGCTTTTGTATTAAGAACAGTCAAGGTCAGGGATTTTTTATTCTGATGTTGGCTGCTAGTAGCTTGAATTCTCGGACTACGATTTCCAAGTCAATCTCGGCTAGCAATCTAATGGCTAGTTTAAGGGAGATATTTCACAGCAGCAGGTTAACTGCAGTGAGCCCAGAACAGAAAAAATTTCAAGACACAATCGAAAGTCCTGTACTGTCTCAGACTCTATTCAGGCCAATCTCAAATTAAGATAATCAAGCCTACTAGAGGGCTGCCAATTTGATGCTGATGTTGCAAACATTTTTTCATGCAGTCACCTTTGAAATCTTCATGAGCAAAAGCTCTACCTATGTGGCTTGGTTTACACAATCAGGCCCATATACACCAGAATTCACCATACCGAATTTTTAATTTCATAGCAAGCAATCAAAAATGCAAAATAATGTTGTGATTTTGTAAAAAAGAGAACAAATGTTCTGCAAGTGATAACCTGCATGTCTGGGGCTTTTTTCAAGCCGTACTACCTTGACATTGCACTATTCCATTCACAATCAAACTACTATATTTTTAAAGCCTCAAGTTAATAGCTAAATGAAATTAAAATAAACCATTAGCCAAAATATCCATGCCATAAAATATCAGTATAGAAGCATGAGTTTATTTTTCTGGTGACAGGGCGCTTTGGTGGCAGGCAGGCAGGCGCAGCAGAGGTAGAAATGTGTTGTAGTTTATTCCCTGGTCTGTAAAACTGAGCCACCATATAAGAGTGCAAGTTAATCATGTATCTACTGACAACTGTTTAGGCCACTCATTAGCAATCTGTGAACACATAGAGAGATTTCACTTTTTTTATCTTTTAATGTAATACTCAAGATTTTATGACTGTATCAATTAGAGATCTCCAGTAATGGAAAGCAGGTTTCAAACTGGAGAAGTACAATAAATCACCAACCATATGGGCTTTTGTCCTTAGAAGAAAGCCATAATAAGACAGAAAATGAAATAAGTTAAACCAGCTGAACAGTGATCTGAGGCGGTCTCATGCAAAACCCACTACCTTGGCTTGTTCACAGGCAGCTTCTTTAGAAGACTGAAAGAAAACCTTTTTCAACTCTTTATTTCTTGGCTATGTCAGAAAGCAAGCAAAGAAAAAGCCATCTCCATCTCAGTGCTGCTTTTCATGCTTTGCTTACTGTGTTTTCACATGAGATCCTGTGCTCTACCTTTGTTTCCCCTCCCCCTTGCTTTTTAGAGGGCTCCTTGTGCAAAACAATAGAGAGTCCTGATAACAACAGGCAGTTGCTCCAAGGCCTAGTTGTTCAGCAGGATTCACTCCAAGAAAAACCGAGAGGGGTGTGTTGAGGCTTTTTTCCATCACCAGCCTTTACAGTCAGTGGGCCAGATGGCACAAGACGGGTGCAAAAAAAAAAAAAAAAANCACAATAAATAATACTTGTGACTTGCAACGTGGACCGAGCTCGGTTACTTCCACTTCATCACACTGTTTGGAAGTGCCTTTGATGTATAAAAGCACCCCCTAAGATAATGAAATGCGGTGGCAGCTGGCTAATGGCTGGGAAAGTGCAAACCCTGCATTGAACTCTTCCCACCAGGCTATTCAGCACCCAGGCAATGTCAGTCTCAAGGAGACAAGGCGATGGGGAAGAAATGGAGGCTTGTTGCTGTGCAGCCTTTGGGCTTCTGGGCAGGCTGCTGTAGGTGGGGTATTATTTGCCTTGCTGAATAGAAGTGATGTGCCCGAGGCAAAGGGAAAGTTTTTACTGTCTTAACACATTAACCTTGCAGACTCTGTCCTAGAAATGTTAAATGAAGCCACAGGGTCACGCTGCTCGAAGAGACACTGCTCTTGGGTAAACTTTGAAACGAGCTATATATTCTTTTACTACAATCCTGTCAGTCATGCAATCAGGGTTAGTTTCCTGTCGGGGAGGACTGTCTTGTGGCTCGGCTCCATGGGAAATAAAAAAATAAACACATCCAGACTTTTCTCTCAGCTGCTCCAGGCCTAAATCTGGGGCAGGGTAAATGACAGAGATCCAAAATAGGCAGCAGACACAGATATATATGAAAACCCTATCTGTTCAGGAGCTTTGAAACAGTAGGGGATTTATTTCTCGAACACAAAGAAAAGTTTCTGGTCTCTTCGTTAAATGATCCTGTGTTAATAATATTATAATGGGGTCTGGCCCCATTGATTAGACGTGCAATTATCTTTATGCACATTCTTAGTTCTGCTAACTTCAGTGCCATGCTTTATCACCAGAAAGTTCGGAACATGCACAAACTTTGCAAGTTTGGGGCTTGCCACTGCCAAATGTGGCAACAGACCTGCCTCAGCAGAGAAGGGGACAACGTGAAATTTGAAACGAGGTCTTATCATAAAATGAGTAAGTGGTGAAGGTTGAACTAGAAATTAGCTGCCTTTTATTATTTGGCAGAAATTATTATTTTTTGATAGTTAAATTCTGGAATTTTCATGCACAAAATTCAACTTGCCAACTGTTTAGATTCAAGGGCTGCCTTATTCTGAAATATTACTATCCTGGGTGTTACGATCTTGCAGGCAGGGGCAGGGTCATGTATGACCAAATGGTCACATATTGATGCTTTTATGCCCAGAAGAGAAGGCCACTATTGCCTGAGAGCTGGAGTAGCCTCTGAATCTCATCAATTCAGGAGGGGGCAGGAGATTTGAAAAGGGACATTTTTCATACTAAGTCTCAAATAAGCACCAAGCTCCATTCTCAGGGCAAGGCTGCTGAATCGCAATGTGTATTTTCTTTGACTATATGACAAAGGTGTATTGATTGCTGTCACTTAGGCTAATGAGTACAGTATCCCGCAGTACAGGTCTAATACATTTTCTAAGAATAAACATAAGTCAACGTCACCAAAATTTTCAGTGCCAAGTGGGAATAGCTTTATTTAATACTAACATTATGGCAGCAAACTTCTGATCTGTTCCTTATGATCCCTTATCCTGGCAATATGCAGTTGCTTTTTAGGAAGAGTCTTTCTTGTTTCACTAGGTTGACATTCAGAAAGAAATCCCAGCCTGGTTGGATATATTGGCTCTATCAGTCAGCCTTCGACCATTCCTTCCACAGAGCTTGTTTTCTAAATCTGGTTTTGAGAGCTGTTCGCTTGACAGACTGCTTCGCAGACTTACGATTGTTTGTTTCTGGCTCCTTTTGATTGCTCTGCTAATCTCTAGACTTTGGCCTTGCGGCTATTATTTATATTGTACTTTTATTGGTGTTTGTTATTTGAAACTTTGTTTTCAGTAGATTTGCGGCCTCTTTCTAAACTGCTTTTCTCATTAAATTTTGTCGAAGAGGCAGGGTGGATAGCTTTAACTTCCCCCCCCCCGTTTGTTCTCCTCCTAATCGTTCAGTTGAGAACTCACCTGCCTTTTGTTTGTGCCTGCCTTTGTGATTTGGTCTCAGATTAGAAGGGGCAGCTGCACAGCTTTTACTTTTATTACTTCTTTGCAATGGATCAGGCAAAATATTAACCACCCAGGTACTGCTCTCCCCAGACCTCAAGTGGATTACAATAGAACTCTTTCCTCCGCAGTTCAGAAAAAAAGAAATTTCAATTCTTTTTCTGTCACCTCACACAGGTTTTGTGTGTGTGTGTGTCCACATGTATCTGCTACACGGACAGAATGAGCTTAAGTATCAGAACAGTCTTTTCCCACAATTTGTTTAAATTTATTTTTGCAGGAGTTAGAGTGTGAAATTCAAATCCAAATTTAGGCTTCAGCCCTGCAACTTCAGAAGCTCAGTGGGATAAATGCATACATCCAGTATTTCCTAAGCATAGTTTTCCAAGGCATTGTGGCTCTTAGCTCTCTGATTCTTTATGTACCACAAAATGTAATTTGGTCCTTTTTAGGTCTGCTAATAAAGTGGCTTCTGCCTTGATTTGGGTGATTTACAAAGTTTTACTATTTCTCAGTTATCGAGCATTCTGCGTGTTTACATTTACTGCTGATTGTCTGAAAAACACCTTATCCTTAATGGAGAGACAGATCTCCTACAATTTACTTATAATAATCTCTAATCTGAGATTTTCTTCCTACTATGCTTTTCAAAAATGTGTTTTGTTTTTCTCTTGGACTCAGGGCTAGGTTAGGAGGAGGGAGAAGGAGTGGAAGATGACATAAATTCAATTCCTCAAACTTTAGGCTCCAAGACCTTGGGTGTGCAAGAAGCTGAATGGCCACAGTAACAGCTAAAGCCAATGATCTCTGCAAGCATTTCAGTTTTTTGGGCATTGGACAGGATATTCAGAGCAGGAGCTTCAATGGGGAGGCAGTTAAGTGGAGAACATGGATGATGGTAAATGCTTAAGTGTCTAATATTTCGGATCCCAAATTAACTGATGCACAATTAGTGGGTTATTCTGAAAATGTAGTTCTTGGCAAAGAATGATAACAGTGTAGTGTGCTAGCCAATACTGAATATGTCCATGCTCAAATCTGTGTGCCTCCATAAAGTGTGCTGCAGCTGATAAACTGGTTTTCTTGTTAACCATTGCTATATCATTGTGTGCTGTGCTGAATAGTTACGTACCACCTAGTGGGACCCTGGTTATTGAATTTTGTTTTTAAAATTATGACATGTTTTATAAGAGACAGTGTATGTCTGTGATGATTGAGATGTGTTCATCTCCTGAGTGCTCCCACTCCTGATATGCTAAACCAGGCTGCAGTTCGTCTTGCTTCTTCGTATTTCAGCTACCAGCAGTGGATTTGCTTTGCTCCTTTTTTTTTGTCTGAGCACTTAGGTTATTCCCTCAGCTCTACACTGGCTCTTTTAACCTCATTTCTGTCCAGTTCTGTGTAAGTGTCTGCCTCACATTCTTCAAAGGCACATTAGCATTCATCATTCTCCTGACTCACGCTTGCTAACCTCCTGGCTGAATGGTTTTCCGGGTTCGTTTCCATTGCTCATACTTTCTGAATTTTTGGCCATTTCAATTTGCATTTTTATCAGTTCTCTCAACCATCCATCTTTAGCTTTTATAATGTGTTAAGTGATTCTTTTGACATCTGGGGTTGCTGAAGTGACATACAAGATGGGTCCCACTCTCTTTTCAGGGTGAGGTAGTGATGGTCTCTTGAGGTCCTTTTAGTGAAACCTTCTTCACTTTCTGGACCACAGCCTGAGCTCATTCCAAGCTCCATTTCATTCCACTGCAGGTTCCACTAGCTCAGTGTTTCTTTGAACTGCTGACGCTGCTATATTAATAATTGGATTATAAGCATAGTGAGTTGTTTGATCCTTTGCGTGCGCTTTTGATGCTAATTCTAATTTAGCATTTTGTTTTGTTTTCATACAAATGCCTTAAATAAAGTTAGTTTCCTAAGATATGCACAGATTTGCTTCAGTGGATCATCCTCTATTCTCTATATTCATTTTGAGTTTTGTCTCCCAGCCAGAGTCTGTCAGAGGTGCATGGCATTTCATATTTACTCTCTCAGGAGTGAGATTCAACATCTGCTGTAGGACTGACTTCAAAGGGCTTCTCTCAGTGCAACCTCTGCGGAAATTTAACCTACTTACACCAGCAAATCTATGAGCAGCTATATTACAGTGTCATGTCTGCTAGAGTACACAAAGCATTTGATAGTCTTCTTCAAAAAACAATGCATGTAGGTGGTTCATTTCCAAAGAAAATGTCAGAAAAGCATAATTTCTAGAGTCCAGTAAAGAAAAAAACAAACAAACAAAAAAACCAAACCACAACAAACCCCAGATCATTTTGTGTTTTGTTTTGTTCTAAAAAGCCATGCCTTTTCTCACCAGTGTAGTAGTGTATGTTTTTGCCACTAGGTCAGAGTTTCTTCTGGAAATATGTGGTGATTGCCTTTAAGCCATAAATGCTCCAAAGCAGACCTTCCTCTGCAGGAGAAGTCTTAAAGGGTATCTGCATTGCTCTGATCTTCTCAAAGTGGTTGCTGGAAATCTCTGCATTTAATGCCAGAAGAAATGGGATTGATTGGAAGACTCTCTGTGCTGTAAGAAACTCCAAACAGATTTTTTTGAGAGGACTTATTACCAGTAAAATGTAGGTACTATCAAAGTTAGAACAAAGTAAAACTACCAGCTGTCAGCTAGAAGAAGGAAGAAAAGAGGAAAGAAATGGAAAAAACATAGCGCATAGTTGATAATTAATCTGTAAGGTGCTGCAGATTGCACTTAACCTTTATAGTATCAAGAGAGAAAAAAATGTCATCCATGATCACACATATTACCCTGTACTTCCACCAGAAGGTTGTTTAGGTCTTTCCTCTTTAAAGGTTTGTGCACATATTTGATCTTACTGACTTTTCAAATGGTAAAATTAAGCATGTAAGTCAATCTTTGCAGGAACAAGATGTGCACTTTTTTTTTTCCCAAAGCGTACACCAGACAAAGTAAACTACAACAAAAAATCAGGGAATGTTTCCAAACCATTGTGTGTAGACTTGCTTGGAGGGGTTTCTGGGTTGCATCTCTCTCAGATTTCACTGATATTCAGAGTATCAGGAGTGTGATGGATACACATGATTTTATTTGAGTTATCTCAAGTGCTTTGCAGTGAGCCAAATTTCCGTTTTCCAGTAAATGAGTTTTCAAGAGGAAAAAAAACAATCCTACTTACTTGTGACAAAACACAGAAAACACACTCATTTAGGGGAAAAAAATAATCTTATAAAAATCTACTTTGATTAAAATACCAAAGCATTTTATTAGGAGGCGTGGGGGAAGTAGGATGACCATTTGGTTGGAATAGTTCAGGTTTTGTGGGCCCACAAGGACCTTTCTGAAGAAATATGTCCATATGAAATTTTCCAAAATGGCTAACTGCCTTGGCTAGAATGTTTCTGGTAAAAGCTTTAAAGGCAAAATACTTAAGTCTCTTCAAAAAGCCTCTTTTAAGAGAAAAGGTCTTTTTCTTAATAAAAAGGAAAAAAACCCTCAACCCATCAACAAATTCATAGAGGAACACTCACACTTCTACAGCTCTGAAATGACATTATGAAACTAAACTTGACAAGATTTTTTATTTTGCCTTCTCTTTTGGACAAATTGACCCATGTTGGCCAACCTGAATATTTTAAAAAAATCTCAATCTTTGTATGTACTCTGATGAGACTTATTACAGCTTGGCAGCTTAATTCTCAGAAAATGGGAAAAAAGACAAAACAAAGGAGCAAAACAAATAGCAGAAGAAGACAAAGGAGAAGAATAAGAGGGGAAAAAGGAGGAAGAAAAGAAAAAGAAGATAAAGGGAAAAAAAAGAAGAAAAATCAGTCATTTGCATACTCCGGGAAGTCTGCAAATGACTTTCTCTCAAAACAGGACTTTCTCTGATGCTGCTTTTCCAGTTCAAGGGTGGTACCTTGGTGCCAGAAGCCTTTGTAGAAGGCAAGGAGACCACTCATGGCTGCTCAGGTGGTCTGGAAGAAGAGTTAATTTGCTTTGTATGAGGAGTGATCAAGAGTTAAGGTTCAATCCTGGTGGTGGCTGAGGGTTACTTACCAAGATAAGGATCATGAAGGATGAGCTGGAAATGTTTAGTGGTGGAAAGAGAGTAGAAGTGTGAAGGTCTGGGAGAGTGAGACCAAAAGTGAGGCTTTGGAGAAACCTAGGAAATTAATAGGGAAAACTGGATTGGGAATGAAGGGTATTTGCATGAAAAAAAGTTGGGAAGATTGTAGATGTGCATAGGGTAGGGGGAGAATGTCTGAGCCTTGCGTGGGAAGGCTGGGACTGGAACAAAATAAGGAGAAAGCATAGGGAAGAGCCAGATAAGATCAGGACAGTTTGTTCAGGGCAGGTAGGTCAGGACAAGAGTGTATGGTCTCCTGTGTACACCCCTATCCACAGCCTGGAACGAAATGCCAGTTTCTTCACTGGCAGCAAACATCTGTAAAATTCACTGCCAGATTATGTGCCCATTCTTTAGTTTAATCAACCTTAAAAAAAAAAAAAAAAGCATGAAATAGAACGTGAACTAGCTGTGTGTTGAGTCCATTGTGCACACTGAAGCCGGGTGGGAGAGGGCAGGGAAGAAGTGTGTGGTTATAAAATTAAGACTATAGCTAAGTGCATTCAGCTAAGCTGGCTGGATTGCTGTAACCCAAGCAGCTTTCCTTCTGGCATTTTCAACCTTTTGAATGCTGACTCTGCAATGTTAGTGTAGTTTCAATGGACTTTAACTACATATGAATAGAAAACAGTAGAGATGAGGCACAATAGACCATATGGCTGGTCAGAATTAATTATCTACAGATCTAGCTTGTGATTGGGGAGGCACTGCAGTACACCTTTTCCTTTCAACTCTTGTTATTTCATGTATTCATTTAATTTAACAATAAGAAACTGAAAACATTACAACGTGGAGTGAGGAAAGACAGCTTTTTAATAGTGCTTGATTGTTTGCCAAAGTTTTTGCATGTGTTCCTGTCAGGACATATTACTACGTACTATATCCAGCGTATTTATAGTCTTACAACATGTTTAAACTTCTCAGTTATAAATTTCTTATATGTCTAGAATTGCCTGGGAAAGCAAACTTGCACAACCTGCCCTTGTCCTTCTTCCTTGGCAAGGTTGATGCACCTTTTGTCAGGTTGGTGGGATATTGAAGACAAGGTCAGAACATTACAGCAGACAGCAAACGGGTATGTTTACAGGGGAATGGGAGAAATTCAGGGAGAGAAACTGCATGATTTATGTGAGATGAAAAGATAGAAAAGTGATAGTAAGAGATGAAAGCATGTTGATTCACTTGTATAATTTGGCCTCAAGACTATTAAACACAGGTTGGAGTGCACCAGGGGAATTTTTACTGCTCATGTGTTCTCCTCCCAACCAGAGAGGAGGGAAGGGGGATTGGAAAAATGGAGCAGTTCTCAGATCTACCCCATTGTTTGCATTTCTACCAAGCTGAAGCAGAGCTAAAGTAGGGAATATTTGGAGAGTAGCTGTGTGACATGTTCCTGTCCCTGCCTGTCTTTTTTTTTTTTTTTTTTTTTTTTTTTTTTTTTTTTTTTTCTCTTTTGGGNCTTTTTCCTCCTCCTTTGGAAGGGGTTGTAGTAAATTCTATTAAATATGAATGTTTAGCACAAAATGAATTTTCGATTTTTTCATCAAACATAAGGCAAGTTCTTCAAGATGCTTTTCTCCTGGTGAAAAATGACAAAACATGTAAATGGGAACACTTATATGACCCTTCATGTTTAATGCTAGAAGTATGTGAACAGCGAAACTGCAGAAGTTCAGAAATGCCAATAGGAATGCACTCATTGTTTCTTCCTCAACAAGTATCTACGGGCACCTATTACCACAAAATGGAGATTTCCTCCTTGTGTCCAGGACTTAAAAAAAAAAAAGCAAGCAAAAAACTTCCCTACCTCCCTACATTAAGCTCAACACAAAAGGAAATAAATTGTCCATAGGGAGGCAGGTGTATGCTTTCTTAAATTCCTATTCCCGCTGAAGTCTCTGGGAACTTTTTGATGACTTAAAGCATGGCCAATATTTCTCCACTGACGATGGAAAGTTGGGCTTCTAATTCTTTGGACAGTTAATTTTATTCTTTGCTTTTTCTCATCAAGGGGTTTCTAGAACAACTTTCTGCTGCAACACCATCCAACGCTTACTTATGGTGTGGCCTGATGGTGTATTGTCCTGTAGCTATTTGCAGCAGTTGCAAATGGATAAGGAATTTTGCCTTAAGAGAGTGGAGGTGTGCTACAAGCTTTGACCCTGCATGAACTGTTTACAACGAACACAAAGCAACAGGGAATTCAGCAGTGGTGTTCTCATAAGGAGCTCTTCTTCCCTTGCCAAGATATCACCTGTTCTCTTGGAGCATCACTACATTGCAGATTCACCCTATGTCATTGTTACAACAACATGTGTAAATAATAGATGTTTTTGTTCATTGGCCCAAATCTAAAAAGCTGGAGGGGAGTGTGAGGAAGAAGAGACTGAGTCAAGTGGAAGAGAAACTATTTGAATTGTAAGCAAAATTCAAACCCTTTTATTTAATTTGTGGGATATTCAACATATTTTCCTTGTCAGCTGGATGGTTTTAAAGCAAAAAATACTATTTTTAAAGGAAAAAGAAAAAATTACATTTAGCATTTCATAAGCCTTCCACACGTCTTTCTATTTTTAAATGTCAAAATTGAAATGTCAATAGTCATTGTTGAAATGTTTTCCTATTACTTTTTAGTCTCTCCCCCTGTCAGATAGGTAAAGCCTGAATTATTTTTTTCCCTTAAATTCCCTGGGAGTTGTGAGGAGACAGAAACATATTAATCACAAATACTTGGTTCGGCTATAAACCTAAACAATCACTGAAGCATCTTCTGCTTGGATATTGCAAAGCCTGAGATATATTATTTGCATTTTAACCTTTGCATATCATAATTCAACCTTCTCTTGCTCAGAGCGTAAAACCTTGGCAGAGGTTTTGGTGACTGACTGGCTGCTTTCTTCCATTCTCACTTACCCACAGTGTGGATGCTCATTTTGGTGTAATTTGGGATGTAGAATAGTTTGGATTGGAAACCAAGTCTGTAAAGGGACTTTTAAAGGTCATCTAGTCCAAGCCCCCTGCAATGAGCAGGGACATCTTCAACTAGATCAGGTTGCTCAGAGCCCTGTCCAACCTGACCTTGGATGTTTCCCAGGGATGGGTCATCTACCACCTCTCTGAGCAACTTGTGCCAGTGTTTCACCATCTTCATTGAAAAAAGTTTCTTCTTATATCTAGACTGAATTTATGGTCTTTTATTTTAAAGCCATTACCCCTTGTCCTATTGCATCTGGCCCTGCTAAAAAGTCTGTCCCCATCTTATAAGCCCCCTTTAAGTACTGAAAGGCCACAATAAGATCTCCTGGGAGCCTTCTCTTCTACAGACTAAACAACCCCTATTCTCTCAGTCTGTCCTCATAGGAGAGGTGCTCCAGCCCTCTGATTATCTTTGTGGCCCTCCTCTGGACCCACTTCAACAGGTCCATTTCTTTCCTGTACTGAGGGTTCCAGAGCTGGACGCAGTACTCCAGATGGGGTCTCATGAGAGTGGAGTAATGGGGCAGAATCACCTTCCTTGACCTGCTGGCCACCCTTCTTTTGATGCAGCCCAGTGTGTGACTGGCCTTCTGGACTGTGAGCACACATTGATGGCTCATGTTCAGCTTTCATCCACCAGTATCCTCAAGTCCTTCTCTGCAGGGCTGCTCTCAATCTCTTCACCCCCTAGCCTGTATTGATAACAGAGGTTGCCTCGACCCAGGTGCAGGACCTTGCGTTTGGCCTTATTGAACCTCATGAAGTTCACATAGGCACACTTCTTGAGGTTGTCCAGGTCCCCCTGGGTGATATCCTGTCCCTCAGTCATGTTAACTGCACCACTCAGGTTGGTGTCATCTGCAAAATTGCTGAGGGTGCACTCAATCCCATTATGTCATTGATGAAGATATTGAACAACGTGGGTCCCGTTATGGATCCCAGAGGGACGCCACTTGTCACCAATCTCCATCTGGACATTGAGTTACTGACCACTACCCTCTATTTAGGATATTAGTCTTATAAAGGCTGGAAACTATGATCTTTTGAAAAAGTTCTATTTACAAAAGATGGCCCAATAATGTTTCTTTATTTATTGGCAACCTTCCTGAGTGATCTGTAAAAATAGATGCTCACTTCCCACCAGAAATTCCTGTTCTGCGAGATGTACCCTTCTCCAGTCTCCTTTATCCAAAGTACTAATACTAATACCTTTATCCAAAAAAGCTAATTTAATTTCTAGGTATCTTTCTTCCTGCAATAATGGAACGCCCCTCAAGTATCTTACCATGCCTGCTACTGTTTGCTGTATCACTTCCACATGCTAATATGATTTCCTGTAAGACGAGATGAATATATTAGTTCTCCAGTGAATTCACATAAAAAGAAAATTAAAAAAAAAAAAGAAAAAGCCTGACCAGTGCTTTTAAAGAGAGTAATCTCAATGGAAAATATTAAATTGGTTCCACAGTATGAGTGTTAGATGTAAAATCTTGCACTACCACAGACTCCTGACTTTCTCTTTGGTTTTCTGGCTGGTGATGGATGTTGTTCCTGCCACCTGTTTGAAGACAATTGTGCAACTGGAATCATGGAATGATGTCCAGTTGCCTTTTTTAGAATATGAATAGGGCTTTTGAATTTGGCTGTGCTGAGCAGTTTGGGACTGAATCACTCTGTAGACTTGCCAGAGAAAGTGTTTAGCCCATGGACATGAGCCAAAGCCCACTGCATCTCACAGCAAGGGATGTTTGGCTTTGGTGGACTCTGGCTCAAGCTCTACACACATGGCAATTTCTTCAGTGGAATTATCAGATATTCTTCATTTTTAGTTTCTGTTTTTGTTTTCCCCAAAATTTTCACCTTTTATTTTTCAGCTTGAACCACCCTGCTGCTTGCCTCTGCTCCTTCTCTGAATGGGGTGTGAGGACTGATGATAACGTGGATGCTCTGTCATGAAAACGTCAGGAGCAAGGAGCAATCTCAGAGCTCAGCTGCCTGAACTGCTCTGTACCCACTGCCCACTTTTACTTGGTTTTAATTTCTGAATGTGTGCTATTTTGAAACGCCTCAAGTACTGTTGGACTCCAAGCTGTTTTGGACATGAGCATGTCATTTCCCTTCCTTCTGCTGCAATCACGGTTGGATCCTGCAGGCATTTCCCATAACAGGCCCCAGTTATCAATGGCAGTTTTAGTGTATTTCCCATCTCAAAGACTTTTGTTGCCAGATGGGAGTTGTTAGTTGTTTATATCAGGCTGTGAGTAATGCCCTTTTGCTAGCACTGTACACAATGGGTTTTTTTGACATTTATTCCTTCTGTTGTTATACAATGTTAGCTTTTCAAGTTATAAAGAACAACCTTTTTCCCTCAGGTGTCCTTTTGTGTGCTTTTTGCTCATTTTTTTGAGATTCTTTCTTTTCCAATTTTAAAGGTAAAAAGAATATATAAAAATAGAAAAATGAACAACAAGCTTAGAGACCTTTCCCAGTCTGCTACTCACTGCTCTGAATAGATGCTAAACATAGAGTTGTGGGTTCACTTTCCGGTTTCTCAAATTCCATTCCTTCTTCAGTCTCCTTTACATCTGTTACAGGGCACCTCTTTCATGCTGTTTTCCTTGGCTCTGTGGGGTACAGCCTACATTTTACCAGCTCCTAGCACGTCTATTAAATGGTGGGATAAGCCTTTCCTCTGCAGACCTCATTCCACCAGAATTCATACAGTAAGAACTTATATTGTGGGCCATTGAACATGTTTATTGAGAAGAGCCCTCAACTCATGCTTATTCTGATTATCGACTCTCAGCATTTGGGCCATTAGCCTGGAGTCATATCTTGATAATAAAAACTGTCCATGATAACTTTAGCATCTCTCTCAGGCTCTTTCATTTCACAAATAGATGATTTTTTTTTATGCTTCCATCTGCTTGGTTCCCAAATTTTTTTTCCAACAGAATTGGCTTTAGCATGACTGTTTAGATTGTTTGTAAGGCAATACATTACTGTAATGGTGTCAAAACCGTGTAGACACCTTCAGAGCCAAATTATCAAACTTGTGCTACAGTTTTGCATAGAAGTTAGAAGTCTTTGGCAATCTCAAGCCCTTCAGAAGGCCTTGGAGAGTCCATGCCTACCACACTATTTCCCTGTGTTGCTTCTTGCACATTGGAGTATAAAATTCTGCTCCAAAAGCTCACTCTCAGGAAATGTCCCAGTTTCATGTAGTTCCCCGGGGACCTATGGACTGGGCTCCCTGTAGACCTCCTAAGAAGGTGTGTTTCTTTGACCTTCCACACTGGCAAATGCAGTTTCACTTTTTTTTAAGTTTGTGAACCTGTACACCTTTCCCACCAGAAGTACATGTTCCATTGCAGTGAAATAGAACCTCCCTGGCTCACTCTTGCTCACTTCAGTTATCTTTCACATACCTCTTAGGGACAATCTTTAACAACCACAAAACCCCTTAACCCGAATTCTATGGGTAACATCTGCATTGTGCACTCTACAATGACATGTATTTTAGGATAAACTTGGCAGAACTTCCAATTGTCTCCTAATGATACCATGTTTATGAGAACATACAAAGAAATAGATGGCTGTTGTTAAAACTCTGCTTTCTCTCTAGCACTAAGTCAGTCACAGAGAAAGGTAAAGGAAAAATATGCCCTCAGGCATGCTTTCCTTAATGCCTATAAATTAGGTCCCATGAAAATATTTATCTGTAAATAAGCCACTTGGTTTAGTCTTGTTTCTCAGGGTTACCTGGTTGCAGGGTATAGCTTGCACTTGGTAATAAGTGAAAAACAAGTTTGATCACTGGAATTCTGTTATTTTCATCTGCAATATTATGCAAGATCAAGGTAACAAATTTTGTTGCCAGCTGGAGCTGCAGGGTAACAGGCTGCTGCTGGTTTTCCCCGTAGACAACAGTAAAGAACACATTTTATGTCAAAGTAATTGCACTAACAGGTGCCGTTGAGCAACTGTGTTTTGGTTGCGACACTGCTGTGGCTCAGTGCTTACCACAAATGTTTATATATAAAAAAAAATTTTGTTCTGCTTTTAAAATCCTATTCAACTGACAAGAAAGAATAGGGTAAACAAGGGTGAAGCAATAACTACAGTTTAAAAGCTAGAAAGCCTCGTTCCCACTTCTGGTGGGTTAATACCACTGCCCTATCGCAAGTCTTTCCTTGGACGTTTATCACAGCAACTGTAAGGCAGCATTCAGTGTTGACAGCATTAAGACCTCTAAGCGCTGGATGAGATTCTTGCAGTGGGATACATGCTGATGTGTTTGTATCACATATTCAGGCAATAATGTCATTTCATGCCCCAAACGCTGGACACTGACTGCTGCCCATATAGTGGGCGCCCTTCTCTTGCCTGACCTCCTCATATGCTCGACCACAGGGCATGGCTGCTCCTCCTGCAAGAATGGCAATCGGCTTAAGGTACAGCAAAGGGAGTGCTGGCAGCACAGGACCTGGGAGCCTGTGGAATTCAGAGAGTACAGAAGCAGTTGTAAGCTTGGAGAAGTTTCCTCCTAGTCTCGTGGACCTATGTAAGCTACCCTGCTAAAACTGTCGTCCGCTTTACGTCAGGCTCATGAAATTGTTCCTTTGAGCTTTTCAAAGCTGTGGACAGCTGGGGAGAAGGGCACTCCAAATAAGTGTATGAGCTGAAATACACCATGTCTCCGAGCTGAAAACCTTGTGTGAGCTGCTGCAAGGGTGTTTTACAGGGTCGTAGGTATATACAGTGATGTAATGGGACTGATGTAAGATTTCCTAAAGATGGATTTCCAAATCAAAAGGTAACCATCTAAACATGGGACTAATGGCTTTAGCTATCTCCCTAGTGTCCCCATAAAACCAATGCACACCTTATACTAACCTAGATGGCTATTCCAAAATTCAGTGTATCTCTTTCTGGAAGACAAACAGGTGTGCCTGCACCCAGCCAAATGCATTCAGCCAAAAAGACATCAGTTCCTCCTAACAAACACACTGAGAACACTCTGGAGACAGTGCAGGAAATCTAACAGTGCTTTGCTTTCTTTGTCTAGCACCTCCACCTCTCTAATCTCCGTACCCTGTTGGTTTGCCTTAGCTTATCCCTCCAAGCCGCCTTCTCGCTTTTATCATGGGTAGATGGCTTCTGCAAGGACTGCAATATTTGGCAAGACCTCCTTCCCATTTTCCTACTTAGAGGGCACTGTGTTTGTTCATTTGTGGGGGTTCCTCTGAGTCCTCCATTGGCTCCTTCTCCTCCATGCCAATCTTACCAATTTCCTTCCACTCTAAAGCAAATGACTCTCAATCTAGTTACTGTATCTTAATTTACTGTTCATCATTGCTGCATTAAATGTACATGTGCGTTTTCTAAGCCACAGCTGAAGCAAGTGTACACACTGTTGTCTAACCTTCAATGAATGTGGGTTAAGATAATTCATCTTATTTTACATTTTCTAAGGTTAAAAATGCTCACTGTAATGAAGGAAGTCTAAGCCCTAAATTAGACTCAGTCTAAATTTTGGCACCCCAAGGCTTCCCTGTTCTCATTCCCTTCACCTTTATTTCCTTCTCTTCATGACTAGTAATTTTCTCTTTCTTTGCACTGATGTAATACCCACAGTGCTATGCAGGTATCTTTCTGAATGGATTATTTTAGCTCAGTTTTGAAGACAGAGCTAAATTAATCCATGTATTTTCCTTGTTATGGTGTCACGTTTTGAACCACCAGACGAGTGGATGACTATTCTGTCTGAACCAAACATTAGAGTAATTTCATAAAGGCTTCCAGGAAGATTCTTCAGGGTCCCATCACAGGATGCTGTGAGGTCTCTCCATGTCCTGGGCTGTAAAATTCCACTCCCAGCCCCTTCGCTTCCTCACTTGTGAGAATGAAGAAATGTTTTCATGGTATGGAGTGATGCTTTCAGTTTGGGTGCTCTTTTTAATTTGTTTTCCCAAGAAAATATCCCTGCACTTTTGCTAGCAGCTGCTTATATGCATGGTTGTGGAGGAGTCCCCTTGCTCTTGCTTGCTCAGCATCTTTGCTGCCCTTAGGGTACTCTTGTATGATAGTATACACAGAATACCATTGCTTAGTACTCTTCAGAACACAGTGTTTTATAGTCTTTTCATAAAATCCCTTTCTTACACAATGTCCATGCTACAGGCACCAATAACATTTATATTTTTATCTCGTCATCTTCCTTTTTTTTTTTTTTGTAAACAGCTCAATGAAACCACCAAAATTGGCACGTGTTTCAACTGTATAGCCACAGTACCACAGCGCTGTGCAATACTTTCCCCATCCTCTCTCCTGACCCCAGATATCACGTTCCCTTACACTGACACATCCAAAATATGGTTGGATACTCCTGGCAGGGATGAGTTGGGCTGCAGATGGGAAATAGTTGAAAATCACTTTCTAACAGGACAAAACTGCCGTATCCAAAGGGCTACCAAGGGCATTACTTACCTGCTTGTGTCAGTGCTTCTGGAAGGGGAAATAATGGGTGAGCAGTGAACTATGGTGCCCCTAAAAGGTCTTTCCTCATTTTGGGCTCTCTCTGAAAGATTTTGAGGCAACTTCAGGCAAAGAAGACCTCTGCTGTATGACACAGTTTGACTTGGTCATTTTGGGGCACTTGATTGGTCTTAATAAGATTTTTATTTTTGTATGTAATAAGGTTAATGTGGACACAACATGGTAATACAGCTTTGACATATGACTGCTTTCAGTTTTGGAGGGGAAATCTAATGCTTCAGACTGGGCTATTCTGTTGAACTTGTAAAAATTGCCATCTCCCACCGTCAGCCAGTGGGCTCTTGAGACTTGCCCTTGGGTGCCTTTTCTGGGGCTGCAGAGTTTCCCTGGGCACAGCAGGACATCCCAGTTCATGCCATGTGCAGCACCCCATCAAACTGAAAACTAGGCAAGTAAAAAAAAATCAAAAAAAATCTGTATTTACCAAAAAGCTTGCAAGACATTTTGATAAAACTGGGGCCACAGAGTGATTAATGAAACCAGATGAGGAGAAAGTGTATAAATTTATTCTTTTAATGTCAAATTTCATGTCAAGGTGCTCAGGTATTATCTGAACGTGAAGTTCAAGCTTAAACTTGTGAGATGTGAGCCTATATGAAATTAAACCAAACCAAAACAAACCAAACCAAAAAAAGGTATCGTACACTTGGAATACAGCAAGTTGTTTCAATCCCTCATTGCGTTTCCTCATATCGAGAGGACTTGAACTCTGCAGCAGTGGTGCAACAGCTGCCATCTCACTGCAGAGCACCACAGACAGTGATGAGAGGAGACAAACTCTTCTCTTCTTTTGATGAGTTTCTGGGCTTTCTTCTTGCTGCCAGTCACCTGGCATGGGAGATAAAACAGCCTGATGAAAGGGAAGTATTTTTATCTATCATTTTGTTAAACAAAATACTCACAATACCTACAGCTTATAACTCCTCTGTTTTGTTGAAAATGCAGGTGAAGGTTAAGAGGTGATTTACTTTGGTGAAGTCGAAGGGGAACTGTGACTTCCTGCAGCAGGAAACCACCTTCTATGGGAAGACATTTGCCAGGGTAACATCTAAGCTGGAGCTGGGATGACTGATGTTCAGAAGGAGTGGTAAAGTGGGGGAGAAGGGGACAGAGGGAACAAGGCAGAGCTGGGTCTGGCATGAATTGCTACTTTGGGGAGGTATCAGCTTTGGGTTTCTTCAGGTGGGAGCAAGGCAGGGTGGAACATGGGTGACCTGCAGGAGAAATCCAGAGGCTGCTTCTTCTTCAGCTGACCAGGCAGCAGGATACTCTTGGTGATCCCATCTAGTTATCCGCTCCTGACCCCCGTGGAAGAAGCAATAACTGTCCCTAAGCTTGCTTCAGATACCAAAACTGCTTCAAATGACACCAAGGACAGTGTGGCACACCAGTGCCACCTGTCCTGCGTCAGACCCTTGCCAGTGAGCTGCTCCATGCTTTCATATGCCCACTACACCCACTACGGCTTCCTGTCACAACTGAAAAATACCAGGCGGGGAAAATGCTCTTTGCTCTTCAGTAAAAAAAGATCTAGGCAAGCAGTATCCCCTTTATTCCCTCAAATAATAATAATAATAAATAATAATTCCAGTGGAAAACAGCTTCTGTTACCAGGAGTTTGCCACCTGAGCTGAGATCCATCTGAAGACTATTTTTTTTGAGGAGAGATCATCTCACGTGTTTTTGATTACTGCTAATATTTATGATCAGCCTGCTTAGTCAAAAAAGAAGTGTCTTCATTGCTTGTGACTTGACTCTGCTGCCCCTGGGGCATAGGCCCATGTGCTATGTATTGCCCTGTCTGTGGGGGTGTGCAGCGTTGCTGGTAGCGGAGCAGTTGTGCTCTGCAAGGATGATTGCTCTTTCTCTCCCCAGTGACGACTGTGGTTGCTGAGGGGGTGTTTGCTTCAAAATCACGTGGCGAGGCTGGTGGTGGTGATGGTAGAAGGGAAGAGAAGGAGGGGAGGGATGGTTTGCCCAAAAGAAGATAGTTACTGTTTAACTATACAGATTCATCTGCTGTACACCTTCAAATAAGAAATCCACAATCTTCCTGCAAATGCTGTTGCTGGAAAGAGTCTGCTTAAACCATCAGCTTGTTTCTCTCTGGCTGGCTCCATAATGAACATTTGCTATTCCCTCTCTGGAAGTGCTCCTTACCTGACGCCGAGGAGAAATATTTGCCCCTGCCCTGCACCAGCACATGTGGCAACACTTTTGCAGCCCCTTCCAAAATTTCCTTAGATGGAGTGAGGCTTGTCCCTTACTCAGAAGTGGCTCAGCACTTCTTAGACCTGTTGCTCTTTAAATGAAAGGCTTTCTTCCTACCAGAAGATAAAGATTTGACATGGCCAACTTTTCTGCCTGCAAACTGGAATCATAAATGGATGTCTCCACTGTTTTGGTCGTGTCTGCCCACATCCACAAAGATTGTTAAAAATTAGCTCCCAGGCAGGAGCTATTCAGATACTTATCTTAATGTTGAAACAGCTGTTTTCCTATTGGTGTCCTTCCCCATGGTTTATTCCCACAAACGGTCTGCTTTCATTGTTGTGCGATGTAGAAACACAAGCTGACTGTCAGCAGCCTGCCGGTAAAACATCATCGACTGGAGCAGTAACAACCAGGTATCCTGGCATGATGCAATCCATGGAAATTACTCTGAGATGTTAACTTGGGGCTGGGCGGGGAGGGGGACAGCAGATGTACCTTTCTGATATTTAAAATATAGAAGATATTTAACTGTTTTCTTAAAACCTGGTCTTATTTTCTGTTTTCTAAATCTGAAATTCCAGCCAAAGACATTCTTGAGCTAAGAAGAAATTCATAATTTTTTCCATCAAAGTCTAGGAGAGAAGAAAATTTCAGGGGTTTTTATTCACATAGCTACAACATCAGCACAGCAACCTGATCACCCCTCCTTCCTTCTCCCCTCCTGCCAAGTGTGCGGTTACAGAGAGTGATGCCAGGCTGATACGGTAGGTTTGATTCTGCTCTCACGGGCAGTGATGATGTGTTAGGAGGAATGCTGTGAGGGTCTGAAAGTCTGCACTGGTCTGGAGATTAAAAGTCGAGGGTTATAACTGTAGCTGGATTACAGTTCTTCCTGAAAACTGAGAATATGGAAAGCAATGAATACAGATGCTAATTTCCTGGGAAAGAGGGAGGAGATTTATATTTCTATGCCTATACATGTGGGAAGAAAGTTCATTTGAAATATACGAACACTGAAACAAATCTTTTTCCCTTCACTGCTAACACTGGGGGAACTATTTGTCCCAGGTACCAAGTGGGAAGGAATCATGCCTACTGTCATTTCAAGAGCACTGGAGCTCAGATTTGCTCACAGCAGAATCGGTGCGGGTGATGCTGTTATGAAAGCAGCAGTGAGGAGTGCGGCAGTTCAGCACAGCTCTGAGACTGAATGCCCCTCATCAGGTGATGATGCAGAAATTGGAAAGGATTCATATTTTCTCCTCTACTTACATGAGAGAGAATGGCAATGATATTTTGTTCTTTGCCCTTCTTTTAGCACTAATTTGCTTTAACTCTTCAACTTTATTCAGCTCTTTGATAGCCAGTTCATTTTTGATAAATGAAATATAATTTTTATCTTGATCAAGTCAATTTTCTATACTGACTGCTGCGTTTAAAATGCTACAGGTCTCTGCATGAATCACAGAGAGACAAAAGACATCTCAGATTTCATGGCTGTTTACAGTAGGGCTAATGTCAAGTCCTTTAGCCAGTAAAACACGTTAGCTCAAAACTCAGAGGACTAGAAGAAATTACTTTGCCTGATTAGCTTTAAGCTGGCATGTCTGAAAACATCAAACAAGAATCGGCCTGCTTTTGAAATCTGTTTCCAGTTATAGAAAATGACCTTCTTGATTCCCAGCAGCATCACATCCTAACTTAAAAGAGCGGCACTTTCCTCTCACATCCACAAAGGTGCCCCCACACATTCTGATGTGTTGGATAACACTGCTGGAGAGCCCTGCTGAAATCCTCCTGTCCATGTTAAGAGGGATGGGGAATCCGAATGATCTCCTTGCTGCCCTCAGATTCAACCTTTTCTGCAGCAGACTCTCCTGACAGAAACAAGTTATCCTTGAGGTGAAGAATATTCCTTCAGCAGACTGAAGCAATATTCCACCTGCTGTCCTCCTGTGAGAAGACAGAGTCCTCTAGGATGAGAGCTAGCAAGACACATCTGCCAGACACAGAGTATTGAGTTTTGAAATTACAAGTCCAATGTCCCAGCACAGAAGATGCAGAGGCGGGAGGATTTCCCTGCAAACCCTCACATATATCTTGGGCTTGCTCAGGCTCTCAAAAGGGGAGGTAGGAGGCAAGATGTTTTCTACCTGCAGACGGAGGTAGGAAATTATTCAAGACTAAGGAAATACAAAATTAAAATAATTAGATGTTTCCTTTTGGGGCTGTCAAACCCAACAGTGCCGCTTTAAAATAAACTGGATAATCTTCTCTCCAGCCTGTGCAGCAATTTCAAACAGGTGACTTAGGCTCATACAGATTGCAGTGGGCTGAATTCATATAAAGACGCAGGACCAAGAATATTCCAGCAGTTTACACAGTGTATAACAAGCATCCAGTGGTTTTTTACAGTCACTATTCTGTGTGTTTATTTTTTGTTCCCTTTGGCAAAAGTATCAATGAACAGGATTTTAGAATCAAGACATGAATACATGTCTCAGACTCTTTACAAACAATATTCTGATATTTACCCAGTCAGGATAACCAGGTCAATTTTTTTTGGCACAAATCCATAAGCATCAGTTCCTCTGTCTGGTAAATGCTGTTTTTGTAGCAACTGTCGGGGCTGCTGTCTAGTCCACTTCCAAAACATCCTGGTAGGAAACAAGGAGCAGCTTTAGCAAAACAGCCAAGTTCACTTATACCAAAAGCAATCATCTGAGGCAGGTGATTTCCATACACATATGTAAGAGTCCAGTGAATTGGTAAAAATATCTGCAAAAGCAATAAATAGCTTCAGTTTGCAATAGGTGGAATTCCCACCAATGCTGTAGTTTAAAAGTGGGACCCATTGTATATAGTTTGACAATAACCTTCAGCACATAGGGAAACTTCATCTTATGGTCTGCTTTGGTTTGGGCCTTATCCTTAGCACTTATCTGTGAAACTTATCTATAACATCCAATATTTGATTGGATTGAATATAACTGCTTTATGTGTTGCGTGTGGTGACAGTTCTGATGAGTTATCAGAAGTGCAGTGCCTAATACAATCGATTTTTAATGATTTAATAATGTTACATTTATAATTAATTTATAATCATTATATAGATATCAATACAAAAATAAGACTAAGAACTTGCCAGGCTTAGAAGGATGTCTGCTTTAAATTTTGGTCTTGAAAAGGGAGCAGACCTCTTTTGATAGTAACCTGCTAAACTTCAGACTCCCAGGTAAATGCTTACAAAATTAATTTTCTAAGACACTTAGTAAATTTGTTTCATTGAAAAGAGTTATTAGACTTTAGCCTATAAAAGTTGCCAAAGGATGAAATAAATCCATGTTTCAAGGACTGTAAAAAAGGTAATGCATTTTAATTTTAGGTATAGTATCAAAATATGCTTGAGTTCCGTATTTGCATTAGTAATCTAATAATCTAAATTATCCTTACATAATGCTGAATTTGATACTGGCCATTACAGCTCAGGAAAGAGGTCTTAGAGTTGCTGTTGCCAAAATCAACTTAGTGTGCAGCATGGCCAAATAAGTCCTCGAAATGTTGGGCATCATCAGGAAGGATATTGAGAATAGGACCAGGGGCATGATTTTCTGCTATTTGAGACTTTATGTGCCCCCACCTTGAGTAGCGTGTGCAGTCCTGGTCTCCGCATCTCAAAAAGGATTTAGTGAAGGTGTAGGTACAGAAAAGGGCAACTGCAATGATCAAGAGGATGGAGCTTCTGCTTTATAAGAGAAGAGACTAAAAAATCTGGGACTGTTTAGCTTGGAAAACAGAAGACTGAAGTTCATGATAAAATGAATGTGGTGGATACAATAAGTGTGGAACTGTGGGCTTGTGCTACCTGATTAAATTAGTAAAGGATCAGTTTAAAGTTAGTAAAAGATAAGATTTCTTTTTTCGTTCAGCAGCAAACTTCTGCAGATGTTATCAACGGATTCAGAAAGGGGTAAGACACATGTGAACGTGCAAAGCTATAGGCAATGAGATGCCCTCTAGCACCCCAAACAAGGACAAAGGAGAGAGGAATGTGTCCTCACTCACTTTCACTTCCCAAATAGCATCTGTTTCTTTAGTGTTGAAAAAGAATACTGTGCAACATGGACCAGTGGTCTGACTCAGTATGCACTTGTTATGGTTTTATGCTGTATGGCTGCTCTGTGTGCTGAAGAGGATTTTAGTACTAGTTGTATGACCCTTCTTTAAAGGAGAGACCAAACAAGCTGACAGCGTGACAGGATGGGTAACTGAAATAGTAGCTGGAACTTTTCCCTCCAGGAAAGGCGAATATTCCTGGAAACGCTGAGAAATTTTTACTAGCAACAGATTTTTCCCCATTTTCTCACCATTGTTTTAAGATGACAAGAAGGGATATGTAAACCACCCAAATGTAAGGAGAGAGGTGTCACAATACCATATGTCTCCATAAAATCCAGATAAAAGTGTAACCTGTGGGAATAGACAAGTCCTTATGGGGTGTTTACCTTTTTTTCCTACCTTTTCACATTTCATGGATCTGTCCCAATTTTGTTAGGTTAATGACACTGTCTGCAAATCCTGAACTTTCATTTGGCATCTCTTGTAAAAGCCATCCAGTCTCACCTCCCTGAATCTCGAAGCAGCTTGGTGAAAGGTTGTTGCCTGTCCTTGGCATAAGACGAGGAGTGCAACCTGAGGAGTGAAGCAGCCCAGCGCACGGGCACCTGTTAAAATCTTCATTGCTCAAATATGTCTTGTGATAGCATTTCCAGACTGTTACCCTTGCACTTCACACTTGTCAGAATTGAAGAGACAATAGCTCATTGTTTCTGGACAAATAAATTCACACTGTCCTGTTGTGTGAATCCTATGGGCAGCATGGGAGCTACTAGAGTGTGAATTGTTTGCTTATAGGCTTTTTTTCATACAGGAGGTGCACATAGCCTTTTCCAATTTTTTCCCTTCAGGCACACTGTGCCACTTACTAAATAGAGGTCGATCATCCTAGAATTTTCTCTCAGCTGCCCCATAAATAATAAATAATAAACAAAGCTGTGTGAAGCTAGGCATGAAGGATCTTGGTGGTTTGCCATTAATCTTTCAAGCAGCAGCCAGATATCTCCTGCCAGTTGCTGTGCAGTTTGCTAGGTAAATTTTATGGTTGTCTTACTGGACATTATGTGTGTGTTCACACATGTGTGGGGACCACTGAAGCCAATTTCAGGTGAGATGCTTGTGGGTTTGTTGACAGAGACCACCTGAAGGCAATACAGTGAGCTACCAGTGCAACTGACCTGGATTCTTAATATTTGCTATGTTTTTTGAGGCTTTTGCCAAAGATCTTAGATTTTGCAACTTCCCATTTCCAGCCTGGTGCCAAGTACTATTCAGCTATGTCTCTCTCAGCAGAACCCAGAGCTATGAATCCAAATGCTGTTACTACAAATTACAAATATCCTTATATAGTCTACAGTTCACTGATGCAGAAGTCATAGGCTATGGTCTATGTCTAAGCAGTAAAGGAATGTTTGAAAAATTAAGTTTGAAAGAGAGCAGTTCACTGTTCTGAACCACAGGTGTCTCAAAAATAAAAATTATATTAATAAAGGCAGGACCTTCATGTATGTAATTTCTCACAGTATTCACACTTTTAGTGGAAAATAGCAGGTGACCTGCAGATTGAAATTGAGTTTCAAAACACTACAGCGTTCTAGTGTTCTTCTTGATTGGGTATTTTTGAGGGGTTTTTATTTGTTTGGTTGTTTATTTGTTTGATTTTTTCCCCTTGTTTATGTAATATATTAGATACCGACAAATTAGTAGAAATAGTTACTCTATAAACAGCATTCGGGGGGTAGAGCCCTCCTGAAGGTCCTAGGTAGACCCCAATGCCCAACTGATGCTGTTCCTCAGGCTTCCTAAGACAACTCTTGTCACAGCTGAAGAGACCAGTAACAGGATTCTAAGGTATGTCTGTGGCAGACCAGCTGTCAAAATGTCATTCTATGTGTTGCGTATTTGCTAGATAGGTCTGCCAAGAACTGGCACACTGAGGAGATAAATCTGCGATTCTTGGAGCAATGCAACACAGTGACCTCAAACAAAAGATCTCTGGGTTGAAGTGGGTCAGCCCTTTGCTTTCCAGGCACAGGGATGTTTGTCACCCAGAGGCAGTTAAGAGTGTGATAGAGTCTCTGCTCGTGCGTGAACTGAACTCGTGTTTACTGTTTGGCCAACTTCGACCTTTGGATGTGTCTTTGGACATTCTATCTTAAACTGTAGTAGATCCAATGAATGCAGAAACTGGCCATCTGGACACTGCAGGTGAGATTTATCCCTGAGCCAAAGATAACATAAATCTCAGACTTATGCCTTTCTTTGGGATTTCAGTGGGGCTTTGCAGAGCCAACTCAAGGCTTCTTGGCAATGCTGGCAAAAAAATAATAATAATAAAAATGCTTCCTGAGAGAGGGCAGAGTTAGAGGCAGGACAGACATAGGCTGGAGACATGGGGAGTGCTGTCGAGAGCCAGCTTGCTGCTCTCCCTGCTGCCAGGAAGGTGAGGGCTGGCTGTCTTCTGGCATACATCATCCCTGTCCTCCTCCCTTGTTTTGCAAAGGGAGCAAGCACAGCTGGCTCCAGCACAGCTAAAGCTGCCAAAGATGTTTTGTTGCTGCCCACAGTTACTGTGAGACTTTGTTCACAGTGAGAGCTTGCTGGGATGCTGAGGCCTGGAAATAACTGTTCTCACAAGGGTGAATTTCATCCTGGCCATGTACAGATCCTCATTCCACATCATCCATGGATGGATTTTACTGAGCTGAGATTTTGTTTGCCTTTTTGAGCTTGGCTTTTGCTGTTTCTGAGAAGTGTCCTTTCCTCTTTTTGTGTTGTCAGTTGGCAGCACAGTTCATGATCGCTATCTGTGTGGGAGCAGGCACTGGACAATGACTTGCAAGATCTGGGTTCATTTCCTGCATCACACCACAGATTTTATGCATAACCTTAGGAAGTTACTTCAGCTCACCCAGGCATCACTTCCTCACTTGCACATAGCTTTATCCTTCAGTGGAGATTGCCACAGTAGCTCAATTTAGATGTGAATGTCTAAACAGCCAAAGTCATGATGAAGACACTATGGTTACTCAGACTATTATTTGAAAAATATGTTCTCTAGTGACTGTGAAAAATTTCAAGCAGTTAAACAGCAAAAGTCAGAGTGCAACTTGGAGCAGCACGGCAGGCTTTCTGCAAGAACTTCTTGTTTCACTGGAATCTGTTAGAGCTCCAGAAGGCTTTCCCCCAGCTTCTTCCCAGAAGTTTGAACCAGTTACTCCAAGGCAAGCTGCTGACAGTTTAGGAACAGCGTGTCTGTCCCTTTTTGCCAAGACCAATAAGATTCAAATGTTGCAGACTTTTCCAAGAGAATGAATGTATCAGCGCTAAGCAGCCATTCACAAGAACTACACAAAGGCAGTTGGGGCTTTATTAATTACAATGGAGAAGTAGCCAAGTGGCAGTACAGCGGAAGAAGGCAGGCCTTTTGCGCCATATGACACTAGGAGCAGCTGGAAGAAATGTCTGGGGCAATGGGCCAAACTGGTGGTGCTATGACCCTGGGAGCCTGTTAGATAAGATGTTTGCAGTTTCCAAAGATACCTTCCCTCCCTCCCTCCTTCCCTCTCACTTTGTTTGTTTTCCTCTCCTCTCTGCTGGCTGGATCTGATCCTCACTGCCTCTTCCTCTCCCCAGCAGCAGAGTCCATATTTTTCGCACATGCTGCCCGTGAATTGGAGATGGCCCATCCCTGCTGCAGCTGGTGACAGGGACATTGCTGACCCTCAGCAATGCCACCCCAAGCACATCCTCCTGTTAGTATCTGCAGCCAAGTACACACTACCTGAGTGGAGCAACCAAGTGTACACGCCTATGGAAGAGATGAAGAGCTGTGTAGACATGGGCTTCAAGTGGAAGCCATCTCCCTAGCTCAGAAAGCCCTTCTTGTTTCTCCCCACTTTGGGTCTTGGTGTTGTTTGCATGGGTGCAGGGCAAAATCCTGCTCAACAGCACCATTGGCAGGTCAATCTCTGGCCTCGCTAGAGAGAAGATATGGCCCATCTTATTGAAGTCATTGTGTCTACATATAAAACTTGAAGGGTTTGGACCCATTTTTCTCATCTGTATCTATGCAAAGGGTCATAGGAGATTTGTCTGGGGGCAAATATGTACAGTCCTCAAGATAGGAAGCAATATCTTGCTTGTTGACATAAATATTTCTGGTGGAGGAAAGGAATAGGGATTCATAGCTAACAAGCTATTTCTAACAACATATCAGTGTTGAGGAACACTTTTCTTTAATGGATTTCAAATCACTCCACAAATGAGTCTGAAAATTTATGTGTAGGAATATTGGCCTAGCTCTTATGAACAAGGAGAGACAAGAACAGAGCTCCTCTGAAACTTACTGTGTGTGCCATCTCACTGGCCTATCAGAAGAACTCACTATTTAGGCATTCAGCATTGAAAAGCCTCCCTAGAAAGAGTACAAAATTTGCTCATATTTTCAAAAATGTCTAATTATTTGGGATATCACAGTTCTGGCTAACTCCAGTGTGGGCAATTGTTAGAGGTCTGATTTTCCAAAAATCCTTACACTCATTCCCTGAAAAAAAAAAAAAAAAAAAAAAAAAAAAAAGTTTTGTTTTCAGCTATGCAAAAAGGGAGGTACTCAGATTCAGGAATTGCATGTGAATGTGTGTGCAAAGTCAGACATTTAGAACATTAACATGAAAGGAGTTCAGGTTTAGAAAATATGGAAAACAGTCCTTTTTGACTGGTGCTTTGAAAGCAACCCCAGACTGGACAAGGCTTTGCTGGCAAACTATGATCCGTAAAACAGCAAGAGCAAGTCAGATAATCTTCTATTACTCTTTTTATGAGAGGTATGCTGAGTAACTAGAAGCAAAATAAACCACAGAGTTATGCCTTTATGGCATGAGGAATGTTGCCCCAAGGAAATTAAAAACTGCACACAATCGCAAGTGTTGATTCCCACCTTCAATAGTGTGAAAAGACCCTTGAGTTTCCTTTGGCAGAGCTTCAATTTCTGGAGGAGTTTTTGTGTGTGCACAGCAGTGCCCTGGTAGACACATCTGGGTCTGTGCCCTGCCTGTACCTGCTCAGCAGGAAAGTAAACAAGGCAGAGGCACTGTTGCTTTTAGCTACTCGATCTCTTCAAATCAGCCAAGGAGAAATGATAACGGTGTTTTTTTTCTGTCTTTACCCTGCATGTGCATGTTTTGTGGCAAAGAAAGGAAATTGTGCTTTTTGCAGGTGAGCTCAAGAACAGAGAATAACCTCCTTGTGACTCAGAGAAATGAGCATAAAGCAAAGGTTAAATCTGCAAAAGAGCCATTCATTCACGATTCAGCAAATGAAGCTGTGGCAATCCCTGAGCAAAAGCATCCCAGGCAGCTAACGTAATTGCAATCATACATGTTGGCTTTTATTTGTCTTGCCTGGTTAAAGCTCTCATGCTATCCGCGTTGCATGAGAATCGATCTGAAAAGGTCAGATACATTGCTTAGGTGAGAAGAGAGCAACGGCAGTGCATTTCGTCTTGTTCCAAATGCCTATCAGACCAATAACTGCAGAGAATTCATGAGATCCCATCTCTTCAAGCACATTAATGCTTCCTCAGTGCTGCTGCTCTTGCTGGTTTTTTTTGCTTGACCTGTATCCTAATGTTCAAAGAAAAGCTGTGAGTGAGGACATCTATGGCTCATTTCTAGTTTGGGGAACTGTCTAATTTTGAAAAACTTCAGTTTTTCTTGTGTCTGACCCTCAGTTTTTCAGTAATTATGGAGATGTCACTGTATCTGTGCATATATATGTGTGTGGCCAGAACAAGAGTTTTGTTACTGTTTGCAAAGCACCCGTATATTTCTGGAAGAGCTAGAAAAGTATCAGGTGTTTTACTTGTTTGAAGATAGTAGTGGTGCAGGAAATATAGCTGTCAGCTGCTGTTTCACAGCTGTGGATTTCTCCACCATGCCAGTGCTATAGTAGTAATTAAAATGACAGATAAACAACATCCATGTTTGTCTTCCAAGCTCAGCAATGAGGAAACTCTGTACTGACCATGTTAGAAGTGCATGGACTGTGTTGACCCTTGCCTGCACCGCTATATCTGCTTCTTGGGAATGTGATGTACTTAATTATTGTTATTACTTGGAATAGTGAGAAAAAGTACATGTACTTCTGTGGGCATAGAACCATATTCCTATTCCTGCAAAGGCACAAGAACACAGCTTCATCCCAGTGAGAATCCTGACATTTATTTAATCACAGGCAGGATTAACCCCCCACTAGGTCAAACTGGGAAGTTCATGAGTAAAATGCAGCACCCTTTAAGCACCTACAGGTGTGGGGTCCAAGTTCTCTCTGCATTACCACAATACTTTGCTTTTGAGGGGGCTGGGGAGGAGGAGAGAGCACGTGCGGCTTTGTTTCTTCAGTACTGCCGCATGACGAGAAGTGGCTTAGTTCACCCTGTTAGGTGGAGAACAGTTGGTGTAAGTTATGCAGCAGAACAGCTGTTTCCATGAAACGTATCTCAGAATTAAACAACCCAAGAGTGAGCACAGCCTGTGGTTTAATGACAGCTGAGTGAAGGTTCGCATTGTACTAATAACATCCTGTATCCCTGTGATGTGGTGCATGCACACGTACTGTTTTGCAGCCAATAACTTCTCATCAGATTTTCACACTGGCTGTTTTGGCTATTATTTAACAAGTGTGTTTTCCTGTTCCTGCCATGGTTTTATTTTTGTTGCTGTTGTTGCAGTAGTAAAATCATCTCTGATATTCTCAGAAATTCTTCGTAGCTCTGCTAATGTTTTGCTTGATGTTTTGCTGAAATGGGTTTTGCTGGGATTTTTAAAATGTCATGTCTGTTCTCAAAGTGCATTTACTTAATTGGTGTACAGTGCTGGATTGCATTCAGTACCTACGCACATATTACCTAGGTACAAAGCTGCATGGGTTGTCAGAACACACTTGAAAAAGAAATGTGAGCTCAGCTTCCTGTAGTAGAAAAGTGACAAGCTCTGATGATGTGGAAGGTAGCACAGCAGGGTAATACCCAGGGCAAATCAAAGACACAGGCTCTGCTGGGTGGTGCAAAACATGAGCAGAAGCCAAGGAAGACTTCTTTCTGTGGAAAAATCCCAACTTTTGGAGACATTTCAATCTGAATAAGAACAAAATGAATAATATTGACATCTCCTATAACATGCCTGGTCTCTTCTCATGCCCATTAACCTTATTATGCACAGACAATGACGTTCTTATAGTATCTATTTTATATATAATGTACAAATAATGAAACCCGACTTTTCCACAGAACCTTTCATTATAGGTATCAATGTACTTAATCAGTGAGATCATGCATCATTACTATTTCATGGGCTGGGGAGTAGAGAATCAGAAATAAAATGATTTGTCATACAGGCTAGAAGTGCAGAGGCAAAACCCTGAATAAAATTTAAATTTAATTTGCTCTAGTTTAGTTGTTTATTTGCTAGAAATTGTTACCTACATATTTTGCAGTATGAAAATATAAAAACATGGAGCAATCATATTACAATACCAGAAATGACTCAAAGAAAAGCAATAGGCAAATGTAAAAAAAAAAAACCAGCAAAAGCCAAAAAACAACCAAACCCAAAAATCTGTAAATAAAATGTTTTCTGAATGGAAACAAAAAATGATCTATTCAAGTGCGACTGTCACATTCCATTCTGCTTGTTTTTCCTAAAACACTCTCTTATATACATTGCTGAATGTAATACCAGTATTGACAGATCTGTATTTTTCCAATGGGAAAAAAACCCACAATGAAACCTGAAATTTTTTTGACTGACTTCATTTGCTCCAGAGGACAGAAAGGAAAGCACGCAAATCTAGCAGGAATCCTAAAAGGCCAGTTATTGTTTTTTTTCTTCCTAGTTTTTCCTTTCATTTAGTGTGTGCTGTAGGCTCAGTTTATAGTAAGAACACATCTTATCTGACAAATGGTAACTGATGCAATATGATTTAAAAGTCTCCCCCATCATGCAGAAATTAAAATCCTCTCCCCGAGGACATTCCCCAAAACATAAAGCAGAGCCTTTCTCTTCATTAAAACATTTTGTTGTGTGAAAAATGACAATGAGCCATAAAATCTGGAGGAAAATAATTGCTGAACACTAACATATGCTCAACAATTTCAATACCAGAAAGTGTGGATGCTGTCAATTGCACTTCAAGCCTGGGAAATGAGTTTCTTGATCTTGTCCGGATGGAGGGCAATTTAAAGAGATGTTGCCAACAGAGCAGTTAGACCCTGAAAGCCTGTTTTCAAAACAGCAACAGGAGATCCAGCAGCCAACAATATGAAGGTGCGAGTTTGTTTTGTTTACAAAAGCATATCTTACTGCCCCTTCACTACCCTGGTATGTTTTTTTCTTAAAACTGATGAGAATAATTGTCTCCAACATTATCATTATGTACAAAAATGGCATGAAAAGAAGATAAAGGTTGCCTACTCAGGCACTCCAAAGTTAGAAAATAATGGGATTATTGTTGCCTTGACAACATTTCTCTCTCCTTCCCTTGCTCCCAGTTTCATTTTTGGAAATGGCTAAACCACTTTGCTGAAACTCTATAAAATAATTAAATAAAGGATTCAGCCGTGGGGAGATACCTGGCATGGAAAAATTCCTCTTGCCCTCTCTCAGAGCTGCACAAAATTATAAACAGATGAAAAACAGGGTTTTATGATGAGGAGAATCAGGTAACACCATGTACTTTTATAGTACTAGTAGCTCCATCTGCACTTTTTCTTTTATTTAAATTTATACTACACACATCCCTGAGGGCCACATTTGGTGTGGGCCCCTTTGTACTGCAAGAGGTAAGACCATGTAAACAGCAGCAGCACAGGGGAATCACCTTCTTGCACGTACTCAAGGAAGGTGGACTTTCTGCCCCAGAGAAGCAAAGACCAGGTGGGACTGAAGAGGACTGCAATGATACTAGAAGCACAGCTTCAGCATTTTTATCACTATGTGTCATGCTTGAGTGACCCACATTCAACTCAGATTGATGTGCCTGGCAAATGGAAAGAGGCTGCCTCTCTGGAGGCATCAGAGAGTCTGCAGAGGTCCTGAGATGGCAGCCTCTGAGGGCAGGCGACAGCACCCGGTGACACCCAGTGCGTCATCTCTAGCTGAGCTCTGAATGAGGTCAGGCAAGAGACTGATAAATGGCCTTGCCTTATCAAAACTGCTGTCATTAGTGCTGTTATCACCCAGCAAATGGGAACGTGAAGGAATTTGTATCCTTGTCCTCACCAAAGCTGGAGAAGAAGTGGGAACAGGAGCCGTGGAGGTGACTGTGTTTGCTTATACTACTTAGGCTCCCCTGCAAAGAAGCTCAGTGTTTGGTTTGTAACCAAAGGAACTTTGTAGCTGATTATGAAACATCATGGCATGGTTCATTTTTCAGATTGATTGAGTTTATAATGAGACTTCTTTCAAAGAAGGGAACAGAACATTTCAGCACACACTGGCATGGCTGAAACTCTAGCAAATTGCTGGCCTGGTGCAAAGCCCAGAAATACTGCGATGCTCCTTTCTTCATGTAATCTGAGTTTACAGGGAGCCCAAAAATGTCAGGTAAAATAACGTGTATAGGAGTTGGGAGAGGACCCAGCTGACCAGCATGGTCTGTGACAAGTCATCTGACAGCACTGTGAGGGGAGGGAGCACTGTGGCTTATTCAGAAACTGTGTACTACAGTAGAAAAAGGAATCACTAAATTTCCATTTAGTGCCAAGTATTTAAAAACTTAAAAAAATTGTGGTTGCATCAATTTTTCTTTCTTTCCTTTTGCTTGGTGCACAGTCACCCTTTCCTTGTTGCTTAGGATTCCCCCTCAATTCCTTTCTGACTCAAATCAGAGTTCCCCAGCCGCCCCTCTACTTAGGTCCATGCACAACTAGCAGTGTCAGTGGCATTTCATCAGCACAGAGGCTGGTCCATCGCGCCCATCAAGTCCTTCTCTACAATCGCTACTCAGCTAAGGTGTACATATAATTGGCCCCACAGGTCCTAACTGGTGTATTTGTGAAAATTATCTAAAGTCTCAAGCAATGTCACACATAACTGACTCATACAAGGTGATTTTCTGATTCATTCCTGCACTGGGAGTACTGGGTGATATGGCTGCCCGTAAGCTTGGAGGACTGTGGCCTTCTGGTTCAATTAGATATTTTGTTAATTTGTAAACCTCGGTATTCTGCGAGAGGTGTCTAATTTCAAGGGAGGAAACCTAAGGGCATTTGATATGTCTTGTTTGTGCAGCTCTGAACCAATCCCTTTTGGACAGGTAACACCTGAAGCTTTTGTCACTGCTAAGTAGTGCTTTTAAGTTTTAAAGTCTAAAATTCTTGGAGTGGTTACTCATGGATGCAAGGTAATAAAACACTACAGTTCCCATTGGTCACTATCTACCCCCAGTTCCTGCCCCTCTCGTGCACTCATATCAGAGGAAGACAGTGTTCTGCTTTCTAAGCAAAGCACTGAAGAGTGTTCTTCTCTGTCTAAAATACCTTATTTATAAATATGGAAGTGTTAAAAAAGGTGCAGTATGTTAATGTCAGACAGACGTACACTAGCTAAAGATATGGTTTATAAAGTGATAGTTAATAAATATGGAATAACAGGTATTTGACTAGAAACACCAGAGAGCTTGTATAAGGAGGAACTGGTCGTTCAACGCCCCCCGCCCCGAATACATATATACTCTGTCCTGCATTTTATCCAAGAGAGATGGCCAATTGCTCTATAGGACCTGGTGGCCAAAACCCAATTCCTCCCGCGAGGGAGAATGATCTGCAGATGAATTATCTGTGATGTTGGTATTCCATACTCCTTTCTACACACTGACAGTTCTGAAGGCATAATGCAGTTTGGCCTTGCATGACAACAATTTTTGCAGCACAGTAACACACATGAAAAAGCTAAATCATGTTGGCAATTTGAAAGGAAAATCCATTTGATTAGGACATACAGCCTGGGAAATGCTCTCTCAGTTGTATTTCACGTCAATAAAAGCTTCTCTTGATTTGATTTGTGTGTAGTGAAGCTTCACTGGAGAGATTACAGAAAGTCTTGCTGTAGAACTGAGGCTGAGACATAGGTGGTAGATCTATTAGGGTGAATAAGCATTTTCAATCAAAATATTATGAAAAACATTAGTTGGTTTTCCTAAAATTATTTTCCTCAACCTTGACTTCTGTCAGAGAAGAACAGTGTAGCATGTAAGGGCACTCAGCAGCACTGAATGCTACCACAAAGCAAAACACTGTTTACATTGAAGGGAAAAAGTAAATTAATGCCCTGGTTAAAATCTGGGCAGGTAACTAGGTGTCACATCCTGTTCTTCTGAAGTAAATTGATAAGAGCTTTGATGAATAGACATAGCAAACAGGGCCTTGGCTTTATGTCTCATTCAGGTGCCAGCACCTCACGCCATACATTCAGTCGTCCATCATGATTCTTCAGTCCTGGCTCAGGGAGTGGATGTGGTGCTCTGAGTCACCCCACTCCTCACTGCAGCACTCCTACATCTTGGGGGAACAGGCTGGCAGGAGGGAGACATCAACACTCTGACAAGCACCATTATTTCTTCTTCTGGACAACTTTCTCTTACGCATCCCGCTCATCTTTCTTTCTCCCTGCTTCTGTTTCTTTCCCACTTTGAGGTTTTCTGATCCCTTTTTCACAGCTAGCCCACTCCTCCTTTTCCTGTGATTCTCCAGCCAGGTCTCAACATTCATGCAGACAGAGGACCTGCTTGAGACGGGGTGGAGGGTGGGTACCAGGTAGGTGATGCTGCTACTCTGTAGAGCCGTTGCTGAGGGAGGTCCCTGTTTTTCTGCTCTTCTGTCTGAATCCATACCTGAGACTCCCTGCCTGGAAGAGGTTACTTTATATGGGGTTAAAATCATTGAGTTGCACTTTTCAGTATTGAAGAGATTTGGGAACAATTATCCATCTGTTGTTAAATTTAATGGCAATTCTGCTTCACAATCTGTATCATTTATACCCCAGTTATTATCACACTGAGTAGGTGACTCCGGCTAGTCATTGAACTCTCAGATCTTTGTTACCACCTCCCAGTTAAAAGGTAGTTACCTGCCATATAATCACTCCTAGTGTGTCTGGGAGCAAAGTCACACAAACTTAAATTGCTGCTGAAGGTGTGCTTGTTTAACTTTGTCCTCAAAGGGGCAAGGAGTGTTTGTACAGTCAGTTGTGCCTGTCAGCTGGGAGGAAATAAACACCCTCTGGGAAACAGTTGGGAGCAGACTATAAGCCTCTTTTCCAGTGCCCTGGCCATGTGGCTGCTCCATATCTACATTGGTGCAAGGTCATTGAGACTAGATCAGAAAACGACCGTCTGCTACACTTTACACAGAGACTGGGGAATGCTGTAGGCACCATTGCCCACAGCAGGGAGGTGGTTTGGGAGGCTCATCCTTCCTGCATCCCCAACCTATGGCCGTGGGCACCAAACGGGAATCACACCTCCATTTGGGCTGTGGGAGATTGGGGCTGAGGCTGGTCCAGGAGTGCTGCTTGTGTACTGCTCAGGGGTGGCTGGGTGGTCTCTGCTCACCCCCAGAGAAGACAGGGGCTGTTGTGGAGCCAGCAGCTCCATGGCTGGCAGATGCTCCCTGTTGCAGTGTTATCCCGAACAATGGGGCAAGGGAAGGTCTCTGTCCCGGAGCCACTCCTCTCTTTGGTGCTGCATTTCATAAATCAGATAAGCTCTTCCCATCACTTGCAGGCAAAGCTCCAAGCTGAGAAACACCCTGTCCTTGTGGTGGTTGGCAGTTTCCTTCCCAATCTCTCAGCCAGTCAGAGATACACTTCCCTTGGGAAGGTAGGTCAGATCAGCAGGTAGGATCACTCAACAGGTGTGGTCATACATTCCACATAGTTTTCCAGGGTCCTGAACAAAGCTGGAATAGAGTGAGCCATTAATTTAATTCCAAGGCTGAGCCTCTTGAAAGTTATTTCAAGGATTTCTTCTTGTACACTTAAAATAAAAAACTTCTTTCAATATGCACAGTCTGGTTTTGCTGCAATGTGAAGTGTGTGTCTTATATACCTTTGTCTTTTATTGTCAGGAGTCTTCAAGCACTCGGATGCCTGATTTCTCAGAAAAAAAGTATATAAATATACATCTCACCTGCATCTGAGGAACAATCCCACCTCTGTCAACAAAAAGAAATTGCGATAACCTACAAGAAAGTATAGATTACACCATTTGATTTACTGAAATTTAAGTGCAAACCAAAATTCTTGGATAAATTTGAGCAGATTCTTACCTTTGTCACAGGAACCAAAGATCTGAAGCCTGTCAAGGCCAATTAGGTGGTCATTGACTTCAGAGCTCTACAAATAGCACCATTATCCCAAGTGGCCCAAGCACCTCTTCTGTCTGCATGCCTTCAGTGATCTGTCTACATTCCTCTGAAGATGCAAGTTTAGCTTTGCTCTCATTTACTCCTCGTTGAAGGCAAGATCACAATGTATTTGGTTTTAGATGTGGTATACCTACATTAATACAAAATGTACCTTTCATTTCACACATGTACAGAAGAGGAAGTGGAGCACTCTGCCAAACACACTGAAGTTTTTTGCCTTTTATCAGCAATGTGAGGGAAGAAATAATCCATCTCATGTTTTACTGTGTTTGTTTATCATCTGATTCAGTACTTGTCTGTCATGGCTAATTACTTTAAAAGAATTCTAGTTCTAGGTCACAAAATCTATGAATAAAAGATGCTCACGTACACCATCTAGGCCAGGTGTCACAACTCAGTGCAGATATCCATACAATAAAATACTTCTGATTTTAATTATTATGTGAAGGGATATACCTATTACATGAAAAATCAATAAAATATTAAACAGATAAAGCAAGACAGCAGGTGGCCAAAGATATCAACAAGGCATATGTCTGTACAACACAAATATGTCTCTACAAATAGGAGGGGTACACTCATGGTATCATTAGATGTACTCCGTCACTGAAACAGCCCAAGGCACCAAAGTGCAACCATGCAGAGCTGTTTAATTTTTAAGTGAGAGTAGGTACGTTTCCACCACTTGGGGAGCAACTGGTCCAGCTTACCTTCTAGAAACACACTTTCCAGGCAGGTGAGTGGAGTTTTTTTTCTGCCTGAGGTGGTCAAGACTGAAGTCATTGAGGACAACAATAAAGCCCAAACAAAACAAAACAGAATTTATGCTCCTTCTCACTGAATTATAATGTGTTAAAAAAGACTCACAGCTTCTTTTTCTGTGTTTGTTTCACTTTGGGAATATCAGAAATATCAAGAGAGAGCATGATTTTGCACTCTCAGCCCTTCTGGGTGTGCTTGTTTAACTGCTTCCAAAATCCATTTGTGGTTACAGAAACAAACACCAAAACTGTACCTACCCAGGCTAAATAGAGTGTGTAGTTTCTTACTTCACAAGCAGACATAGAGCAAGCAGCCTCAACTTCTTAGTTATCATAGGCATTTGGGTGACTGACTAGCCAAACATATTCATCAGCATCCTGCAGCCCAGGACTGGGCTCTGCTCAGAGGCCAGGGTGCTCAGCACAAGGAGGACCTCTCGGTGCCCTCTTGGCACCCTGGGTACAGACTGTTGTTCAGGCTGTTACTGGCCTGGAAATATCACCCTGGTAGTGTTTTGAGGCTCAAGCCCTTTCCTGTGCTGTGTTGTGCAGAAGAGTGAGGTCTGGGGTGAGACAGGCTTTGTTCTTCTCATGTGAGCTGAGCTCTCCTCCCATTTCCCCTTGCAGATCCCCTTGCAGGATATGTTTTTATTGCACCCTCGCTCTCCTCGGTTCAAGCAGAGTTATTCATTTCCTGACTGTATGTGACCAGATGCGTGGCTGTTGTCAGTGGTGTAAATCCTCAGCCTTCAGCTGCACTAAAAATCAGCCCATGGTGTTTGATATGCCGTGTTAATGGGGCATGGCTGTTTTGAAATTTCTGACTTTCATAGAACCAAACACTTCATCTGTGCTTTTAGGAAATAACAATAATTCATTAAGACCACAACCCCATGCTTCTCTTTAAATGCAGATGTTATTCAATATGGAGATCTAGACTGGTTCTGACAATACATATTTTGTTCCTTCTCTGTACAAAATCAAATAATGTATCTCCCTGAGTCTCCTTTTACTCAAGCAGCAAAGGTTGCTCTGATGTCAGCTGCAGGGGTGAGATGTAATGTGGATAGCTGTGTAATCCCCTTTGACAGTTACAACCAAAGTGAAAATATCCTTCCAATCCAAAAAAAATCTTTCCTCACAAATAGGCTTCTACTGTTTTGTAATTGTAACTGCTAAATCTGAGCACTTCAAACAGATACTGGACTTTTGAGAGACACAAATTCTTCCCTGGAATCTTTTAGAATTCAGAATATAAATGACATTTCCCCTGGAGAATGCAACCAAGAGAGATGACAGAAACAGAGTTGTCCTACCAAAGGCCAATGAAATCCAAAATAAGAGAGAGACCAGGGAGGCAGATAGTCTGTAAGGACCCCCTCTTTCCACTGGTGCCTGGAGGAACTGCAGGGTTTATTTGTGCGGAAGGGATCAGAATGGAGGAAGAACACTTTTCCTCGAGGAGAGGATCTCTGAGGGAACCTGGTAGGCATTGTGGTCCCATTAGTCCTTGTTCCTGTGATATAAGACATGGCAGGATACAGAAAGTAGAAGGGAACGTGCTGATAGTGGGGGGAGTTTTCAAAAAGCATTGGGAATAGTTGCTTTGACTTGCTTTTTGTGTGTTCAAACCTTGTTTTCTTTAAGGTTAGCAACAGAAGACAATTGAGGCTAAGATCCAAGAGTCAGCCCGTTTGGAAGTGGTGGTCCCAGAAGTTGAACCCTGGCTATTTGAGGGACAACCCCAGGGGCTGGGAAGCAGCTGAATGGCAGAGGTACCTCAATGAATTGCAGGAACCTGGACAAGTAACTTAGAATACACACCTTATTTTCAAGCAAATACAGTTCACTGAGGAGAATCACTCTTTCTGATGGTCAGGGGCTAATATTTCTGCTTACTGAATTTGGGTCCCAAACACATTTTGCACAGGAAGCCAAAACTCCCTTTGAATTAATTGAAACTATATGTGGCAAAGACAAGAGGCTGTTGATGTTACCAAGCTTCATCTTAAAGTGCCGGGATGCCTAGGTACTTAGTTGCATCTATTTTAGCACAAAGCCTTAGATATATTCATCCTGCTTGAGCAATCCCTACAGAATCAGCTTTTCTGGAACCTGAAACCCTATTGGACTGTGTAAACAAGCCACATTCAGCTGAATGCAAAACCCAGCTACAGTTTAAAATTCTGTAAATTATGCAAGGATATAAATGATGTGTGTATCAGTAAGCCAGACCAGAGGCTGATTCATTCATGTGTTGATTCATGCATGGTTTATCTTCATGCCTTGCAGAAAAAACACAATTATAATGGTTACACTAAGCTACAGAACTTGAAAGCGGTGGGAGAAGGGGAAGAGTGATCCTTCGTCTGATGAGTGGCAGATGAAACTATAGTTTGTGTATTAACCCTCTTTTAATTTGCAGCATTTTAAATGCTTCTTAGCTGTGTGTGACCAAAGTGGAAAAAAATAATTAGCTTGAAATACAGAGGAAATTCACTTGATATTTTATTACTTTAATGCTGTGTGTTTGTTCGATGCCCTTTTTTCTCACAGCCTCAAAAAAAACAAAATAGAAAAAAAAAAGTTTATATTTTTAAATCTGTGTGACAATAAAAATAGTAACAAAAACTCATTCCCACAGTCTGACAGTGTGACCAAGCACCTTTGGTAAAAATTCCCATTAGAAGCTGTAGATAGACAGTGGGAAAACCAAGGAAAGAAGGCATAAAAGTTTCCTAAAAGCAAGAAACAAAATAAAGGAGAAAGAAAATATATCCATCCCTTGCATCATCAGCCAATCTGGATGCTGGAATGACATACAATTTTCTTCAGTGTGTGGGCGAGTCAACCATAATTCTGCACTCCCATTGTCTTTGATGATAAAATGTAGCTATAGGAAGGGTAATTTATTTTTTTTTTTATCTTGAGAAGCTTTCAAGAAGCAAAATATCACATAAGCAGACTGTACATACAGGCAGCTTCTTGAATCATGAACTGCTTATCTGTAAGCTTGAACACAAATAAATCCAATTTACATAAAAGCAAACCACGAAATGGATCTGCTTCTGATTCTTTCAGCTTCTATTTTAATTAACTAAAGCAGACACTGAGCAAATGGTATGTTGCTTGTTAAGGATGCTTTAGTCATCTGCCATTTTTGCACTTTTATGAATGGCTACAGCTAAGGGAAAGGAAAGCTCTACAGTGATTGTGCATACAAAAAAGAAGTCCAACACAGGGCTGTGGAAAGCTGTGCTTTTATCTAGCTTCATCATTGCCACCCCCACATCATTAAGTTTAAGTTCTTTGGCTGAAAGTTTTAAGCACAACACCAGTGATACCTACTTTCATGTACACAGTTTTCACTTTATAGGTGGACTGTCAGTGTAACTTTGTTTATTCCAGAAGTATTCCACCTGGGTTTGCTTTAACAGAGCATGTCAAGGTATGGTGTTAAACAGTTGTTCAAATTACATGCAAGCAATTTTGCAAAATTTGACTGCCAAAACTGAATCAAAGGTGAAATTTATTTTCAAAGGAAAAAGATAAGTAAAGTTTTAAAATATGAAAATATCTCTTCTTGCCCCCCTCTATTTTTTTTTTTTTGAAATCTGATAGCAGCTATGAAAATGGGGCTGAATTTGATTGAGAAGTGCACAGGCAACTCCAAGTCCTTGTTGCCCTCGGAGCAAGTCACTGTCCTGTGTTGATGTTGGAAATGGAGGTATCTCATGACAGTTGAAGTATAAACTATTTCCTTCTGAATAGCTCATAACAGCTTTTCAAAATGCCAGCTGTCCACTATGAATGCACGTACAAATTTTTGATAGGCAAGGAACACAACATGTCTTTTTATTTAACCTAGCAAATAGTGTATAAGCAGACAATATGCCTAGAGTTGGTTCAGTTTTATCACTCTCATGAATGGTAAAAGCGACACAGTGGCAGCCTATCCTTTCTCAGCAGTGCAGCTTCCAGCAGTAGGTATTCTGTAAACAATCTTGAAAACCATCACCCTGCATTTACAATGATACAATGCAATATATCAACCTCCCAAAACACCACATAAGGTCAACTAAGAATATTCCCCTTCCCCGGTTAGGCTTTTTTCTCAACTTCCAGATGAAAATCAATTCAATTCTGAGGTGAGAGGTTTTGCAAATTTCCCATAATGAAAGAAAGAAAGAAAATAAAATGCCTGAAGAGCAGAAAATCGAAATGCTAAACTTTTGATCCTGGGTTTGAAGATAATCTATGCAATTAGCAGTGCTTTTTGTCACAAAGGGAAGAGTCACAGTAAGAAAAGATGGTACACAGCACAAAGAAGTGATCCGAGGAAAGATTGAGAAAATAGTGCTTCAATCATCTTCACAGTCACACAAATTCTTCCTCAAGAGTAAACAAAGCACATGAAAAAAAAAATCAGAGAGAAAGGAGGAGACCAGCATCAAACAGACAAACACTTCTAAACAATTTCCTCCGGGTTATCTCACTGGAGGCAAACTTTAATGCTGCCCCATCAGGGAGGCTGTGTTCAAAGGAGGGGTTTCCCAGTGCTTAGGAGCCATTAAAGGGATGTGAATGTGGCTTCAAGCTGTATTTTTTTCTTTAGTAACCTCCTGGCTTGAGAGGTTGCTTACAGCCCAGGAGAGCATTTGATGGCTATTTGTTAATACACATTCCCATAGATAAGAAGAACTTTCTTGGCCTGGCAGACCCAATGCATGGACTAGATGATGCCAGAGAAGGAGGCAATTTAATGTGTATTCTTTGGTGGAGCATAAACATCCACATGAAGAGAAACCTGTATGTAATTATCCACAGGTGCCAGTAACCTTTCTTTGTGTTAGCAGGAGGGTCACAGAAACAAAATCAGAGTCTTGCAAGAATCATCTTTGAGAAAGTGTTGGGCAGTATTGGAGCCTCTGCTAGTGCTACCTTACAGCCACTGGCTCCTTTGTGTGTGGCTGGTAGGTGAAGTCTCAAGGCCTGGGGCTTAGGCACATGCAATTTTGTCCTGGATGATTATGTAAGGGTATTGAAAACCATCACAATCTTGAACCTGTGTGGAAGATGGAGATCTCTCTCTCACCATTTTCCTTCTCTTAACAATGAAACAGGGATACTTTTTGAAGTCTTTGGAAGAGTGCTGCTGATGTGTACCACTGATGGCTCATCTCAGAGAGGTGAGATTCTCACTAAGAGGGTGCCTGTGACTCCCTTGCAATGAACATCTATGTGAAGCTTTTTATGCACTCCCCCAAAAAAAACCAAACCCAAACCAAGACTGGAGAATGCTAAACAAGGTTGTTCGCAGCTTAAACTGGAGCTAAAAAGTATCCCAGTTTGCGGGATCCCCAGTAGCGCAGTTGGTGGCTGCTGGTCTCTTCTGAAGGAAGGCAGGAATGAAAGAAGATAAAAATTTTATGGGGCTTTTTTGACTTCAGAGTGTGCAGTGACTGAATCTTCTGAGAAGTTTCCAACCCCCATACCCACTTAGTCTTTCAGCAAGTGTGACTTATCTCTAGGAAGTAGTACTGAAACTCATACAAAGAAGAAATATTAATGTTTCATTTAAAAGTATATGCAAATAGATTTGGCTTTTGAGTGCCTCTGTGTCCATTTTCTTTAGCAGAAAATGGCCTGTCTCCGTTCTCTCTTTCCATCTCGTGGTCATCCTAGGTGCAAAAAAAGAAGTAATTTTTTATCTAACTTGGTCACTAAAAAGCTATTGCTGAACACAAACATGTATTGCTGTTTGAGTCTATGCAAGGAGTTAGAATGCAGATGCAATGAAGACTTACATGCTCATTATGCAAGGGCGTTTCATTTATTGCTCACTATCCTGTCACAGACAGCTAGGCTGAGCAAGCCTGCAGTTAGGTAACATCAGTTACCTCCTTCAGAGAAAAGTGGAACTACTGTGGTGCTCCTAACATTCCTGATTGTTGCTGTTAATTCTGTGATGACTTTTTAAATTGCTTTATTTACTTTTGAAAAAAAAAAAAAACCAAACCAAAAACTGTTTCACTAGCAAATGTCCTTGGGCAAGGTACAGTCTTCTGACAACTCAGCCCTATCGAAGTTGCTTTGCTGATCACTCACACTGAGCTGGTTGACATTTCATTGCCATATACACAAAGGATGCAGTAAATGTTGTGACTGTGGCTCTTCAGGATCACCTTCGCAGAGAACTCCACCATATTGTAGTAGTTTTGGCAACCTGCTACCAGCAGCAAGCCACAGCTCCATGGTACTGACTGTGCTCAGGTGGAAGCGAGTGTCTTGAAACATGTCCACAAGTGCTCATGTAGGAATACCTTTGCCAAAAACGGTCTTGTCCCTGTGGGAAAAAGATGTGCCAGAGGTGGCATAGGGGGAGAGGCTGATACCAACTTCTCGTAACTCCTATTGGGCAATGGGTAGACAGAGCTATCTATTGAGGCTGGTTCTTGGCTGACAGAGATTCTTTCCTTAGTTGACAACATAATTCAATCCATCACATTTCTGATGCAAACTTCTTCCTATATGGTATTTATAATATTATATAGCTTGTCAGCAAAGGCTATGTGATCCGTTATCCAATACTAGGAGACTAATGAATTCTGTAATTTAAGATTTTATGGTAGTTCTCTGCTACTACTAAAATGAGGATTGGCTTTTCTGGCAGCAGGTTATGGGATGCATAGGGAAGAAGGGAATAGGCTCCATGTTTCCAAATTAGGGGGTACAGAGATGAGAATATGGAAATGAATCCAAACTGTTCAAAGCGCATTTAGGTATCTATGCACTATTTAGGTAAAGGACTGAAGTGTGCCTCCTGTGGCATTTCTTTGATGCTATGGAAATCATAGAGGCTTGAGGTTAACTGGGTTATTTATGCATTCTGTATGTTGAAAAAATGGGTGAAGCAGATGGTATTTGAAATTTCCCATATATTTAATCATAACACTGAGCTTCCTGGCTTTTAAAAGTTATTTTTCAAATAACTGGACCAGTCTGAACTAGGCTTTCTGCCATCATGTTACTTATCTGTGCTAACGCATTAAAGCTTAATGAAATTTGTTACCTACAATATAATCAATCATTGTAGGATATATAAAATAACATTTGGGGTTTTTTTTAAAGGGTTTTCTCAATATACTTTTTGTTTATTTTATCCTATAATTTGTTGAATTGAAATTTTCATTTTAACTTCACAGAAAATCAAAAGTGCATTTTCCAGTTGCAAAGAGGTGCAATGGACTATTCTTGACTTACCCATCAGGCCTGTTGTACTGCTTCTCAATGAGGCAATCTGGAAGCTTCGACAAAGCATGGAAGGGTTCTCAGCTTTCTGGAACGCAATCATGAATCATGGAATTGACTGAATCAGGCATAGATTTACCTACTGGAGCATGCCTTGGCTACAGCTAGAGAGGTTGTACTTGGTGGTTTCATGCAGCAGCTCTTTGCTGCAACACCTGGCTTGCTCTCTCACCAAGGCACTACAACAGAGCCACTCTGGTGCCCTGAATCTGATCCTGACCTCACTTATCACCTCTGCTCCTTTGTCACCTCCCAGGAATTAAAAGGAGCATGGACTGCACTGGGTAATATGGGCTTGGTTATTGACCAAATGTACAGGGTTCAGTTGGTTGCGTTTTGTGAACAGCTCAGGCTTTCTGCAGTTGGCTCAGACTGGTGACATTGTCTGAAATAAGAAAGAAAACAATGTTTTCATTACAAGCCAGCATGATCCTTTGCATTGCTTGGAGGCAGGTAAAGCAGCCTGGGAGTAATATATGCTATCTCCTGTGCTCTGCACCTAAAGAGATTATTTTCTTCATTAGTTCTGAAGTTTCATAACAGGGGAACCAGCAACATCAAAACCAAGGTTGAACAACTGCTTTCACCTTTTCTCCCTGTTTGTATTTATTTAGCTGAAAGCCAACAAATAGCAGACAGCAACAGAGCATGGACAGAACAATTAGCAGGGAAAATGAAAAGCCTGCTGCCTACTTCCACTGATTCTGGTACCAAAACAGTAAGTGCAGAGTCTAAGTGGGTATAAATTGAGATGTTATGTCAGAGCAGAAGGATATATTTTATATATTGTTAATGTATGTGGACTAGAAAGTATAAACCAAATCTTTACTTCTTTGCAGAAAAATGTAAAAAATGGGAACTGGTTAGTGAAGAGGGAAGAGTGTGTGAATATTCACATGTGAATACTTGCTATGCTTTGGAAGGGCATTTCATGAAGAAGAACTTTAGCTAGAAGCTGATCTCCGATGGGGAAAAAAAAAAAAAAAAAAGAAGCTTATATAGACACAGTCTGAAGATGCTTTTAATTTGGGTGCTCTGACTCTTGCACTGGGGGTGGCAAGCTCTCCACTGGCAAAGGAGAAAGCCCAGCAGGACTACTGTCTTGTGCCTGCAGCCAGCCTTTAGGAAGACTCCTCTTAGCCAGTATTTCTGAGCTTATACACGTTCAATGCAGTAGTTGGTGTCTATGTCAAAGTCTGTACAGTTTGCTGTGCATTCAGCAGGAACTGTATTTAAGGTACGTAAATAATGTTGTCAGAACAATGAACGAACAACACTTCCTAGAAACACAGTGGAGAACACAAATCTGGCATAGCCCTTTATTTTTAAGTTTTCAGAGTGAGATATTTTTTTTTTCTTTTCTATTTTAAAACAGCTTCCAAACAGTAACTCATGCCAGGAAAAACAGAGCCATTCTGTCAATGACAACAATGCTCATTGTGTTTTCTGTAACAGATGCCAGCATTTTATCACTGGGCCAGACATTAACCCCCTTGGTATCATTTTGAAAGGAAGCATCCGTGCACCCCACTGACTTCTATTCCCTATGGTGCTTCATTATGCCTCCTACCTTTAAAGCTTCATGCGTACTTCCTTGCCCAATACATCAAGAAGATCTACAGAGCTGACCTTATTTTTTTCCTCTCTTTTTGAAAGGGAGAATTTGTGCTTTCTGGTTTCCCATCAAACTTATAAGAAAAACACAGAACTATAACTTGCTTTTTTTTCCCCTCCAAAACAAAAGGAAATGATTTGGATAACCAAGCTTTAAAAATCTTTCTGTTTACTAGACAATTACCACATTTTTTCCATAGAAGTATCTATTCAAAAGATCCCTCTTCTAGTGAACAGATTTCAGCATGTGGAAATATGAGACCAGCAATTATATATTTATGGCATGGAAAGGCTCATTGGAAGTGCTCCTGTCATCCCTTCTATGTTTAAGATACTACAGACACACAGTCTCACGCAGATATGCAAGAAAAGCCTCAACTGACAATTCCCTGAGTATCACAGCAAAGGAGAGAGGCTGATTCTCCAGCTCCCAATTGGTTTCAGTGAGAGGGATGTGCTTCACTGCCTGCATATTTCTCTGTGTTCTTTGCAGTAACACTTGCATATGTAGGATTAATTCTGAAAATATTGCAGCTACTTTTATGCAGCTACCACTGCTGCTCTGAATAGCATTATCTGCCATGCAAAGGTGTCGGTCAGCACTGCTAATGTACTCAAGAGAAACTTCTGCAAGGCTATGGTTGGGTGTAGGTACAAAGGGCAAACTTGTCATTAGTTACTATTATTACTGTGTTCTCATCTAGTGCTTTCTTTTAGGTTGCAAAGTGATGGTTTAGACCCGTGTGGCTTATTGGTATTTTTGGTGAAAGGAAAGATTGTACAACATGACTTGTGAAAAGAACTATTTGTTCCATACACAACCTTTTCCTTTTGAGGAGTGAAGAGTTAAAAATGGATGACATAGAGGCATTTAAAATGATTTATATTACAGAGATGGTTGAGGACAGCTTGAATCTCCTCTTCGCACTATCTATGACAAAAAAGAGAAAAACACGGAAGAGAAAATTGGATGAAACTGAAACGTGCTCATTTAGATCGAGAACAAAACCAAATGCAACATGAAGTTAGCCCTGAGAACTCACAGTCACAAGGTATTAGTAAAAGAAAGTAATCAGTAGGATTCAGAAAGGAAGGCTCAGGAATGAAAATATCATTTGCAGTCACACTGGGTAGGATAACAATTATCTGTCCTCATACTTCAATATATGAGCTGATTACCAGCTGGGGAAAGTTTTAAATTTCCCCTCAAGCAGTAGTATTACACAATTGTCAAGTACACTATAGGGAATTTAATGTTTTCCTCTAAAACATCTGCCATAGAGCATTGCCTGAGAAAGGATATGCAACCAGGCAGATCACCAGGCTATTCCAGTGTTAATAAGTCCCAGAATAATTTTAGCAGAGTTATGTATACTACAGCTTTGCAAACACTTGGGATAATGGGATGAGAAGGGCCAGATACGGATGCGTATGTGCTTAGTGGCATGGATGTTTAAAAGGGCTCAAGAAGTTACTTTGAAAGGGTATATTTGAATTATTTTTTTTAAATAATTAGAAGATATTCTGAGTTTATTTCAAGCATACAAAAGGATATTAATCTGTCAGGCTAACATGAAAATACAGCTCTGCTATTTTAGCTGCCCTTAGCTTAAGGAGAAGAAGAAAAGATTTAAAAAATGAATAGTTAACCAGGATCAAAATAGTATAGACACTCATTTTTCATAAACCTATTGACATTTTACTATTGCTCTTATTATTTCTACTTTGATAGCAGCTTTTATCATCCTTCTAGGTGTCTTATCAAATTCTGGTGTGTGCAGCAGAGCTGATAAGAGATGAGAAATGCCACCCTTGGGATCTCCATGGATTATATTTATGCATGGCTGTTCAATGACACCTAGTCACAGAGAGCTGGAAAGTAATTTTATTGTTCTGGCAGGGCAGCTGCTATTCTTCTTCCACCAGCAGAGTAGAAGAGGATGCACCTGCCATTGTGTGAAAGAATGAAATTTAATTTCTATAATTTTCAAACTGCATTGGTGTGTAAAGGGACCATCTTCAGAGGAACAGGAGGCCAATGAAAGGAAAGAAAAAGCAGGGAGTAAATGATCTCTTTGCCTTGGAAGCTGACGCTGAAATAAGAAGTAGGGGCACAGAAGAAAGCACGCAGAAACTTTAGTGATTAAATAGCTCTTTGACTGAGCAGAAAAGCACAAAATAGCTTGGGTTTTGCTAATTTTGTCTTGTCTCAAGGACCTTTTGTAGACCGTCATCCTGGTAGGTGGGAGCATCCTGTCTCCTGGTGAGAGAGGCTTATGTCAAGAACAGCTCCCTGGCTTGGCAATAATGCTGAGCAAGAGAGGTCTGCAATACTTTGCCTTCCCACTGTCACTCTCTTCCAACACTCCTTCTTGCCTAAAATTCAGGCTCAGCAACCACGAGGCAAATTGAAAGAACCTAAACCATATTTGTTAGAAAACGAAATAGCAAAACCAAATCCATGTAATGGTTCTTAAGCACATTCTTTGTATCAACAATTTTGGTTCCATTTTACTAATATGTTTGCATTGACTTTATGGACCATCATGTATTTAAGCAGATTCATAAATGAAATACAAAGCCATTTCAGAAAAGTAAATAAAGCAACTTGGTTCAAAAAGAAGTTTGTAATGGGTGTAAGACAATTAGCAGGAATGCACCATATGCATCATGCTGAAGAACTTAATTATTTAGTTGGTTAAAAGACTATAACTGGAGACTAAAGACTAAAACTGGACTATATATCTGTCTTTATTTATATTTTAAATTTGGACATAATCACATAAAATAGTGTGTTTGGGTTCTTCTGAAAGTGATGAGCTAAAATTTTATTTCCCAGTGGTTAGTCTGGGTCTTTGTTTGATTATGTGTAAACAAGATCTCCATTTTCCTTTACAAAATAGTTCATCGTCTCTGACTCTTATCTGGATTGTGATTATTTGTCAATAATTTTGCTTTCAGCTATCAGCAGCTGTACATAATGGTATGTCTTGTGTGGGTATGCCAGACAAATTATAGTACTTAGTAACTGTCCTTATGTACTGTCTGGTGTAATCTAAGAACAGTTGCTTGAGCCTAAACAGATTCTGAACAGTGACGTATTACCCAGATACATCTATGAATAGGTGAAAGATTGATCCTGCATTTTAAGCACTGAATATGAGTCAGTACAGAGTCATAAAAGCAGCATTTGAAGGTGAATATTTTCCCTCCAAGGAAAGCTTCCTTGATATTGGGATAGAAGCTTGAGGGGCTGAGTAATTCTACAAATATGAAATGTGTGAATTCATGGGAAGGCACTGGAGTGTCTCTCGTCCCACAAAATTAAACAACTCAGCGAGCAACATGTTATAAAGGGAATGTGAATACTGTGTTACTGCCCAATAGGTTTGAGGCCAGATTGTCCCCTGCCGCTTTAGTTGTCTCACTTCATTATTGTGATACTTGAGAAATAAGTGTATGTCCCCACTAAGTAGATTGTGACAGCCTAAATTAGACATCTTGCTATCCTATATTGCCATCACAGATTTGTCCAGGGAGAAAGGCACCTCCAAAGGCTGATTCAGAATTCTGAGGTGAGTAGTACTCACCTGCTGTATTGGGAAACTAACTCCCTTTCTGTGCCTATACAAATCAAGCTGCCTACCAGCCCCTTGGAAACAGCAGTCAGTACAATGATGCATCTGAATATGTGATTGACTGACAGGCCCATAACGTTTGCCTCAGCCTGTTCAAGAAACAGAACATCATCAAGGACAGACGTCAAAGGACCTTCTTTAGCGAAATGGTACAGTAGCATGCAAAAGGACTGCAGATCTTGCAGGCTGGCCTTCATACCCAAGACTGTCAGTTTATGGAGGTGGTCTTCTTCCCGTAGAGCCCACATAGTCATATGTGTATCTTATCTCCCTCATCATGCTTTAAAGAGAGCTTTCCCACAGAACTTGTGGGAAATCCCACTCCCCCACTACTCAGAGATGTCATCTTTGTTAGCGCTTTCCTGACCCACATCCATTGGAGAATCCTCCAAAAAGCATATGAAGGCACTCAGGATATGAATGATAAGTAACACTGTCCGGTGATTCCATAAACTGGCAAGGATATCTCCAGCAGATGTTCATTGTCTCTTACATGGAGCTGTGGAATTGAGGCTCAGGAGCGGGTGATCAGTGATGAAAAACATGTCAACTGTTTTGAGAGGCAGGTTGTCTTGTCAGGTAAGACAAAGAATTAAAACCACTCTATTTTTTCCCCCTTCTCTTTAAATATTATGAACGGCCTGAGGCTCTTCCATCTGGCTAAAGCCGTTTTAGAATACAACACTCTGGGATGTCACAAATTCTTACATCTTCTGCAAATCTTTGCCATTACAGATTATCTCATTCTGACAAAAGGCTGAAAATGAGAACTATCCTGAGAATGTTTAATTTTTTTTAAGGTAGATGCAAATGTCCTCATTTTGTTCATGATGATCATGGTTGGGGGAAGGATGATCAGCAGATGTTTCAACTACAAATCTTACTTTAATTTGTGTTTTGCAACTCTTTGTGCTTTTTCTTTACGCTTATTTCCTATGAATTTGTAGTGGTCCTTTGTATGCAAGGAAGAATATTTCTGATGTCTCCAAGATCAGTGTGTATACATTAAGGCTTTCTTTGTGAATCAAAGCAAACTGCTGGAAGGAAGCTGCTATATCTCATTCTACAGTTGCTGGCATTCTCCCATAATGGAGTTTTCCCCTTTGGCTTACTTTAGATAATGCCATACAAACATCAGCTGAGTGAAAGGAAGTTCATACAAGAAGTACAAGACACACAAACATGCAGATTTTTTTATTTGCCTTTATCAGAACAAGCGGGTTTTAATACTAAAGAAAAATACCTTGGAAAAGTACCTAAGCCAGAAAAAATATTTTATCTGAACTCTGCTTCGGAGTAATACTTTATGAAACAAAAGGTGGCAGCTGAAAGGAAAGGAAATGTAAAATGTACGCTGATAGGCTTGTTGGATTTGGCCAGCATATTTAAACCATGCCTTGAGTATAAGCAGAATTCTGGCTTGTAGGAAGCTATGATTGGAAAAGTTTGCTTGAAAAATGATAAAATTGACCAGTTTCTGAAAGCAAAGAAACTTTCCAAGCTTTTATAAGACCATTTCCAGGTCCCATCTGAACAGCAGCTAAGAACTGCCAGAGGGCTCATAGGATGAAGTGGAGGTGTGCAACTGGGGTAGGGGGGCTGTTGTCCCTGACCTCTACATCTACTTCTCTACTCCAAAAAGAATCAGGTTAGTCCTTTTGTCCTGCTGGGTGCAAGCAGGAGAAGGCAATAAAGAAGAGAACTTGGAAGTCAGTATGGGAGGAATGCACGGGGCAGCTTCAAATCACTTCTGGGCTGTTCTCATTTGCACTAATATATGTAGCGTGTATTGGATGCTGCTCCACCGACCAGGCAGCGCTGGCTCTCAGGAGCCAGTCCCTTTTTTGGAGATCACCAGCTTCAATGAATTCTACAGCAGGGACAAGCCAGAACATCCAGAAAAATGCAGTTACTGCTTTTTAGGAAATGTGGTAACATTAAAGCAATAAACCAGAGAAGAATGTGTTCTTCATTCACTGGATAAAATTTGTCTTTCCTTATTATAAGAAAATGCTTTTCTGACAAAACAGAAATGTTGTACAAAATGGTCAAAAGAAATAGGAAAATGGACTTCTGGATATCAATATTATTTTGACATGAATATTCAAAACTTTAAATCAAAATATTATTTCTCTTAAAATACAGCTGCTTTCTGGATACAGTTTCAGATTTTTTTGACAATATTCTGAACGCCTAATGTAATAAAAAAGAAGAAATTCAGTTGAATGGAAATGTTTGTCAAGGGAAGATGTGATTTCCTGATCAACTGTAGCTATTGTAAAGCTACACTCATTGCTATGACTCTTCTGTATTAACACAGCCTTTTTGGAAATCCTGGGGAGATAATACGTGATCTCTCTGAGAAATTCTATTTTTTTCAAAGGCTCAATCTTAGAAGAGAGACATTGGGATCATTTAGAGTTGTAGCCTCTACCTACAACATCTAATACATTTCACTAGCTAAGAAGCAAGACATATTTCAGTAGCTAATAAGCTTTCTTCATAAGCAATGTTGTTGCCCCACTATTCACATTCCCAGTAATTTTTCTAGCTCATTCTGGGAGGGTGGAAAGGAAATGTATAAGCAGCCCTTGGGCAGTGGCAAGTTTATTTAATAGGTATTACAAACCTTGTCTTTTGAACTGAAAACAGGTGTTCTAGGATTATATAAAATTTAGCATAGTTCTGCACCATTTTAACATTATTCTTCCCAAATTACATGGATACTGAAAAATAGACTTTAGTGCTTTTCACAATTCTATTTTCAGATAAATGATATATATATTTTAAATTTTCTTTAAGGCAAAGTCTTTGTCCATAAAATGAGGAGATATTTTGCATTAGTTTTGGTTAGATAAACACGACAGGATGCTGAAAACTGATCTACCAGGTATGCAGGTTCTACTTCCACTCTTAATGAAAAATCTGATCAAGAAGGAGTTCAGATGAACTGTATGTAAACTGAAAAGAGCTAAGCAGATGCTAAGCAGGAACTCAGTTAGCCAGTATGTGCCATTACAAAGTGATATTATATCATGATGTTCAGAGCATTATGTAATGAGGTGACATCTACCTGACCCTGATAATCTCCAGCTGCAAATATGCCATATTGCTGCAGTTAATGGAAGATAAAAAAAAAAAAAAAAGAAAAAATGTGCAAAGGTATGAAAAGGATGAGACACTTTCTATAACTGAAAATAGGAACGAAGGCCTCAGAAGAAGATAACTGTGGTTATCAGGAAGACCTTGGCATGGGAGGTCGTGGGTGTGATTTCAGTGTTCTGGTTTTCTACTGGTTACAAGTAAATAGCTAGTTGTTCCTGAAAAGGTAGGATATCAAAACGTGAGTGCTTTTTAATAGAAAATCTTAAAGTAACACAATGTTAATCATTAAGTATAATTTATTTAAAAAATTAAAAGAGAAAAAAAAAGGAATTTTTCAAGGAAAATGGAATACAGATAACTAAGGATTTTTTTCATTTCTGTCATGGAATCTCTGAAATATCTGGAAGATGTGAAGAAAGCACTTTAATCTTCAAAATTCTCAGTATTATTTACTGATGATCTACTATCTTCCTTGGAAAGACAGTCCAGGACTGCTGACACAGACGCAGCTACTATGTTTTGTCTGGAGAAGAGTGCAGTCACTGGCTCTGCAAGCTCAAGAGGGGCTCTAACAGGGTGAGATACTGCTGGGTATTAAGTATTTTTGTGCCCACATAACCCAATCACTGCATTGCCATTTCAGATGAATCACCCTTCAGTACAGTTTTATTTGCATTAAGCAATGATAAATAACTTAGAATGTACAATGTACTTTATGACTACTACTTCAACATTGTCGTTTCCATGGAGATAGGATGATTAGCTCATTGCCCTGATTTTGTTTACCTCTCTTTTGCAACACCCCAAATTTTTGGTAGTTTCACAGGTAAATAGTTCTCTATTCTACATACTCAGTTTCACAGATTTCCCTATAATTTCTGTTTGAGTTGAAGCATCTCTTCTAAAAAGGCAACTAAGCTTAAATTAGATTTTAAGTGATAGTGAATCTGCCAAAATATTAAGGAAACAGTTCCAATGTTTGATTTGGGTCAGTAGTGTCATATTTATTTTCATTTTCCAGCTACAACTGGTTCAAAGTTTGCCTTTTTCAGTCTTCTGGACCCACACCTGTTCTCCTCAGTTTACATAAGATAACAAATTACGTCCCTGAGGATTGTTACAGCCAGTTGTCTAACTCCCCTAGGGCAAATTTCATCAGAATTTGTTGATCTAAAGCAATCCAACTTCTGTAAATACTCCAGCCTGTTCTATTTCCTACCTTTTTTTCCCCTGTTCTAACCTGAGATCTCATTGCCTTGTTACAGATGTTAAACATGGTATCTGCATGATTGCCATTGACCTTCTTATTGAAGAAGGGAACAAAACAGGAATTAAACATTTCAGCTTTTTTAGTTCATCTGTCACCTTTTCTTCTTCTTACTACTGATCTTGTTACCAAATGACTATGATTCATCTCTCTTTCTTTGTTCTGTAAAGTGCCTTCTCTTCTCTCTTCTTTCTCTCTTCTCTCTTCTCTTCTCTTCTCTTCTCTTCTCTTCTCTTCTCTTCTCTTCTCTTCTCTTCTCTTCTCTTCTCTTCTCTTCTCTTCTCTTCTCTTCTCTTCTCTTCTCTTCTCTTCCTGTCCACATGCCTGTTCTCTTCTTTTATACTCATCCATATTATTACTCTGCCTAGTTTCCACTTTCTTACTGTGCCACTCTTAAGTTTGAGATCATTGAAAAACATGTGATTTTAGCCAGCAGGGCTCCATCTATGCCTTTCATTCTCTCTCCACATTGAGATAACTTGTACCTGAGTCCTTACCATTGTTCAGGAAATTGCTGGCTCTCCTTACCTGTTTGATTTTTATTTTTTTAATTGTCTCTTGTCTCTTTTGGGGTTTTATCTTTTAGTCTCTGAATGTATGAAGCCCGTCTCTTGAATTTCACCGGCATTTTTGCTGTTCTTTTACCTTCCTTTGTAAAGATCATGAACTTGTACAATTTCATGGTGATTTTCATTTAAGTTGCCTACTATCCCTTTATTCTCAGCTAGTCCTTCTTTATTTCATTTCTTCCCTCTCACTGCTTCCAGCACACTCAGAATTATCATCTCTCCATATCATGCTGTTTTCTTTTCCCAATTAAAACGGGCATGCGTGCATGCGTGTGTGTGTGTGTCATTAAAATTCCCCAAGTAGACCCTGTCCTTTTGGAAAGCTTACATAAGGCTTCATCCTCTTGATCATCTATTCATGGTGATCTGCCTTCTCATTCACTGCAGTCCTCATGCTTTTTCCCCTTTTCATTGTTAATCCTATTTAATCAGGTTACCCTGTGATTTCAAATTGCCCTCCCTCATTTTCCCTACATATCCTTAATGAACAATCTGTATCTTTCTAGACAATAAGTCTTTATTATGCCAGAAAAATCTTATTTTTTATCATGTTGCAAGAGTATAATTTCTTTCTGTTTACTCTTGCATTGGTCTATGCACACGTCTATGGTTCTATGATTCTGTAAGTTTTCAGCTGACTGAACCAGTACACTTTCCTTTGTTCCTCTTCTGATCCTCTCATCAAAAATGATCAATGGTCTCTTCTTACAAGTCTTATTCAGTTTACTCTAAAACAACCCCAACAAGGTTAGCAAAGCCTAGGTACAATGATATATTTTATATTTTTCAAAGGTGGACTGCATAGTTAGCAGCAGGAGGTAGAATACCATATTGAGAAAATCAAGGTCTTCATTGTGATACCAATTTTTCACCATGTGTTAAATTTCAGAACACATTTTTCACGTTTTGTGTCCTTTATCCATGACTGAAAGGATTATGAGGGCAGATCATAAAGCCAAATTCTTTTGCCTCTTCTTCCTGAGACATTTTTGATCTGTTTTGGCTTTTTGTCATTATCTCCATGTGGATGAACAGCATGGGATAGTTAATATAGCAGAATACTTTGTCTGATGGATTAGAGAACAAGTTAGTCAAATGTTGTTTCTCTGCCAATTGTACCAGAATAAGAAGAATAATATGATGGGCAGCACTTTTAGGTAAAGTATTTTTCTTCATTCAGTTTAGAGTTGATGTTGATTCCAGTTCATAAGAAAATAGTAGCTTAACATGCTAGAATTTAACAAATCTGTTAAAAGAAGCTATTGGAAGTAGGTCTGAGATCAAAGCCAAGCTTGTACTTGTTCATTTGCTCTCTCTCTCTCTCATTGTTATTTCCCCCCACTTTTTCTCAGGCTCCTTTTGTTATAATCACTCTTATGGCTCATAATTGTGATCTCTTTAGACCCCAAACTTTCCATTCTTATTTGTTCACTGTTTACGAAAAAAAAAAAAAAAAAAAGACCTTAGTCCCAACTGGAGCTGTTCACAGCTACTGTAATGTAAATAATATGTAGCCCAGACGTACAATGAACTGAGGGACTGCCAGTACTTTCTAGGCCCACACACTTGGAACGGAGCGGAGGGGGCAGGAAACGATTGGGAGAGGGGAAAGGCAGAGCTCCACCAGGCAAGGCTGAGGTGGCTCTGCAGTTTCTACAGCTCCGGGCTGTCTTTGTGCACACCTTGGGATGTGGCAGCTGCTCAAGGCCAGCCAACAGGGCTGTTTCCACACTCACTAAGATTCTGTCTTATTAGTCTGAAAGCACTCACAAGTTAATGTAAATAACAAGGGTGTAGTAAGGAAAGTGAGTAAAAAGCTTTTATTGAACTCAGTGGTTACCAGCAGCACTAGCTGTGTCAGTACCAGGAAAAAAAATGCAGCATAGATGTCTGAAGCACCTCATAGTTGCTCAAAGGATGAAGAAAAATATTTACTTGGGCTCTCCGTTTGGTTTCATTCACTTCTACAAGCTTGCCCACGTACACTAGACCCGGTTGTGTTTAAATTTAAAGCAAAAATCGTTTTATTGAGTCATCAGCCAGAAGAGACATGAGCTCTTTTAGTCAGTATGAACACAACAGATTTTCCACAGGATTCTTTGAAAGTCTCCTCGTCTGGGCTGAACACTCACATCTGGCAGAAGCTCACTTCTGCTGACTCCAAGACCCACATCCAGGACATGAATATTCATCGTGTTACTCATGCTGCGTTCCTTTCCCTCTGATGTGTTTAACTCCCAGCACCAGGGAGACACTCCAGAGCAGCTGTGGAGCTTTTGCCAGCTTTTACTAGTTAGGCTAAGCAGGAAATAATTTTCCTGTCCCATGAAACTTTCCAGTATGAGGGGGTTTTTTTCTTGCTTTATTTTTCTTCTCCCCTCCTCCCCGCCACCTCCCCTCCCCTTTCTCCCCACCTCCCCCCGGCTACCTTCTCCTTTAGGACAAAATCTTGACTAACTGCAGGTTTCCAGTGAAGAAAACCAATAACAATGCTTACCCTCCCTCAACCAAACTAAAGCAAATCACACCAAGAAACTAATTCCATAATCAAGAAGGAAAGCAATTTTTTTTGTGGTTCAGGCCACAGATGTAAACTGGGATTTTTCACACCCAGAAAGAATGCCCTGGCACCAAGTTATCTTTTATTTCAGTAAATATTATTTCAGCCTGTTTGTCTTCTCCCTTCATTCCCCACTTTAAATTCCAGCATGAATCTGAGAGTTGGTTTTCCCAACAAAGCTTCATTGCAATGGTTGTGTTTTCAGATTTTAAGTAGTATACTATTTTTATAGGTACATACATGTAAATTCCTGCTTAGCTTTACTAACAGTATTTGTGTAATTTAAGAACATGTGATAAAATCTGGGCAAGAACTATCAACCTAACTACTGCACAAAGGAGGAAAAAACAACTCTACTTTCAGGTGGGGAAAATTCCCTCATCTGTTGGAACATTTCCTACGGTAACTTTCTTCTTTTCTCAAGAGGAATACAACTTGAAACACAATGATTGATAGGATTTCTACAGGCTTTTTGTAAGATAAGTTCCTGCATTCAAAAATCACAGAATCATAGAGTTGTCTAGGGTGGAAGGGACCTTGAAGGTCATTGAGTCCAAACATCAATCTAAGACAAAACCCACCACTAAATCATGTCCCTAAGCACCACATCTACCTGTCTTTTAAAGACCTCCCGTGATGGTTATTCCACCAGTGCCCAAGGCAGCCTATTCTAATGTTTGATAATGCTTTTGCTGAAGAAATTTTTCCTAATATCCAATCTCAACCTCACCTGGTGTAACTTGAGGCCATTTCCTCCTGTTGTTATCACCTGTTACTTGGGAGAAGAGACCAACCCCCACCTCTTTACAACCTTGTCTCAGGCAGTTGTAGAGAGATGCTGCACGGTTTCCACAGCTGTCTATTTGAGCTTACAATGAATGGTGGAAAGATGGCATCATAATCCTTGGTAATTGAAGGAAATGTGGGATCACCATTAAACCCCCTCCATGACTGTAAACAGGATAAGGGGTGCTGCTCAAGCTCTGCTTGGTGCACAATTACCACCTCATAGCACCAACACAACCAGCGGACCTGGCTGTCAGCCTTGACAAAGCCAGGAACGGGAGGTCTGTGAGGCCTGTGAAACTGCTGAACAACAGCAGTTCAATCCTTGACAGGTTTTGAATATTCCAAATGAATAATTAACACCAGTTTTGAAATAAAGAATGGATTGCTAGTGTTGTTACCAGACATGCAGACTAGAGGAAAATGAAGATTCTTCTATAAGATGAAGGGTCGATTTGCTCTAAGACAAACAGGAAAACACCTCTAAAATCTTAGTGCCTAAAGAAGAAGCTATTAATACTGGATAAGACAAAAGTGATGGGGTGATGAACTTGTTAAATACAACATAATGCATGTAACTCTTCACACAAAAAAAACAGAAAACCTTGCTAGCTTAGTCATCGTCAGGTTTATTTTTACTACTAAAAGAGGTGAGTTCAGTATTAAAAGAGCTGGCTTCTACAAAAAAAACCCCAAAAAACAAACCCAACCAAAAAAACCCCAAAACCCAACCCCCAAAAACATTCAGGAGGATAAATCCATTTAGATTTATCTTCCACCAGAAAAGATATTTTCCATTAAAACAACCCATAAGCCCTCATATAGATGTTTGACTTAGTTAAATATTTTGGTATGACACTGAGATATTTGACATTAAGATATTTGTGTATAACCTGAGCTTTAAAGTATATTTTAATATCTCATTAAAATTCCACTTACAGAACATATGGCATTTAAAAATTCATTTGTTATCTTGATTGATGACATTTCAGTGAGCACTGTTTGAGTTTAAAACCAAAATATAATCTTAGACCTAAGGAAGCAGACCGTGCAGGCTGAACTTTTTGTAGCTTCCCACAAACTGCCTCAGTATTTTTTGGCAACGATCTTGTGAAACCCACTACAAAGGACAGATCAAACGTATCTTTAAATAATGTAGCCTGATAATAATTGTGATTATATGTGTGAGAGATAAAATAGATATTAAATTATTTATAACATTAAATAATGGATTATCCATATATTCAATCATCTCTGGGAGAAATGTGAATGTGTTGTAACGGAGAAATGTTTCCATTCTGTCTGGGACTGAGGGAAGGCTAACTGATGCTTTACAAGTGATGCATTTTGGAAAACAAGTTGCATGAACAGTGCGTGAAACATGCAAGTCAGCAGCATACCATTAAGGGGTAGCTGAAAGAAAATGAAGAGGTTGAAAGCTGCTGGCTGATACGCACTTGAAAAAAGCAAAAGAAACCTTTTAATCAACAACAGCTGAACTTCCTGAACTCTTTTGTGGGGCCCCTGTCCTGTGTATCTCTTATGGAGAAGCCTCCTTAGCATTTCAAAAACTAGGCTTTCTAGTTGCCATGCTTTCCATTAAAGACAATGTCCAGATAGTAACAGACCCTGTTGACCCACACATCAATCTCAGAATCCCCTTCTAAAGGTCCCTTTTTTGCTCTTGATTATAGAGGGAACTTAAATACTCAGTTTAGACCGAACAATTGGATTTTAAATGGCTGCAACTAGGTGAAATAAGTGTTGTCACCAGCTTGTAGACATGCAGAGCAGGAGGTGGAGTGTAGGAGAGTTCTACTTGCCGTGTTCTTACTGCTGCTGTTTTGGGAGCTTCTCCTCAGGACTGTTCAAGTACATCAGACAGGCCTGTAGTTTAGAAATTTTTGTTCTGCCACTGAAATGTTTCTTTTGAACGGCATTTCTTATTTCCTTTTTTTCTTCTTTATTATTATTTGTTTTAAATCTCAGGTAGCTTGGATGGAATTGAAGTAGGTCAAGAGAGAAAGAAAATGCATCATACTATCCTTCTGTCCTCCTAGTACCTAAACTTGCAATCAGCCCTTTATTTTAGAGGTAAGTTTGAATGCAAGTGCCTGGGCCTGATTTAGATATACAGCAGTCTTTCAGACTGAACCTGAGCCTACTGCTTTGGTCCTCCAGCACAGCTTGACCACTTCACAAAATATCGGATTATTTCTTTAATTACTTTTAGATTCAGTTTTAGAACAATGGCAGTTTGCTCCATCTCCAAGGAGGAATAATGAGCTATTCTTGCACCTTGGTAGATTAACAAGGTCTCTTCTCCTCTAGGAAGTTAGGAAATGCAGAGAGTAGCTCAGTGAAGCCCTTATGAGACTAGACTCTTTGTACCTCAAAGCGTGTCAGGCTGAGGAATGCTGGGGATGAAGGGTATAGAACATGACCAGGCTTCCTTTCTTACTCACTTGGGCCATGCCATGCTCCTGGAAGGGGCAGCATCTTCCATGTGAGCCACCGTCAACCTTTTGAGTAAGTTTTCTTCAGTATATGCACATAATTCAGAGGCAAAAATATATCATATCTATACTATTTCTACTATATTCCCTACAGAGCCCAGATGTCCGTTCTGAAAGATGACGATGATGGTGATTGCTACGTCAGGGACTGCTGGGAGACTTGTTTTTGCAAAGCAGAGAAGTTCATAATAACAAACCACACCCCTCTTTGACAACATGCATGGAGTACATAGTACACCACAGGCTAAATTTATACTTTCCTCAAGTTGCTTTTTAGTTGTGTTTTTCTTCCCCTGGCTTAAAGCCAAGGTCTTATTTGAGGTTTTGATCTGTTCTCAGCAGAACGGCCCCATGGTTATAGGACTCTACATATTATTAACATGGGCCACATAAAGTTCAGGGCAGCACGTTAATGGTTCAGCGTGGGTTATGCAAAACACTCAGGCTCTCCAACATGGCATTCCTCCCCACCCCGCTTTCCTTCACCCTCAAGATCAGGCTTAGCTCACATTTCTTTTTAGAAAGCAGAACTTGAAGCCAGGTATTTTGCCACAAACATTTGCAGGCTTACAATCCAAGCAGTCGTAACTGAATGCTGTCTCTCACATGGAAAACAAATTCTGTACATGCTGTACATTCTTCAGTGCAAAATAAAATCCAGATGGCCTTTATTTTACAAAAAAAGTGGGGCAAACAGATGAAGAGACAGAAGTCCTCTCTTACGCATATCCATCTCTAAATGTCGCCAAAATAAAGTAACCAACAGAAAGCTCTTGTGACTGGCCTAAGTCAGGCAGTTACTGAATTATGAGATAACAATACAAGGAGAAACAAGTTCTTTTTAAAAATAAAAGGACATTAGCAGATGAAAATCAAATAAATATAGGTGTTTATAATTTTGCAGTCCAAGAGAGTCGGTCTTTAAAACAGAGCTGGCCAGCCTGGGTTGTAGAAAAGTCAGGTCTGATAAAGAACAGAGGTTGCTGTCGCAGGACACCGGAAAAAAAAGAAAATGGAATAAGGTTATTTTGAGTGGAAAATGCAGACATTGTGTTCTTGATAAAGGACAAAATGCAACACTCCAGGACTATCAAGACCTTTTCTCAATTTGTTTCAAAACAGAACTTAAACAAGTTTCAACCTAGTTCTGTGTTGGAGAGGAAGTTAGTAATTGATAGTCTATTGATGACCCTCTTCCAGTCACAGCACCCTAAAACCAAGAAGAAATAAGAAATTTTTCCCAATAACAGGCTTTTAAGTTTTTTTCAAAAAATGTATTTATTTATTTGAACAAATAATGAAGACAGACATTCATTTTATTTTTTTCATCAGTATTACATAGAGGACTTCCTTGAAACATGTTTTTATTTAACTTTATAACTGTTGTTTACTCCTCAGTCTATCTCCCCCCACTTCTCTGCCTTCTCCCATTTTACTTTTAAAAAGGAGGAAAGTAGAGGAAAGGCAAAAAAAAATACATGCTCTAGCTAGCTAAAAGAACATTTTTGTCTTTTAAATTCATTAAAAACTCAGAAAAGTGATTAAGAATTTTTGGTTTTTGAAACTGCATTTTTCAACAATACCCCCTATTATGCTAGGAAGTTTTTGATCTAAATCTATTTCTATTAACAGCTTGGAAGATAAGCCAAGCAGTCAGTCCTCCGAAATTAATTAAGTAGAAGTACTAAAAATTTCATTTAGGTGGGATGGGAGGAGAAAGGAAAGAACCTGTATGTTCCAGTGAGGCAGGAGAATTACACAAATTAGGAAACTGCCGTGGATACTGACTATTGTTATGAAGCTTGCCACATCCATTAAGTCTTTATGGGTTTGCTTTAGATTAAACAGAGATACAAAAACAAAACCAAAGAAATAAAAAATTAAAAAAATGATGTAGTGTGCCCTTGAGGGGATGTAATGCTGCCCTTCTTTTACATAAGATCAGTGTACACTGAGTACACAGTGCTAACAAATGAGAATCTTCTGTACATTTAAATATTTACATGCTTCGTAATTTTCTGCATGGCAGAACATAGCACAGTGGAGTCAGAGGGCTAATCACCACTTTTAGAGTCTACAGAAATGAAACAGTAATACCTGAAACATGAATGAACTGCTGGCATTAATGAGGAAGGAAGATAATGAGACAATATTGTATATTTATATCTAGCACAACCTTCTTTCTGTACTGCTCAGGGTGACTCATTCCTGGAACACAGGTCAGAGCTCCAGTCACCAAAAATATGTTAAACAATTCAACTTAATTACTGTTCTAAACTCTGATAAATAATTGCTAAGAGTTCCCAGTTAAGTTTAATGAAGACACATAAAAAAATGAATAATGTAAAATATAATTAATAGTATTGAAAATCTATTAAGAGAAATATTAGACAAGAAATTTACCCTGGTTCTTCATGAAAAATTGAAAAATACGTATCTGCTTTTATAGTTGTGTTTATAGCTGTGTGTTTAAATATAATGCTTCAACATATTGTGTCCTGTTCTGTCCTATATTACAGATATTATACCATTATACCTATAAGTACAGTCTTCTATGAGCTTTTTTTGTTGTTTTGAGAGCCAATTTCTCTGTCTCTGCAGTGAAACCACTAATGACCAAAATGGGCTACTGGGTGAGTAAATATCTTAGATCTTATAGACAGAGTAAAACGTAAATATTAACTGTTTTCAAAAACAATATTACAAAAATAGGCTACTGAATGAATTGGTTAACTACCAGGCATTTTAAAGTTTCACTTCCATCAGTATTGGCTATCACATGTGTCTTCAGAGCTCGGGAAGAACAGTTCAGAAACCTGACAGGAAGTAAACCTGACAGCAGAGAAACAACAGGCAGTGCTGCAACTATGACATTAAAAGTTGTCTGGCTCTCAGATATTGTATTGAAACTGTAATATGAGTGCCACAGAGCTGATGGTGCTCATATCAGCTTAAAAGTTATCCGTTCTATGGGCCTCACTTCTTACAGAGGTCCGCCGCATCGCCCAGGGCTCAGGATTCAATAGGAACATCGGAATCCGTATTTTGCCCAGCTCTGGCTATTAGCTATCTTTACCTGAGGGATAAAGCCAGTTCCCAGCTGGCTAAGCAGCATATTCTGAACGTTAGCATCCGTGTATCCTTGTGAGAGAATTGCTTTCCTTCCAGTTTTTCCCTGGATTTCACAAAGTGCACCACAGTGTTCCAGGCACTGTAATAATGGAGAGCTGCCCTGCCTTTTTTCATGAGTTGATATTTTGTTTGATCCAAAACATTTGAATTTTATCCCTATTTTTAAAATAAGATACATTTAGAAGACTTTATGCCCCTGCAAAAATACCTAAGTGAAACCATCCTCTGCAAAAAACCCTAAACCAGCAAGTTGTGGCAATTTCTAAATTCTCCTAACTTCTTTTTGGTGATTTGTGAGAGGAGGTGACAAACAGAACTATTCTGTACAAACCCCACTTTTTAGGTTGTATGCATACATGTATATGCATAACCATGCACGCGTAACCATACACTCAGATACACATGTGTATATGTATGTTTAAGAAACACCTGCATTTCAGAAATGTTTCTGTTAATCTTGGATTGCTCCATCGATCAGTCTTGGGATTCACAGCGCAGCCCATGATGGCCAGGTGCTGTCTCAGGCTGTGCTCCTGCAGCTCAGCTCTTAGTGGGTGGCCACCCCCCAGCATTGGAAAGGCAAGACCCGAAATGTCCAGCACCAGCCTCATGAAGTCTGAGGAGGTTTCTGGCTTCTCCCACCCAACTGGCTAATTTGTACTCTGCAGGTGTTTTGCTGCTCCAACATCCATGTCACTACCCTCTCCATCAGAAGCTGCTGGAGGAAGCCTGGGATCCTGCTGGTAGCTCCAGGGCAGGTACAGAAGATCTGCAGAGCTCAGGGGACAAGGGCCAGTGTTTACTATAGAGCTGAGAAGCTTCTTGCCTGAGGGAAACAGCACAAGACTGTAGCTAAATGCCATCAAACAGTGAGAAATAGTTGCTTTTATTTGGGTCAGAGGTTGCCTATCTCTAAATTGGTTGCTGTGAAGGAGAAAATAAAAACAAGAGCTGTGAGTCACAGGTTGCTGAGGGAAGGGACATTGTAGAGGACTGTAATGAATTCCTCCCTGCTGCCGACATCCTCCAAGGTACTCATGGGCTGTAGTTTGATGAAGGCAATGAATACTGATGTTTCCATGTCCAGATACTTATTTAGCCACCATTAGCAAATGAACATAAGCTCAAACACATCATTGCACTGTTTTGTATGCTCAGATCTGAGAGACCATCAGAGCAAACAGTACTGAAATGGTCTGATTTCATACTCCTTAATGAGTTTGCATTCAATATTGTACTAGGAATGAGTAAGTTTTCACTCAGGGCTAGTTCTCTAAAAACAGAGAGTTGGACATCCCTACCTGTAAAATATGAACTATACAGGCAATTTCAAAAAGTCCTGTTGAAGCTATGTTGCTTATAAAAACTAGCGACTTTAATGTTGAATCCCATTTGCATACCTTTTTCTTTTTTTGCTGTTCATATATTTACTATTTTTTTTCTTACTAGAAGTCTTACAAGAATTAGCTAGATAATTTACAGAAAACAAATATTGCAGTAATATGAGTACAACTGGAACAAATTCCTGTTCTGTGCAAGTCAGAAAGTGATTTGTATTTTCAGTAAGTAGTTGTGTGTTTAGGTTTTTTGTTTATATTACACATTCTATTCTCATGCACCCAAACTCTATGTTTTCAGTAATGTTGCTTATTCATATTCCACACAAGTCCACGTATTTCTGGTACAGCTTCTTTTGTTGAACACAATATTCCAGACAAGGACACACCATTGATTTATACAATATTATCATTCGATAATGTGTCTGTAGCTTTGTTTGTAATAGTATTGAAAATTGTTTGTTTTTATTAATGGAGTTGTGTCTTCGGCACACATATTTGCTGGAGCATCCATTCTGACTGATAAGATACCTTTGTGGATGAATAAAGTTATTTTGGATTTTTGTTGTTCATATGAATACTTCTCAGCATTTCTTTTTCAATCTTCTATTTACCAGTCCTGAAGAAGTAGTTTGATGACACATTCAGCAACAGTATTAGATTTCTATAGCATTCTACAAAGAAATTTGTAGTGTCTGGCAAAGATAATATGTGACTTCACAGGGAGAATATGTTCCATGAAATCTTATTATTTTTTAAAAATTAGATTACATTTCAGTGCCTAGTTATGTTTTAAGGAGCCAGGCAGCAGTTTAGGAAGTTTGGCTCTCTAAGTTTTGTGATTAAGTTAAAATAAGAAACACATTGAATTTTTTTAAGAAAGCCAGAGTCTCATCTAATGGTCAGTGAAATAAATTTGAGGGTCTTTTCATATCTTTTTTTTTTTAATTTTACTACAGAAAGCATCAGATAGGCCTTGAGACAATGGATTTGTCATCTGAAGTGAAAACCTGTTCTTTTATATTTAATTATTCTGTGAGAAATCAGAGAACCAGCAGGATTAAGTCTTTTTCCATCATCTCCAATGTAACTGGAGCTACCTTTTGGAAATAATTTTGGAAATTTGAAAATCCAACTTAGTAATATTAAAGATGTAACAATATTGCAGTAAACTGAGCAAGTTATTATATTTTGTTCAGTTCCACCTCTTTTACCTGGAAAGGAACAAACAAATTATATTTGAAAACTCTGTAACAATGTTTGTGAAAACTGACTATTCATCTTTAGCTCACTGTGCAGGTGACAAACGGAAGGACTCTTTTTGCTGTATTTCTTGGGTCTTACAGGGTGACATGCTTTGATAAAGGGGCAGAATGGGCCAAAAGAGGACAGTCTGCTGGGAAGAATCACCTGGGAAAAGCAATTGTGTTACTCTAGGCAAATCACTTCTCATCTCTGGTAATTATTTTCCTTCCTATCTGTGGTCTACCTCATTTAGACTGTAAGTTTTTTAGGCAATTAGGCGAGACTCACTTCACCGTACGTTAGCTTTGTAAAAGTGAGAAATCTCATTCCAGTTAGTTATCTAGACTCTCTGTACATTTAATAGAGAGAGAGAGAGAGACTGTCAGAGGATGATTCATCATTTTTGTCTAAGACTGGAATAACATGAATTGTTCTCTGGTCATTCTTCTCACTCACTAACTCTTCCCGTTGACAGTGCTTTAAATCAGATATTAAATTATAGATAGATAAAGTTAGGTGAGATGACTCAAGCCCTTGTTGTACACTGTCTGCTACCTTATCTCAGTCATGATTTCCAGATATGACGTTAACAGAAATAAATAACAATATATTGGGCCAAATGGAGGCTTGATATAGTTTTACATTTTTTATGCTGGAAAGCTCATAGAGATTTTAAGATTTCAGGGCAGTCCTACAGGCTGTGTTAGGCAGAAGATTAAGCTAGATGACTGGAATGTTTTTTTCCTCCCGTATTTATCTATCATGTGGAGTGGGGAAGTGATGACTGTTGATGATATTGACTTACTCTGACTTGCTAAGGATGTTTTATGAAGAAATACCTCAAGACCCCAGAATGAGACTCTAAAGAAATTGTGAGCTTTATAGACAACATGCCCTTTTAAGAGCAGCAAATGATCTCTGCTGACCCACCTCCTCAGCAGGTGCTAGCCCTGTCTGTGGCTGCTGGTGTGTCTCTGTGGTAGGGACAGCTTTTTAATTGTCTCTTGTGTTAAGCAAGACTGTGAGACAGATTCTGCCTCTGAAAAGGTTTTCATTATTTGACTGTTTAAAATTGATTTTATAAAGCTCAATGTACAGTTTATTCCTGCTCACCTTGGTGTTTAGGTTGGTCATCTCAAATCCCTGGTCATGCATCTTATGGCACAGTTCAGAAAGAACTGATAGACGGGTTTAGTTCTACTCAGGCTAACTCAAAACTGAGTTTGTTATAAAAGAGTTTCATCTGAATCAGCTTTAATATAGTTTTATAGCCCCTTAGTGCTATTCTGAAGCTGCAGAAAGCCTAGACTGGAAATCTAGACTGTAATTCCAGATGTATTTTATAACATTGCACCAAAATGGAGGATGTTTATTCAACTCCTATGTCCTTCAATGTCTCTCAATGCCTCGCCAGAGCTTTCTAACACATTGAGGTGGATTTTCATCTCTCATTTCCTCCACATCCTTAAAAGTTGGCACAGCACTCAGTCTTTAATAGAATTACCACAAGGAATGTGTTTTAGAGAGTTGGCAAATTACAAAAGTGGGGTTGTAGGTGCCTAAAGACATTTCAAATCAGGGGGCTGTGCTGCAATGCCTGCTATATAGGTAGCACCTTCTTTTCACTCTGTAAAGGTGTTTTCCCTTAAAAATGATTTCACTCTAACCTCAGCTATGCTGGACCACGTAGATCAGAGAGGCAGCAAGTTGTGTCGTCAAGGCACCGCAGGTTTTTCACCCATCCTTATTCAACCCCTCTCTGGGCCAAGAGCTTCCATACTTCACTGTACCAAAGTACACTTTCTAGGGAGGTTTCTGAGAGTCTTGGAATATAGTCTTAGTCCACTTACATACCTGCACACACATGTAAATTATGCCACTATAAAACCCTTGGTACCTACATGTTGGAAATCACCTTTTTAGTGACTCCAGAATCACAACTGAAAAATGACATATCTAACATTTCTGCATAGCAGTCTGAGCATCCCTGAACATTTCTGTCAGCAGTCGTCCTATCAGATATCTGAGTTCAGCTGTTGCACGCTTTTGTTTTCACTTAGAGAAAAATCTGTCTTATGAAATAATTGTCAAATGTTCTTGAAAAAACATGAAAAATAATTAAATATTCATGATTAATATGTTAAAATTCACATTTTTGTATGGTCTGTGAATGTTAATTTCTGAAATGCACACGGCAGCAAACAGAAAGAGGAACTTAACTTCAGAGGCAGTGTTACAAGGGTAAAGAATCTGATGCAGCAGTTTTACCTTTCTTCCTCCTCCTATCATCCTACTAGGTGGGTTACTCCCTTTTGTGTCTCTTCTGCCCTGCTGTATTTAACCTCGTCTTACAGGACAGCTGTATTTCATCACTCATGACAATCTCTCTCTCTCCAAAATATTTTAAATCTGGTAATTATTTTCTAAAGGAACTTGAGCACATTCTAATTCACAGTTAAATATATATATTTGAATACCTGTAAGAAGTGAAATGCCTCATTAAAATGCAGTTCAGTATGGCTTTTGAGTCCCAGAGAAACAGAGTTCACAAGACAAGAGCAACCAGATAAAAGTGAGGATGTTTCCCCAACTTTAGCAGAGGTAATTGATATTTCCTAAAAGTATATGTGATCAAACAGGGAATATAGTAAGCTTTCCATTTTCAGCTTAGCTACCATAAAAACCACAGACACTCACAAGTGAGAAAGCTCACAAGAAGTATATTCCTCAGGTAGGTCAGCAGAAACATAAGTTTCTATTTACAAAAGCTATATTTGTGTGCTTCTATCTTGGAAGGTTGGAGTGAGCGTCAAAATTGTTCTCTAGGCACCATTATGACCTATTTATCCTCCATCAACTGCAGCACATTTTTTTAAAGTGAGAAACAAACTTCACAAAGTATGAAAACAATCCTCTGCAAATATATTCTGTGAATTCACATATATAGGGACAGATTTTTTCTCATTCATGATTGTATCTTCTGTAAATTCTGATGTTCACATATTTGCATAAGGTGCATTAATAAATAAAATATTTTTTTTGCATTTAAACAATAGTGCAATGACTTCATGTAAATTTTTTCATGTAATTTTTGAATTCTACAATTACACATTGCTTTCAGGTAAACTGACTCAACTGTTTACCAAATTGTGCCTATTTAGGTATTGTCAGGTTCTTTTTCTAAACTAGCAGACCTCATTTCCTTCTTCATTAAATTTATAAAGCTCTCGTAAGTCAGTAGAGCAATGCTAACTAATACCAGCAGGATCTAGCTCAGAGTGTAAAGACAGTTTCCAATGGCAAAGCGCTCATTACTTTTTAATAGCCAGATTTTGGGGAAGATATAAAACACTAAGACCAATCTCACTTCAGTTTTCATTAATTAAGCTTCTACATGTACAAATTTTGAAGCTAGAGATTACAAAGGCTATCTGCCAGTCCTGTAAAAGTACAATGTGATGATTTCTTAATGATTAGGTGTCCAGCATTGATCCTTATGCTTTTTTCATGAGTAGTTTTGGAAGGTTGAACCCAAGCCATATTGTAATTCCATGGAGTCGGGACTTCCTCTTGGCCATTTTTTGTTTCTTCTATTAACCCCTTTCCTCAGCCAACTCTGTTGTTTGAATACAGGCCACCAAGAGCTGTAACTGCACTACCTGAATGAGCCCTAAACCCCAAAGCCCTCTGGACTCTTGCCTGCAAAACTTTGTGCTTATTTGTAGGTCTCATTCCTCTTTTTTTTTTTTTNCTTTTTAATTTTTTTTTTTTTTTTTTTTTTTCTTTTTTTTTCTCTCCACTGATTTAAGATCTTAAGTCTTGCTTCTCTCAGGGAAATGGGCACTTATCCTGCCCAATTGACTGCCTAAGTCTGGCCTTGTGACCTTGAACCACTCTGTCCTCAAGCACAATCCAGCTTGTCCCTAGAACACCCCTGTCTCAGTGAGGAACCAATACCAACCAGACAGCCTGTGTGAGCAAGAAATTCTGAGGACAGGGACAAATCTTAAATTTGTTTTGCACTTTTTGAAAGACATCTACATCCTCTCAGGATTCTGATTTAGAGGTATGAATAGCCTGAGCCATTATTTGAGGATTAAGGGGACAAAAGAGTATGTCTACTGACTCAGATGATTTAACATCTGAGTTCTGTCAGGACTTGCATGAATATGTACAAAACCCCAAGTAACAGAAATATAGATACTTACAAAGCATGTAAGTGGTCCCGACTTCAGAGATGTGGGTATTTAAATGCTGTGAGCATTGGCAACAATTTAATGAAGGCTTTGAGAACTTAAATTTTGATCCTAGTTTTATGTTCTTAGGCCTTTTGTGGCACTTGTCTTACATGACTAGTCACTGGAAAGTTGTGACCCTTTGTGTTTAAGATGCTATATTGCTCCTTTCCGTACAACTGTAAGGCTGAATCCAGGGGGACTGATGTCCATCAGCCGTACACAGCAAAAGTGGTCTCATGGGATATATCATAATGAAAACAATACCTATAGCAGCAGCTTGTTCTGTACATTAAAGTATGGACTACTTGCACTTGTGCATATTGGAGTATATTATCCCCTGTGCTCTTTTTATTTCTGCTTTTTACTTTTTCCTGTTCCTCCTCGGTGTTCGATCTTTTAGCTTCTGGCTATTTCTGCAATCATTTTATTTTGAAGAACTTGGTAACAAAGAACAAAAACTTGGTATAACTGAAGAGCATAGTGGCAGACATTCTGGCTCTGTGATTAGCACATTAATGATCTGCTTTGTTGCTGTCACTCCAGGAGAATTACTCAATTCGCAGTCATGTCTGTAAACCCAGTGCGTGCATCTGTTTATACAACCATACATGTTCAGCTCTGGCATATATGGAGTAGAATATTCTAGCAAGAAACAGTATGCTGCTTCTTTGCATATTGGGTTTTTTTCAGAGTAGCAATAATTCAACAGTATTTTGCAGAACATTTTACCTTTTTTACATTACAAAATGGCTGCAATGATTCTGTATATGTTTATTAAAAAAAATAAATTCTTTATAATGCTTGCCTTACCAGCATTTAAATTAGTTATGTTGCAAACGTCTTCTTACAGCTATAGAATAATCACTGTCCTGTTTGTTATATATGATGCTATATAGGTTTGTTTTGATAAATGACAATACTTAACAGTGACTATTAAATGAACAGACATTTGAGTTTTGCTATCAGACTCCAACTGATCAATAACAACATGAGTTATATTTAAAACCACTTATCATCTGATATGTTTTTGAAACTTTTTCTATAGTTATCTTGTTATTAATTCTCTTGTTTTAAAAGAAGATGGTAATTTTATTTATGGAACATCATCTGTCACTTTATGAAGTATGATAAAAGGAAATCTCTCTATTCATCTCTAAAAGATAACATGATGACATGACATGAAACAAAATAGCTGCCTAAAAGCCTGTATAACCAGGTAGGGTGGAGAATGAGAAATTTAATGGAAAAGACAGAGGAAAAGTCAATGTCGCTGCCAGAGGTAGACTTAGGGCTGAAACAGCCAGAGCAGCACGCTCTGCTCACAAGGGAACAAGCTATACGTGCAAAGGAACACAACTCCCTTTCCCTCCCTCCTCTCCCCCCAGATTTATGCTACTGTAACTATATCATTCTTTCTTTATATTCAGATAGCAATAAAAGGAATCATGTGGTATCATGTTATCCATTAAAAATGCACGTTATTATCACAGAGATATGATGACTTCACCCTAGCTCTACCAGTCAGCAGAACATTAGACCTCCTTCCGCAGATTACTGATTGGAAGCTCTTAACACATGACCAGATTAGTCCCATGAAGGGGGTTGTGTGCTCAGACCTGCAAAGTGAGCCAGCTACAGGCTGTTTAAAAAAATATGACATTTACCTGGATTCTGCTGGAGTGCTGAAACAATCATAAGACTTGAGCCAGAAGCTCTGCACTTAGGTATACATACACATAAGGAACTGGAGAATTCATTACACGCTGGGGAGGTCAGGAGAGTGTATCTAACCAAAAGAATGCTTAACAACAGTGAAAAACAATCCTGCACATCAGACGTCCTGTTCATTTCATGCACAGAGAGCAATCATTTGTTATGCAGCCATAGTGGGTGCTTGCTATTAATGGAAACTGTTTCCTCTCTACTGGTTTACAGTTTTGCAAAAGGCTGCTGGGTGAGAGATCCTGGTGTTTCCCTTCCATACTAACTACAGGCTCAAGAGGCACCTGGATAGGTAGCGTGATTAATAATTCAAAGCTATATTAGCAAGCGACATGGTATCTGCCTCTACATGCACAATTCTGCCCCAGGGTTCAGTGGAAGATGTGCTCTCTTTAGCTTGCTCAGCTGTGTTAACATTTTTCACTTCTCTGTTGAGTTGTACGCCAGCAAGATTTGGGTGAACCTCCCCCCCTCCCCCCCCCCCCTTCTTTTTTTTTTTTTTTTTTTTTTTTTTTTTTTTTTTTTTTTTTTTTTTTTTTTTTTTTTTTTTTTTTTTTTTTTTTTTTTTTTTTGTTGATTTTTGGTTGCGGGTTATTTGTTTTATTTTGTTTTGCTTTTAAAGAAAGTGTTTTAAGTTACAGAGACAACAGACATTTTTCTTCACAGACATTTCAGCTACCAGGTCTGTATTAAAACTTTAGGCTAAGTCAACAAATACTGACCTTCAGGTGGTAAGCAAACAGAAAATCTCAGTCCCCAAGGAAAGCAGCTGAAACAGTTACAAGGAGGCAGAAAGGGGAGAAAATGTGACATGGTGGCCTTTCTCAGCATTGTCAGTTATGATTCTGTATTCTTTATGTGCTTAGACTGGACAAAAAGATCTTTAAGATCAGAGGAGCTCCACGACTAATATATGTAAGTATCCCTGAAGATAATGAATAACTTTCAAATGAGGGTTTATGGATATGTATTAGAAATATGCCTTTGTGTAGGTGAAATGGGAAAAAGATAGGCAAGAAGGACAGACACTTTTGACCTTTTGCTTTTATTTTTCACACCCTAGGATTCTTCGAAGAAGAAAAAACCCCAATGTTTGTACATTTCTTTCTGTTGAAATGACCTCAGTAGCTTTAGGAAGGCTCTGCTTTTGTTGTGCCAGTTTTACATATTAAATAACTTGTAAACTTGGTACAATATTAACAGAAAGCCTTAGCTTTATGGACTGAATCTTCTAACACTGGGTATGAGGGCTTCCATAATCTGTTTTTGCTCTAGATCTTAAGGCTCAGTTAAGATTAATTTTGCATGGGAAGTTAGCCTGACATTCTTGTTTATTCAAGAATAAATTTTTGATTTACTGAAATGAACAAAAAAGTTGCCAGGCAAATTTATGTCTGAATTTGAAATACTTATAGTACACCAGTTTTGCATTTTCATAATCTCAAAATTACTTTTTATACAAGTATCAAATTATATGACAAAAGCTGCTTGCTATCTCCATCATATGAAGTTTACATGCATACTATCAATGATGTTTTAATTTTTTATGTTACAAGTTTGGGGAATGTGCCTAAAGCCCCAAATATTTTTTTGGCATATTTTTTCAAGTGCCTGAAAAAACACTGCTGTGAGCTTGGAAATGGAAGATGCACATTCTTTTGATTTTTCACTTAAAACACTCTGAAGTGAAACATTCCAGTCCTAGGATTGTGTTCATGAGTTTCTTCATCAAGTGCTTTTGGTTAGACCAGGATATTGCTAGAATTCTCTTATTTGTATCTCAATGCTATTTCATTATTTCTTGCAGTCAAAAAAACTGCCCAGCCCCCAGTATTGCTCTGTTTAACTCTTCCAGCAAAACTTCTCATCTTAATCAAGGGGAAATGTCATTTCCAGCGGAATCTTTGCCTCCTTCCCTCTCTCTTCACCACCACATGAAATTATTTTTATACCCCCATATCTTTAGTATTAAGATGTGACATCTTTGTTTCTTGGCTGAATACCTGCTGTCATTGTTACCAAAATGAGTAAGCAGGCAAGCCTGTTGCAGAGCTTCCTCTTCTCCAAATCTCAACAACAGCTCAGTGACAAATTTCAGGTCAAATCTTTTTCTTCATCTATCTTGCCGAGCCTCCACAGCTACTGGCAAAAGACCTTGCCACAGCTACATTGACATACCATTCCTATCTCAGTGCAGCTAGTCAGCTTTTGAGAGACGATGAACAGATTTTTATTTTTTTTTTTGTTACAGTAGACAGTGCAGTTCTTTAATTCTTCAGAATTTTTCTGGCACTCATAAGTGAGTATCTCCAGGTTAAAAACTAGCATTGAGTCAAATTTTAGGCATCAAAAGAAGGCAGAGAATTACAGGATTGGGAGAATGTATGCCTACTTATGGGAAAAAAAAAAATATTCTCTCTGGTTAGGAAAAATTTCTGCAGGATAATATGAGCACGGTTTTCTTAGAGCATAGTAGTGGGCAGTTGTTTTTTTGCATCCTCTGTTGTCAAATGCTGACATATCTCAAGTATATTCAGTACTTTTAAGACCACTAACAAAAGAAAATTATAATCATAGTAAAGATGAATATTTTACTTAGCTGTGCTATAGTTACTTTCAACTTTCTTTCACACAACAGAAAATGGCAATTTTCCACATGCTGGAAATATGTTACCTTATTATGGGATTGTGGTTATATTTTGGGAACAATTAATTCATTACTGATAAATGTGAATGAGTTCACTAAACCAGAAGAATATCTTGTTTTCAGCGTTAATCAATAAAAAGACTTCATTGCCATTGTTGTTTTATTTCTGAAATGTCTGTTTTATTACAGTAACCATGAAGATTTCAGAATATAAGCAAGACCAAGTTTATAAACACAGATAATATTTACTGCTAGGTCAACTGATACAGTTTTAAAGAAATAAAACCAGACAAGCTAAATGGTGAAACACCACTTTTTTCCAACAGTATTGTCTGACCTTCTAGAAGATACTACTTGCAAACATGGTGTAATAAAATACTTAGATTATCTGTGAGGAGGACTGGTAGTCACAGTCTTGTACTTTGTATAGTCCTTTTAATAGAAAAGAAAACTCGGGAAACTGATACTGGAGGGAAACTAGTTCATCATCTAATAGGCAATGATAATTTAGTCTAGAACTTTGAAGTTAATTTCAGTTTCCCATCTACTATATCAGCCTTTTAAATCAGAAACCAGAAAATCCTGAGGTTTTTCACCTCCTATGTTATCATGCAAACCACTGATCTATTATTGGAATCTATTTTATTAGTGGAACAAACAAATTCAACTTGTACTTGAAGAACAAGTGCAACCTGTACTTGCTTTAAAGAATAAGCAGTCAAGCATTTATGAACTGTGTAAATTATCCTTAAATGACTGTGAAACTGTAGAAAGTTTTATATATCATCCCATATTAAAATTCTGCTAAAGTGAGTACAAAGGTGGTTGGCTTAATGCTCATTTATATTTTTAAATAAGATACATATTGCATGAATTAAGGAACTTTGGCAATTTTGTTGCAAATAGATATACCTTCACTCCTCTTTGTCAAAATCCAAATATAAGTAATTTATATTATTACTTTCTATGGGTTGACTAATTGCTGCTACAGCCTGAACCTTTGCCAAGCCATCAAAGGCAACTTGTGCAGAGAACATGGATGGAGGAAGCGGACATTCCTGAAGTGTTTCCAGTAGAGAAAAGGACATTGCCTGTGATGTGTTAGGCTGCAAATCTCCTTCCTTGTATTTCCCATCATTCCCGTCCACTTTTCCTCACCCCTCCTTTGGTTTTGCCCAGCTGCTCGCCCCACTGCTGCAGGGTGTCTGTGGCATCAGTCACACTTCCCAGCATGTAGGTTAGGTCACTCCATTTGTGATCTGTCAGTGTGCAGGTAAGATGGCTGTGCCATGCTCACATGGACTTTTGAAGCTAAAAGACAATGAAAGTTTGGACCTATCACTAATAGTCTCACTTACTGTTATTATCTAGAGCTATTTATCTCTGAGTAGCTTTGCAGCTTGCCCTGAAGGTTAACAAATTCTGGTACATTGGACAGGAACAGGAGCAAAACTCAACATATTGGTCTAAGAAAACACTTTGCCTTCAACACCTCATTATACAGAGTTGTATATACCTCCCGCAACTACAATGTCAATGCTTATAATGATCTATTAGGATATGAAGTTGGAGGGAAGGGGAACTTCTTAGGGAATTGAAACCTAAGCCAGGCAGAGCTTTAGATTTCAGTGCCATTTATCATCCATGCCTGGAACTGAATTGTTTGGAGCTTCATTAGAATAGAGGTGGAAAAAAGAATGGCTGTGGAAGGGTGAGAAAAGCATAATTCAGAGAAGAGAGGTTCACTCAGAGCCCTGGTAGTGTGAACTCTACAAGTCTGAGAAGTGAAGAGCTATCCAAAGGGGTGCTAAAATAGAAATATGGATTTTGAGCAAAGAACATGATTTTCAGGTCCTCTGAATAATTGCACAACAGTTTTTACTATTGGCCAAGAAAAAAAATGCAGCCAAGTTATTTGAACTTCTTCTTCTCCAGACTTTCACTTGAAAGGAAGCTGTGTGTCCTTTCTCCTTGTATGTATAAGGCGACCCAGCTGCCTTTCCTCACTGACCCAGCTGGGTTCATCAGAACTACAATGTCTGACTCGAAAGAAGCATAGGAAAGTCCAGGCTCCGCATGGCCTTCTGGGACTAGGTCTTCAATGAAAACAAAGAAGATGTTTTATGTTTGTGTACCCTGAGGGACAGTGTCCACTTCAGCTTGAAGGGGTACTACCCTTCTCCTCTCGGCCCAGTTGGATTGTCAAGTGAAGGAGGGTGGGTAACAGGTCCAGATTTGCCCTATTTCTCAGTAATTTCCCATTCTTGTGCTTAAAACAGAGTTACTTCCAGTTACAGGCCTAATTCTGATACTATGTGCTTTGTTCTGTGTTAATGTGCAGTTGCATGTGTGGAATCCAGCCAATAGTTCTTTTAGTTGCATTAAATCAACCTGAAATACAGGCAAGCAATGAATTTTATCATCATCAGCTACTTCTCGGTAGTATAACAGCAAAAGCAAATGTGCAATTCAAGGAAAAAGAAAACATGTAATAGAACACAGCATATCTCACTGAAAATTGACACTATGTTACCTAGCTAGAAAAAAAATATATATAAATTTGTGGTTCATCTTCCATTATTTGGTCATTTGAGAGATTTCATAGCCCGAAATTGTGTTTATTTCCATGTTTTATTTAGGCCAAGGTTTTCCTTCCATTGTCTCCAGCATCTCAGCATGATCTGACAGTACTGCATAGTGCAATGCGTCTCATTTAGCCTGGTTTTGCCCCTCCCAGAGCCCTTCTATGAGGACTCTGGCTGTCTATCAGATTTCTCAATAATGCTCCAGGTGCATGCTTACTAGAATGCAAAGTTCAGGTTATGCCTTGAGGGCAAACATGCACTTCTCTTTGGGAATCTTCACGATGGAATTTGTCTGTCATTGAGACATTAGATGTAGAAGATTTAAAACTTTCCCATCAGCTATTTGATGTGCCCTTACAAATCACAAAGAAAAGAACAGCTTGCTTACACATGGGGGTACCTGCTGTTAAATAGAAATCAACTTTATGAGAAATAGTGATTCTGCTTAGAAAATTCATGTAATTTTAATTTTATTGTGCAAAATCCCCCTGCCCAATAAATAAAGAAGTGAATTTAAACTCAGGCCAAGCACACAGTTTTGGGAGGTTCTCTTGAAGAGCTGGTTCTCTTAGCCAGCATCAACCAAGGGCACTTCACCAGCGTCACTGGAGTTACTGTGTCTCAGAGCAACTGAGGATTTAATTCTGTTATTTAAACAATCATGCAATACCCAATGTTTAGGAATTAGGGGAAACTAGACAGCCATGTGGTGTTACATAAGCCAAAGATTTGGCCTCAATTTTGTCTGGTTAAAGTATGTAAAGCAGTGGTCATGAAAACAGTAAGTGAAGACAAAGCAGTTTTGTCCTGAAATTGCTTAACGAAGGCAGGACTGACTGAACAGTAGCATTGGTTTTTAGTGACCTTTCATAAAGAAAAGGCAGTCTGTCTGTCATTATGCAAATTCAACAACATCTGCTCCATGAAACCCTGTAATAATGCCTGAGGTTTGCATCGGATGAGAATAAAAACTGTTTTGACAAAGGCTACAGAGTATGCTTGTATTAAGCCAGACAGCTCCTTTTTTCTAGTCCAAGTCTACCTCAAGAGTAGGGGGGACAGATCTTCAGCTGGAGTAAATTGTCATGGCTCAGTGGAACTGGTTTCTCAAAATGCTATTCTATTCAGTGAAGAATGTCGAAACCTAAGAGGTAAATTAGACTTACAATTGCATTATCAGAGCATTAGTATTTCATTAGTAACAACGGCAGTAACTGATGGGTGACACAATGTGAAGTGTTCAACACAGCCTTCCTATGCAATCCACAAAAGAGGCAGCAAACATGGTTTTAATGAGAAATCTGCCAGTGACTAACTCACATCTGCCTTAGTTTAATAAACAGAAAAAAAAAAAAGCAAACAATATTGACAGCAGATATAAACAATAAATGGATGTCTCAGTTCTGTTTGCTACTTAATAAACCTCAGGAAATACCTATTAAAACCTATTGATTTTTCGCAAGACCGTTACCACCTCTGAATTTAAATGATGGAAGGACTGGTGTGCTAAGGGTTGTGAATGCTGGGGACTTGTGCACTCCAGTGGCAGCTGATAGAAAAATTATGAACATGGAAATCAGAAAGGAAGACGGCGTACAGCAGCTCACATCATCTCTTGAGGAAGAGCAACCACAGGCTCCTCTCACAGGCCTAAGTAGAGCATAGGGGAATTAGAGCAGAATTTCATCTTGCCAACATACGTCACAGCTCCTTTTCAGCATCGGAAGCAGCAACCTCCTCTATACTCGCAGCTGAACTATAACTCTGTCCTCGGCTGCAGGGGGAAAGAGGCCGCTGCTTGACTTCTCTGCGTTGAGGCAATCGTGTCTAATGTCAGTCCTTGCTACAGGATCGGTTGGAGGGTAACCAATATCCTTTCAAAACGCATCTGAGCAGTGTAGGACTCAAAGAATTATTTCTGCAATACCTATTTTTAAAAGTACTCATTAACTTTTACATCACAGAATGGTTCCTAGAAATTTCCACAAAACATAATAGCCTAGGGAATAAAGATGATACACTGATTTCTGCAAGGACTCACAGTCAGCTGGGGGGGGTTGTTTGCTTTTATACTAGGGTTGGTTTTTTGTTTTTAAAATCCAGCATGGATTTTAAGGGTGGGAATTTAGCCCTCCTATCCATAAGAATTCAAACACTAGACAATAGGTCTAAGCTAGAAAGGGTAGCTCCAGCCAATCACAGATTTTTAATGCAAGCAGGAGGAATCAGTCTCTGGATATGCCCATGTCTGTTCATTGGCTGTAGGATGGAATCTTGGCAGTCAGCTCATGCTAACCTCATGACTTCCAGAGAGCTAAAAGCAGGTGAAACAAATTCTGACCCACAGCCTATAGCTCACCCTAACAGAAAAGGCTATGATAAGTGATGGGATTGACTTTACCTAATAACTAAAAATAGGCCAGAGTCTGGCATTTGTTAAACTACTTGACAGTTATTTTGGCGGTGATGGTAAAAACAGTGAAATAGTCTCTATCTCTCATCCCCATTCAGGAAGCCACCACCACAGCCAGCAATTGCTGAGGTGGGTATTTGCACGATCTTTGTGTCCCCTTTTCTCTTTGCAATCCCTTTCCTGCCTGTTGAAAGTGGCAACAGTACAGGACCATCTGCCTTGCCACTATAATTCTGAGATATTTATCTTGGTCTGGAGTGACCTTCATGGGCAAGATGACCATCCAGCAATGATTCTTGCAGTGAATGACCATAACAGAGCTTTCAGGAAATGGCTGTGTTTCAAAAACACAGGGTCACTTGTATTCCTGAGGGTAACATATGAGCAATGAGTTATTTCTGGTAGTTGTCGTCATGGGCTGGTACACATCCCATGGATATTTTTTCCTACTCCTTGCAGGATTTAGGAGTGGGAGTCTGGGGGTTGCTGTTGGTTTCTATTCTTTTTTCCAACATCCCTCATCTATACCCTCATGAATGAATTTTACCTTTGGAAGTGATCCCAGCAGCACAAAAAATTAAGAGCCTATTTTTTTTCCAATAAATATTTAGGAATAAAATTTCGGCAGCAAACTACACAGTGGATTGGATATAGCTGTCAATATTGTTTTCAATAAAAAATAGATTGCTTGTTCTTAAACTGAATAAGTGAATGAAAATTGCAGCTGAATGGTTAAAGACTCAACTTTTTTACTGCTAAAATGGAAATGTTTTCTACTCCTTAAAATTTACAGTGATGTTTTACCATCTTAATTGTCATTAGTATTACTTATGTTAAGATAGTGACTTAAAATATGACAGGAAAAGGATTTTTTCTTACAAGATATAACAAAAAGGTCAGACTTACATAAAGTGTATTGCAGCTTTTGTGAAAAGGATGCTTTTAATCTGAAATTACCTTCTTGCATTTCTAAATGCAGTTATCAACCAAAGATAGAAAAATCTATTTGCTGTCTTTTCCTTCTCTGTGTGAATCATCTTGCTTTCTGATATGGAAGTGAAAAAGGAAAAATGAAAGTCAAAACAAGACACAAATCTGCTAAATCAAGAATTATCTTCATATTTTTTTAAAAGAATAGAAAAATGCAATTTCCTAAAGAGTTTATAAAATAAAGATAATTGTGAACTTTTTAAGGTGTTTCATACAATAGTTCTATTCTTCAACCAGCTCCAAAATTAAGATGGTCAAGCTGACTTGTTAAAGAAGTAACATGTTAATTCTACATTTCCTGTATTTTCAATTGCTTTTATTATTAGTATTCTTGAAAAGTTAATAGGCACTCACATCAACCAATATATGCCCGCAGCTTTAGCTTCACCTTAACATGCTATTATGTGATTGTTATATAATGCATCAGAAATGACTTTTCATTATTGTTTTTAATTATGATTATTATCTTGGATTCTTTCTTCAAAAGTCTAATTCTGCATCTTTATTTTAAATCCCATGAGAGCTTCATTCAAACCTAAAACATGCCAGAACCAGCCAGATAAATTATGTCATCAACACATATTTTATTGCTGGTTACATGTCAAGTTTGCACTCCTTGGTGGATCCATTTGTGCCAGTGGACACAACACAACCTTGTTTGATCAGGCTGTCTGGGGATAGTGAATAAGACACTCAGTTAACTAGCTTTCTATGGAGGCAGAATGTGAGGAAGCAGAGATCATTTATTTATGCCATAATTCATATTTTAAAGCCATAATTTATTTATTCTGTTGATGCAGTTTTCTTACTAGCACCATATCACAGTTGGCTGTGCCTTCAAAAAACACAAGACCCCCATATATTGCACAAACCAACACCCAGTCATCATGGGCTGTTAGTGCAGCTTTTCAGTGTACACTACACAAACATACACATCCAGCAGAACATCAGAGCAAAATAATCCTTCATGCATAATTCACACTTCCAGTCTCTGCATGCTTTATGCACTGATGAATTACTCGCTTGTGCTGAGGTAATTCAGAATGAACTAAAAAGCAAATTATGGCAGGCATGTGCTGTAACATTATTATTCTGCAGGCCTGGATTGTGAAATTACTGTCCCTGAGACCTGATTCTGAAATATAATGTATTCAGCATCCATGATATTTCAGCCTTATGTCTGAGGATGTCTGTGGACTCATTTCAAAAGCTTACACAGTCCAGAAACCCAATTTGATTTCTTTCTTTTTGCCTGAAATGGGCCTTGACATTTTAAAATCATTAAATGCAATCTCTTTCAGATGCTCACAAAAGGTCACAAAGACTATGGAACTGCCCCTATTACGCTACACCACCACAGCTCTGATCCATTTTAGCAGAGGGACTAAGTGCTCAAGGCGTTCAAAATTGAGCTCCTAATGTATTAAGTGCATTGGTAATAGTCAGAGCTCTGCTAGAATTTCCATTACAAGGTCTAGATTACCAAGAGGAACAGGCTGTTTGGGATGCAGTTGACTTTGAAAAGGGTTTTAGTATTGTGTTGGATCAGAGCCTGAGCAAACACTTGACATTTTCAGGATTTTTGTTTTTCTTGAAAAATATGTTTTGTTTTGGTTTGATTGGAATCTTTTATTTTTTTTTGGGGGGGAGTGGAAAGGGGAACAAGATTTAAAAAAACAAAAACGCAGTTTGGGCACAGTCTGAGGGAAATACCAACATGACAAAATGATGTGGCTGGCTCATGTTGTGCATTCTTGCTGCGTGTAACATATTGCGTGTATCAGCAGCTGTTTGCAAGCTTCTCCTTAATTTCACAACAAAAGTAGCCAATGACTACCTAAGAGAAAAAGGAATAGCACTAGCAAATGAAATAGCTGTGGCATGAATACATCTTTCATACATTGCATTGTTTGCCATTAAAAAGACAATTTCTCAAGTTACTGAAACGGTTCATTTGTTTGGAGAATAAGATCCAGAATGCACTGGATGTGGTAAATTTCATTGGGTTTACTTAGCACTGGACTAACTTTTAAGGCTGCTTTTTTCATTCAGGGTTAAGTCCTAAATCTCTTCTGGTAGGTCAGACTATGGACAGACAGAGCTTTTTAAGAAATCCTCTCTCCTATTTCCAGCCCTTTTTCCTCCCTCTGGCTGTCCTCTCCTCTTCATTGTGCCCGGGCAGTGTTTGTCTGACCATATGGTGAAGCCTGTTTCTCACCCTGATCCCATGTTCATGGCACATCTGTGTGAACTGCTGTGCTGACACAACAGAGGTGGCTGTAGAGGGTCAGAAGTGGCCTGGGTACTCTCAACAGCACTCCCACTGAGAAATATGTACCCAGGGCTACATACAGTTGGGTACTCCCATGTCCCCATCCTAGTATCACAGTCTTAAATAACAGCCACCAGAGTGACATCAGCATTGCTGTAGGAGAGAAGCATATGTTATAATCTACTTTATCCAGAGTAATGCTGCCAATCTCACTGTTTCTCACAGCTTTCCTCAGCTAACAGATAAGGCTGGAAGTATCTACAAAGCCACATGCACCTGAGTACTTCTCTGTGCAACATGGGTATAGCGAGAGGCTCAAAAGCAGTACATGGGCATGTTGAAAGGTCACCAGCACAAACATCCTGGAAAAAACCAGTTATTTTATACAACGTATTTATTTTTATGTATTATGCTATTTGATCAGAGTAATTCCTCCTTTCCGAAAGTGTTTGAAAATGTTTGATTTGTCATCATCACATCTACCAACAGGAAAGGATGTGGTTTGACCTTATGTAGGTGGTCTACAACAAACTTTGCAAATTATTATATCCTGAAACCTAAAGTGATACTGTTCTGCTGTTCTGAGCATACAGTACAAGTGACAGAGGCTGAAACATGCATGTGACAAATAAATATGGCAAAATATGTCTGGAGCTCTCTGTTCTGGAAATGCATGCAGGCTCTTAGCTTTACCTTCCTAAGCCGTTCCTCCAAATCCATAAGGAATAGGACCTAAAATAAGTGGATTTGCAAGTCCATCTGTGTAGAAACATGCTGATGTCAAGTAGGAGAAAGCTGGCATGGACAGGCACTGTAAAATTAATGACTTGTGTCCACGAGTACAAGTTCTGCAAGCAAGGATGACACAGAGCATCTATCTGCAGGGAGAAGAGGTGTTCCCCTGGTACCCATAATATCTGTTGTCCAGTTCTGGATAATAGCATCAGCTGAGTCTATTTTTACTACTCTGTGTCCTTTGTGGCTTTCACGTTACTCTACTGGTGTGCCCTGCACACCATCCAGTCATCCTCCATCCCTGCTGCTAATTCCCTTACACCCCGGTATCTGCACGTTTACTTATGCAGCTTACACAGAGATTGGTTATTGTGAGTCACACCGCTGCAGTGCCTTCTTTCTAACACTATTTGAGTTTCAGTTGGGAGTTTTTCTTGCTAACATTATTTCTGACTGGATCCATATACTATCTGCCTGCTATAAAATGCATATAACTGTGTAGGTCATCACGTGATGCTTTTTTCTGTGAATTTCCACTGCTTTGCTAGAGTTCAACCTTCTGTAGAAGGATTCCTCATATCCAGGTTTCTATGTTCTCTTTTGCAATTTTTTTTTAAACTTTTCATATGAGAATACAGATGCCAGTCAAACAAAACACGTATTCACTTGCTTCCTAAGTATCCTTATTCAAAACAGATAACTTTCCATATGCTTAAAGTTGAATGCTACTAATCAAATGCCTTATTGCATTGACACCTTAATTTGCATCACCAGAGGTGTGATGTGGATGAAAACGTGAATGCTTACACTAACTCTGTATCTTGCAATGAAGAGCTGATTTGTAACATCCACCTACCCTTGTAGAAATCCAGCCATTTTTGTAACTGAGTTCAATTAAGTGATCTGGACTGATACTAGTGCAACCAAACCCAGTATTTTTATTGAAATTTCTTTTCCAAAGTGTATACATGGTTGGTCTCACAGGACAAAGAACTCTTGGTCCCAACTCTTTCAGTCAAAGCCGTAATGAAATACTGCTGCACAGCTCAGAGAAGGCCATCTATATTAGTGACATTTTTTGCCAAGTTCACGTCCAAAGGAATGCAATTCACTGTGTGCATATTTTACAAAGTTAAAGGCCATAGTGCACCCATGCAGACTGCCATTGCTCTCATTTGTACAGTAACATGATAGTTCACAAAGATTGCAAAAGCCAGGTCCAGAAAAGGTTGTATCTCATCTAAAGTGGGAGTTCAGAATAATTTAAGGCTGTGGAGTGAAAACTGAGATCTGGGAATCTCACTTCAACTGTTAATCCACAGCCACGACTGAATTTGTCTGGGAGAAGACAGGTGATGGAAGTGAAGGTCTAACCCAATGCAGCGATAGATACAAGGGTGAGATTCCTCACTCCTAATTTAGAAGTTTACAGCACAGACTTCTGTCTCTGAGCTAATCGTCTAGACTCCCTCCACAGTCACTAGAGAGAAACAGGCACTTCTAAAAGGCAATTTATCTGACCCATTTTAAATGAGTCTGTGAGGAGAAAATGCACTATGCTTTGGAAATGCCTGTTTCTCACCAGAGACCACAAAGGGCATGTATAAACGATGACAAAGACACTGCAAGTTAGGCAAGAAGGATCCCACTCCAAATTAAGGATTCACAAATAAATTTGTTCTGGCATTTCCCAGAGTTAGAGCATTACTAATCCCCATTTGATACTTGGGTGGGAATGGGTAGGTAGGAAGAGGTGCTGTTTTATTGACGTTTTTCTCTGACCTTTGAGAAACATTGTACTTTTCACAGATTTTTTTTCATATGTGTCCAGATCTCAGATGTGCTGACATCTGAGAAGTGAAGTGGTGCAGAATACACAGTTACTAGCAAGTGGAAACTTGATAAGTGAAACGTGGATGTCCTGACATCTCATCAGCAGTATCAGGTAATACTTTTGTAGACTGGGACAAGGATGATTTTGTAGCAAAGGTCTGGCAGTGCCAACAACAATTAAATGTAGGTTTATTCTGAAGAATGGATCTGTAGAAGCAGCATGAAATTCCTACAGACAACCCCCACCCCCCTGGGTCTTTCTACCCCCCTATTTACTTGATTACCATGTTGACTTGATCATTAGATTAATTGCAGCTGAAATATCCCTTCTGATAAGCTAATTTTGCACCCAGGAAAGTTTACTTAGTGTTCTTATAGCCAAATGAAGCTCCTTCCATCCCATGCCTCACCACCCGTAGCAGCTCTCATGGGCCAGAGGAGGCATCTTCAGAAACCTGCTGCCAGCAGGTGCCCTGTGGAAGCTCACAGCTCTCACATGGGTCTGTGCAACCGTGGACTGATTTCCCAGCTGTGAAACACCCCTGAGAACAGCACCCTGCCTGAGGGCTCTTTCTCCAGTCTCAGAGACAGGCCTTCCACTAAGTGCATGTGCAAAGAAGCCAAAGAGCAAGAGACTTCCCTGTGGCTGTCATTCCACCCTTGTCTCTGTGGTTATCTGGACATAACACATGACTTTTTCCAGATTTTCTCCTTGTTTTACTTACCCTTGGCTAGCTCTTGTCATGAATTTGAAACCTGATGCTGAAGAGGAATATATAAGATACAGTAGATGGATAAATCCTACATCTGAATAAATCTACAGGAACTGGTTCAGAGAAAAGAAAAGAAGTGACGTTACTGGCATTTAGGGTATGTTTTGGTGTCTGTACAATTGATGCAGAAAGTCATCTAGAGCAAGATGGCAAGATATTTTTAGCATATGCCTATTCAATACTGCTAAGCTTCCGTAATCATCAAGTACGGTTTTTTATGGTGCACTTTTTAATTACATTTTACATGTATGTATGGCAGTTTGTAGTCTTCTTAAATTAAATATTTCCCGTATATCCACATGCATGATCTACACTTATTTTGTAGTATAAGATGTGCTGACAGAGATTAAAAGATTGCAACACAGCAGAAGGCGTTGTGCTATCTTGCAAGTGCAAAGTAGGTACCTTTATCTGACTCAGTTTTTAGCAGCTGTCTTCCGATTCATAACAGCTCTTCTTCCACATAAAATTATAATCACCTCTCAAGCCTCATTTCTTCAGGCACTGACATTGTAGCCTCTTTGGGGTTGTAGCAAATAAAAACCTAAATGGAAGTTTAAATCCCAAGGGTGAAAATGCTTAAACTGCAAAGTTTTCTTATTGCAGTCTTCAATAAAGCCTTTGCGCTGGGGCAATACACCAGAGCCTTTCAAGTGGGTTAGACAATAGCTAATAATACAAGGATGTAACACCTTGCCTTTCAGGGTGGGGTTAGGAAGAAAACCCTTTTATTATACCCCTTTTTTTGTTTCAAAAACGAGTGCCTTGCAAAACTCTGGAAGGAGGGGTTTTGACTGAGGGGAATGTTAAAACTTTTTTCTTTATTCTTTTTTGTTTTATTTGCATACTCATTCCTCATTGTAAAGGTAACCTGATTAGCTTAAACTTGTGCCCAGGCTCAGTTAGCAGTGAGAAATGCTGAGCTGTGCAGTGAGCAAGGAGGTGACATGAGGAAGCTTGCTCTGCCTTTTGCCCATCTGACAGGTCTGCCAGTACCCATTTGCTGGGGAGACTGAGGAATCAGGGCACAGCCACTGACAGTCAGTTCGGGGTGTCCATAATTGAGGAGGCTGCAGAAGTGGAGGTTCCCTGCAGGGGTGCCCCTCAGCATCATGCTGCATTCCAACCCGCCCTTGGAAGTGCTGCCCCTCATCACCCTCCTGTCACACTGCAGGAGCACTGGTGTCAGCCCTCCTGCTTTGCTTTGCTCACTGGCACCACTGACAGGGGTGTGGGGGGTTGCATAGTGCTGTGAATTCGGCCCTGAGGAGTCACGGGATATGTCTTGTTCTGCTTGTTCTTTTTAAAAAATATTTTCTGGCTGGACTTGGAGCCAGGCTGGTTCCATGGGAAGGGGAATGGTGTTGCCCTAATGCTAACACAGTGATGTCAGTGGAATCATAGGTATAAATTACAGTATCAAAAGTCTTAATCCTATATTTTGCCTGTTGCCACCTTCACCTCTCCTATGGCTGCCAGCACCTCCTTTTTGCACACTTGGAAAGGGTTTTATGATGTTTTTACTGGCAAATAGATATGGTTTCTGCATAACAGGCTTTCTTGAAAGGAAAGAAAGATCAAATAAATAAACACAGTTTAGACAAAACCAGTATCAGAACTTGCAAGTAAGTAGGTGAGACACTGAACTGTGGCATTGCACTTCCTAACACAGACTGAGAAATAGATCCCACATCTCTCAGCTCCTCATCTCACATGTTCGACAAGGGAAAGCTCCTGGAGGCTTGCCATTGTTTCAGACATACAGGCTGAGTGAAGAATTTGGCATCCAGCAAATGGACAGAACCTTTAGGTGTCTGACTTTCCCTCAGGGCTGTGGTGGAGCAGTCACACTTCATTTGGGATTGCCTGAGCTGAGCATGCATGGGCTTCCTTATGAAGGAAAGACTGTGTGAAATCGTCCCAGTTTACTCCATGCCAACTCTTAAGCAGTAAGTGAAAAGTGAGTAGCATAAAGTGTCACTACCAAAGTGTGAGCTACATGAACCACATGCGCATCCACTGTGGAAATAACCCTATAGGAGAAGAATAAAATCCTTTTAAATATTTAAGTATCATACTAAAAGTAATAAATAATATAAAATTTAGACATTAGTAGTGTAGTTTTTTAAAATGTTTGCAAGTCACCAACTTTCAAGGAAATTTTGTGAGAACCGTAGAAAAAACAATTCCCACCTTCTCTCCTAAAGCAGAAAAACTCTCTTAAATCCTTGCTTGGAGATCTCTGTCTCCCAGATATGTTTGCTAGCAATGGGAAGAAAAGAACCTCTGGTGTGGAAGCCTCTTACTTTGCATAGTTTTCACAGATTTTTAATAAACTCCCACTACCTATGGAGGTATTTCACAAGTCACAATATGATTAGCTGTTGAAACTGCAGTTCAGCCAATATTTTAAAAGACTAATACTGAAGTGGAAAATGGAGTTAGTGTTAGTAACCTTGCAAGGAGGAGAAAACCTATCCAACAGAGGAAAATAAATCTGTGACAGAACACTTATCTAGGAGGAAGATAAATTATCACTACAGTCTATTTTCTGTTCTTTTTTTAATTTTAAACCGCAGTGTGTGCAGATCAGTGGAAAGCAATGAGCATTTAACCTAAGTCCCACAGTATGAGAAACATTTTTCTGAAAAAGGACTTGACAATTTGTAATACTTTCTCAATTCCTTTTTTCCTGAACAAATGTCTTTTTCAAGTCAGTAACAGAGAAAGAAATTCTAAAATTTTTAAGGTTACGGGGTCAAGCACTGTTAGGTCAAAAAATGGCAGCTAGGGTTTCTAGGAATATAATGTTTAATGTTTAATGCAATATTAAATTGTGCCTATGGCAATCATTGCTGCATATTTAATTTCACACAAATTTCCTGCCCCAGAGAAGAGACAATCCTCCCCAATCAGGAGGTATTCTGCATTTTACCTTGGTGATTATTTGATTGAAGAGCTCATCCTATATACTATTCAAATTATTTTTAAAGTTTAGTATTGTTAGATTCTTCTTGGTGCTTCTCTTTTCTCATTACAGCTGCGTGTTGCTGATAGCAATTTTTGTAGTTGCTACAGAAAGAAATGTAAGAACATTTGTTGATTTTCTCTTCTGATAAATTCATGGGATCTACTGAATCAGTCCTGCAGAAAGTAAATGGCAAATGTAGAACAGTTACGTTAATCCACTTTCTTGGATGAATGTGGAAGAAGTCAGGGACAGAACAGTCAAAGGCCACAGTCATTGAAAGCAGCCACCATCTTCTTTCCCTCTACTTGGAGGATTTGCCTTTGGCTATACTGGCAGCACTGCTGCTGCAGCCATGTCTCCTGCCTCCTCACCCCTTTGCAGCTCCTGAGTAAAGGGTTATGAGAGGTAGCACAGGAGTAACTGTCCTCACATGTCCAGTTATTGTGGACATCAAAACATCTGGTGATCCCTGCTGTACTCCTGCTAGTCCTTCTGGTAGCCCAATGCCTACACCCAGCCTGGTATCCTGCACCTTCCCACCACGCTCACCCTACTGCTGCAGGAAACTGAAATGCCACTGACAAAGACAAAATAGGAAAAGAAAATGCAGTTTTCCCTTACACCTCGAGGAAAGATTATGCTGAAAGTGGAGATGCTGCTACAGCCAAGGGCCATCAGGTGCTTTGATCTTTTCACTTGGAAAACAATAAAGCTCTCATCCTGACTGATTTTGCTAAAGTATGTTTGAGGGTCCAATTCAGTGATTCTGGCAGACATCTATGTACTAATTCTCTGTCAGTAAGTAGGAAAATGAGCTGTAAATTTCAAGTCAACAGGACCTATCACATAGTTATGATTTTTTTTCTGGATTAGTTCATAAAATGATAACTAGTCCTGGCTTGTAAAAGCAAGCAAATTCACCAGAATGAATTGAGTTTGGCTAAACTTTTTCAATGTGCCTCCCTGCCTGGGAAATTTATTCATGATGCTGAGGTATGGGTAAAGCAGAAAACTAAAACGTGTGTCACTGAAGTACCATTAGCCTAATATTCTTGAACCCGTGAAGAAAAGGGAAGACCACAATCATAACATCTTTATGCTTCTAATAAGAACACAGTATATAGAATACTTTATTCTACAGCTTACCTGTTTGTGCAAAAGATACTTTATTCACAATAGAAGCTCTTCTAAAAAGAGCTCATATTTGCTACAGCATCTGTTTTGGACAGTGAAGGAAAATATTGTATGCTCAAAGCAGCTGGGCAGAAGAGTGGCGTAGTTGAGCACTAAGAAAGTTTCTCAGTCCTCTATTCAGTCTTCCCAGGTGAAGCAATGTGCCTCTTAAGGAGTAAATCCTTTTTTTTTTTTTTTTAATATCCTTCTGATCCTTTTACTGAAGCTGTGGTGAGACATGCCTACAGGGATAATTGAACCATTTGTGTTAGATCGTCTGCATATTCATGCTACCAGCTGAGCAAACCAAGAAAAAAAACCAACACAGCAAAGGAGAGAATAATATTTGCATGTAAGGTAATAGTGTCAGGAACACAGCATCATTTCTAAGCCACAGGCAGCTCACAGGGGTTTGTTTGTTGTTGTTATTGCTTTTTTGAAAGAGAGATATTAAACTCTGAGTCTTAACCATGCAATATTAGCAAGCTCTCACAGGTAGGGGTGGTAATTATAAGGCTTCATTCATTGGGAAGAATGTTGAAAGCCTGAGGGACATGGTTTCTTGGTATGGGATAATTGTACTTCCTTCTCATAAAAGGACAGCGCTTATTTCCCATAACAGCTGGGCAAGTATAAATAGTTACCTTTACCAGACTCAAACCACTATCCATTCATGTCAAGGGAAAGAGCTTCATTGTCCTCACCGAGTGCTGCTGGATTGGGTTCATAAACCCTGTCAAATAAAGCATTTAAGCATGCAAATAGACTCATTGCTCTGAATGGGAACACTCATGTACTTTGCTATGCTAATTAAAGAGATCAAGAAATATCCTTATATCTACATGAACAACAAGTCAGACATAAGAACAGAATTGCAAAGACTTCATTTGGAACCAAAAGAAAGAAATCCTTAGCTGGACAATGCTGAGTTGAGGTCCCCATCACATGGGGCCTGTACACCTTCAAACCCTTTTCTGACTTGAGTAGATTGCAGCTCTGGTCCTTTCTCTGGCTCTTCTTTAATTTTGAGCTTCTTTAGTTTCCTTTGATTGTTTCCAGGGTTCTTTTAGGCCTTTTAATAGACTGTCACCTGCCTTTGGCTCCCAGAAACAGATCTGACCTTCCTCACAGAAATCTCAACTTCAGCGCACACCTTCCCACAGCTCTCGTGATGAATGTTCTGGGTCCAGGAATCCAACATTACAGTTGAAGCAGACTACAGACTTTATCAAGGATCCCATACATAACTTTGAAGAAAAATGCTAAAGCTTCACTTAGTCTTTTCTCTACCTCTGGTTTTCCAACAGTCTTTTATTCCTTGTGATTAAGACTGTAAGGAAACAAACATTTTGTCTCTAGCACATATGTTATTTTCTGGAAGACTATTTTTTTCATCTCTCAATCCAATCTGGTATTTTCTACCAAATCTTTCCACCTGCTCTCTAAAAAGAGCAGTCTGACAGCTTGTCTCCTTTTTATGAGATTCCTAATTAGTCTAATCAAAAGATGATAGTCTCCCCCCAAATACCCCGTTGCTCAGCGCCCCCTTTATCTCCAAGGTTCAATCAAATGCAGGTATTGTCTCCAGGAGTGGTTAATTTAAATGGACAATCATCAGATTTAATAACTCTCATCATTCTCCTAATGACAGCTCTAAGGATTTCTCCCGTCAGCTCCTGTGGTTTTAGCTCAAGATGGAGGAAGCTGATAATGGAAAAGACAATCTCCCTCCTCCCATCTGCCCTCCCATTCAACACAGCAATAGAAGCTTTACAGCACACACCTGGGGAAAGTCCTCTGTGTTCAGCACAATGAATTAATAATGTGCATATTCCTCAAATCCTTAGTTTGGGTGTTAATGTCCAAATAAAAGCCAAGAAAAAGCATAAAGTGCATTAAATGTTGCTTTATTTGGAAACCTTGCTAGGAAAAATCACAGCCAGATGCCAGGAAGATTACCAGTTCATCCCAACTACAGGGCTTGAAGGGGAAGGGACTATACCACCTCAGGCACGGTCTGGCTGGAGCTACCCTGAGAAAGGCACAGTCACCATTTTAGCCCTGTAGCTAAATGTCACCATCTCACTCTTAATCAGCTTCTTACATTTAAAAGCTTCTTCCACAGGTCTGTATATTTAATAACAACTGAGCTGGTGTCTCTTAAAATACTGGGTGTGAGCAGAACCTGAGGGCTCTTTTGTGGTATTCCAGCTGGCTGGTACATCTGAAAGCAAACCTTAGTCTGCTCTAGAAAAATGTATTCAGTGCATTTCATCACCTCCCCATTTATCCATTCATGTACCAGTGGCCTGTGCCCCATGACTCAAAGCCTATTGAACTCCACAGTAGTTGTTCTCATGAACATCCATGGGTATTTGATTTAGTCTGCCCAAAGACAACGTGTTTTGGAGAGGTTTTCTTTCTAAACATTGTTCCTTTATAGATATTTGAAAATGAATCTGTAGTGATACACTTCTGAGATGGCACCATAGGTTCAGTCCTGAGAGCAGTTGCCCTGTAGTTCCCATCAAAAGTTTTCTGCTGTTGTTTCACTGCAGAAGGTTCATCCCAGGATGTGATCTCAAGTTATTTCAAAATCTGAGGGGAAATTGACTTTGGAAGAAGCATGGGCTGAAGACAGGATGGCCAGAAAAGACAATTCACATGGAGGTCTGCAAGAGTTCTTAGAATGGCCTGTGTCAAAATGGAAAAGTCTCTAAAATTTGCACTTCTGAGCTGTTATACTCCCAGAGGACTGGGCCAGAGCAGTTGATGTGAAACACATGCCATCTCCTACCACATGGGCAGTGCCCAGGCCCAAGTACAGGACTGGAGCCCTTCCACCTCCTCTTGAGCCCCAGTGGACAGTCCAGGGCAGGTTGGTGCAGAAGCCAAGTTCATCCTCCAGAGTTGCACTGTTGGTTGTGGACCAGCAGGACATGAGCCAGGCTGGGGTGATGACTCACGCCTCCCTCCTCCAGAGCTGTCCCTGCCAATGGCAGGAGTTGCCCAGCAGTTGGCTGGTGCTAACGGGAAAATAGCAAAGGTTTGAACACAATCCTGAAGTGGCTGGTAGCATGCCAAGGCAGACTTCGAGCTTGCTTGAAGGCATGTCTCTGTAGACACAACAAAGCACAGCTCTCTCCTATTCAGTCTCAGTCAGCCCATGGAGTTTACCTCTGTCTGAAAGGCATGAGATTGTTCCTGTTCTCTCGTAATAAAATTAGAAATATTTTGTTTTCCTCCAGAGTCCTTGAAAGATGTGTGGATATGTGTATGTGAGTGTGAGAGACTACGGAGGCAAATGTTACCTCTCTAAATATATTAGCATAGAAGAAGCATTTTGTCCTGTTTAAACTATTCAATTTTCTAATTTAAAAAGTCAGGGCACTAGTTCATTGTAATTCTATTTTGGAAGAGAAAATAAAAAAAAAAGAATAACAAGCTTGGAAAAGTGAAATACATTAAAGTGTCAGTGTTCTGGTGAGCACACTACTGTGTGCAGACAAAGCAAAATTAAGTCTCTGCTTGGATTCAGTCTGCACCTTATATAGGTCAGATTGCAGCAACGATATGAGCAGCCAGCAAGTTAGTACTGCCTCCATGCTTCTAGCATGCCTATATTGTATAACTTGAGTGACCCACCTTCCCTTCCCCCTCAGAGAACAAAGAGAAAAGCACAAACAACGTGGTAAAAATATAACAAGAAATGTGTAAAATGTAAAATACTTTCACAGACTATAGTTTATTGTTTTGTGAGTGCCAGGGGTTTTATGAATGAACTCTTTATGGTGTTCAACCAATAAACCTTCAACCATTGGAGTCTTTAATTACAGCTACATTTTCTTTTTCTTTTTCTATTTATTTTTTTCAATGTTTCATTTCAAACATCTCCAGCTGGACAATGTAAATCATGGAACTCAGACCTTTGTGAATACTATTACTCTTTCATGTGGCTCATCTGTATCACCCAACAGTAAAATTCAGTGTCAATATTTGTGAGACAATGTGTACTTAAGTTCTTTCTGTTTTTTTGGTCAGGTGCTAATTTATTATTCCTGTGTACCAGGGGCTGTCTTTTAATGATGCATAATAGGACTATTTTAGTCCACAAAGTGGGAGGAAATGCATATATAAATCGTTCTCACCACCACCACACTATTTCGGGAAGCACAAAGAGTATACATTAATAATGGCTATAGTGAAGACTAGCACTTTGTTAGAGCTAACGTGAAGAAGAAACATAGCTTCCCCTCAGGAACATTCAACACTTGAAATAGACAAGTGATATTTCTTCTGCTTATCTAACAAGGCTTGCTGGTTTCCTAGGAATCATAGTTTTCTTGTGCCACTTCATTCTTGGGCCATTCCTAGGGCAGTTGTTATTGCAGCTGGGCTAGATGTATTTCTAGGGCTCATCTCCTCCTTTTCATTCCAGGAGTCCTGCTACTGTAACTAACCTTCAGTAATGTGGGTAGATCTCCCACCAAGGCATCAAAAATTAGTCCAAAGGACATGAAAGTCTTTTATAATTAGAAAAACCAGAAGGAACAAAACTTGTCCTAAACACACCCACAAAGAAGACTTGATCAACCAGAGTGATGCACTAAAGACACATGATCTTTGTCTAAGCACTCTCTGGCTAAGACCTCTCATTTTTAGAGCACCCTGGAAATAGATGCAGAGATCCTCTCCAGCACTCTAGATTCAAAATTTCCCCCAGTAAATGAGAGCAAGCCTGTCCTTCTGCTCTGTGCCTGAGTGTACTGGTGTGGGTCCATGTTAGCACAGGAAAATCTCAACTGCGCCATGGCAAGGGTGCAATCCTGGTCTTGGAGCCCGCTTCCAGTGCTCACATGCAGTGTCTCCTTAGGACAAGAGTGGAACAAGGTGAGTGCAGTGAGATCCCTCTTGCTTCCAGCAATTAGTAATTTAAGGATTTTTCACATTGGAAGCTGTACCCAGACTTCCAAGTTTAATCTGTCCTCCATGGATTTGCCTACAGCACACTCAGACATTTCAGCTGTAAGTTTTCATTGCTCCTCAAATAGTAGACATTCCACATTCCTGATCATCCTGGACAACCTTCCCTGTACTTAAATAGTGATAGCAAAGATGAGATAAACAGAACTGCACATCGTTTTCAAACTATGGGCACATCAGATATTTATAGAGTGGCCTAAAAGTGTTCTCTGTTCTGTCCTCTGCTCCTTTCCCGATAGTTTGGTTTAGTTTAGTTTCCTTTCTGGCTGTTGCTGAGCACTGCCTGCACTGACACTTTCAGAAAACTATTCACAAAGATGGTAGCATCACTTTCCTGAATGCGGTAAAATAAAATTTTAAGTTGTCATAAGCTTCTCCTGGAGTAAATAAATTTAATTATACTCCCCACTATACTTCTGGAAGCTGGAGAGCTTTTCTGGCACATGCAAGACTTTTTTCCATAGACACTCCCCTTTATTACTAGTCCTTCAACTGGCTTGTGTAGCTGACATGACACTGTGTATTTTTATTCTTGGGATGTTCTGGTACAATGTATTGTGAATTTGTGTCCTGCACAAACACCCATTAGCTGTGGCTTATTCAAGAGATAGTTCTCTCTGACACCTGCTGCACTATTAGCTGCCCCCCTTCTCCAGAATATCTCCTCCTCCCAACAGAACACTTATGGAGGGTAAAATGTTCTTTTCATCTGGGAACCCACTTCATAAATCTGTGTGTGCACCTTTCCAGGTCTATGTTTTATAGAAATATGCATACTTACAGGCATATTTTATGCAAACATATTCATACCATCAATGTACGAAGTTCATTAGTGGCTCTTGATTGGGTCTAGACAAAACAAGGATGTCTTCAAGGGATACAATGAGAAGAGCTCATTATATATGTACAGTTAAGTGGGATGAGATCTGTAAGCAGAACTAATATTTTTCATTAGGCAACTGGTATAGTTTGAAAAATAAAAAACAAGCTCTTGGGCACATTCAGATCTGAAAGGAAAACAGCATCTTTCAAAGCTGACGACAAGCACAGACCAATTGCTCAGAGTTTAGTTAAATATGTATCAATTAGATCATCTCTGAAAAAAATGACAGCTGGTATCAGTGAAATAGAGGTAGAGTACCACTAGAAAATGTAGAGTTAGGGTTATTTTTTCCTCAGCGCTTGGCTTTTATCAACATTGAATTTCATTTGCAATTTTATCACCCTGTCTCTCCAGTAATGTGAAAGCTTTCTGCAGTTCTTCACAGCTCACTGTAGATTTGATTATTCTGAATAACTTTGCCGTCAGCAACCTTTATCACCTCATTATTCCTTGCTTTTACCAGATGATTTATATTGAGTATCCGTATATGCTTTATTACACAGTACTAGCATACTGGTACTGTATAGCAGTACAGCCATAATCTGTGCTGTACTCATCATCAAGTTTTTGTAAACTTCGAATGATAAAAGAGTTTCATGAAGGTCACCATCACACAATGAGATAATTTTTGAGACACTTGAGGATGTCTGAGGAAGGATTCACTTGACAGAACAATTTAAAAATAAAACAGAAGCCAGAAAACTCCTCTGAGAAATTCTCATTTACACCAGCTAAAGATCTACCCATGTGCATTTTCTAATTTTAATTATGCATCACATTTTATAGGTTTTCAGACCATTACAAAATACTTTTCATTTTACTCTGAGCTGTAAATGTACTGACCTAAACCTCCGTAATTTGGGAGTTGGACGCCTTGTTCTTTGATTTAGAGCCTTGTAACAGAGTAAACTTTAGTGGAATTGTATCTTCTGTGCTTTTAGATCAAACTTTGATTTGAACAGCAGGCAGAGGTATGGAGGGGTTGTTTACAGTTATTTCCTATATATGGCAATAAAAAAAAATCTATTGACCAGTAAATAAATTACTTGCATCATGGATCATCAGTTTTGGCAGAAAATGCAATTTAATGACTGGACATTGTATATCCATATAAGATTTGTCTGTGTTTCTGCCAAATATTTAACATAGTCTATATGTATTTTTTAAATTGGACAAGCTATTATTTAAAAGCTGTAATCTGTACTTCAGCTAGAACAATGTACATGACAAGCATGGTCGATAGTTGGAAAAATACTAATTATCATTATTTTCAGTTTCAGTAAGATTCAATATTTCTTTTTTTCTGGAATTCTGTTGCCTTCAAAATTTTGTTTTACAAGTTTGGGAAATATGAGGACTAGTACTTTTTTTCCAGTTTCCTTATTACCATGGAAATATGATTTCTTATAGACATAATAAATAAGACATCAGTCACAGTAGACTGCAGACCCTGAATCTATCTCTAGACTTTCTGTATGTGTCTCCTGGAAGGGGAACAATAGATGGGCACCTCTCCAAAACATTCCCTCTTTGGCAGCAAAACGAGACTTTGCCCACTCTAAACTGCGCAGTGATGCCATGCCCTCTAGGTTACAACAGCTGGAAATGCTAATCCTTGATCATTATCAGTGGGCAGCTGAATTAAGACCTCACTGAAATAAGTGAGGAAGCTGATGCTGCTCAGTACCATAGTGCTATGCCCTCTCTTAACCCGGTCTGTGCCAGTCTGTAGCAGACAACCAAGTGCAGAGATACTGAACCTTTTCCCCACTACAGTCACTCCAGTACTAAAACCCAATACACAGAGTCACTATAATGTGCAAAGCTCATTTAATGTAATGTGAGACTGAACTGAATTATCTTGCAGCATGTAGGTTGGCCCCAAGCATTTCTACATGTATACTTGCCCTTAAACGTTTCTGGACTGGTTTCTCCCTCTTCAGGTCCTACAGGTTTTTTTTTAGGACCACGTTATGTAGGAAATTACTTTATTATAAAAGAAGTGTGGCCAGCAGGTCAAGGGAAATGATTCTGCCCCTCTACTCTGCTCTGGTGAGACCCCACCTGGAGTACTGCGTCCAGCTCTGGAGCCCTCAGCACAGGAAAGATATGGACCTGTTGTTGGAGTGGGTCTGGAGGAGGGCCACAAAAGTGGTCAGAGGGTTAGAAGACCTCTCTCACAGGCTGAGAGAGTGGGATTGTTCAGCCTGGAGAAGAGAAGGCTCCAAGGAGACCTTACTGTGGCTTATAAGAAAGATCAAGACAGAATTTTTTAGCAGGGCCTGCATAAATAGGACAAAAGGTAATGGTTTTAAACTAAAAGAGGGTCAATTCAGGCTAGAAATAAAGAAGTAATTTTTTACAATGAGTGAGGTGAAACACAGGCACGGGTTGCCCAGAGAGGTGGTAGGTGTCCCAACCCTGGAAACATTCAAGGTCAGGTTGGAGAGGGCTCTGATCAACCTGATCTAGTTGAAGATGTACCTGCTTTTTGCAGGGGTGTTCGATTAGATTACCTTTAAAGGACCCTTCCAATCCAACCCATTCTGTGATTGTATGAATTTATATTAATTTTAAAAAAAAGTAAATGGGAAATGTTGAAGAACAAGATTTGTAAATATATCTTTCAAGATATTTTTCATAGAAGGCAATATTATCTCAACCTTGTCACTCAAAAGCCTAAACCTCATTCCTTTAACTTAACTTACATATATAAATATGCAGTCTGTCAGAACACCTTTACCACTTTGTTGGAGGGTTATAGCAGTCATAAAAGAAAAGAAGTGGTCTGGTGTCCCTAATATGAAAAGAATTATTAGCTTCCAGATTCCTATTTTTCTTACAGGCTAGACCTGTTTTGTGGAGATACATTCAAAAGGGAATCTAGAAGTATGTATAGTAATAGCTAAGATCAATCTTACCAGATTCTGCTGACTGTATTTAGACACTGTTTCATTTTAGGTTGAGGCCCAGCCAAAAAAAAAAGGGTTTATGTGTCTAAAGCCAGGAGTATCAGAAAAAGCCCCGTTCATCTGTTGTCAAAACTGGAATCTCATAAATATCATAAATGCTTTGGCTTTCCATTTTTAAAGCTCTCAAGAATGGAGGAAATGCAGCTCCTCTGAACCCAGGAGAAGCACACATTATATAAAGTGTATAAAATGGGCTTGTATTTTATTTTATTCAATTATCAAGGAAATAGACTGGATTTTGTTATGTTTCTTTCCCAAGATAAGATGTTGGAAACTTTAAAGAAGAATAGATGCAAATTTGAAAGGATATAATTAAGGATCAAGAGAAAACTAATTTGGATTTAAATAGCTTAAAGTTGTTGCTGAATGTATTTAATGCAAGAAAATATTAAACTGCAATGCAAGCCAGAGGCACTTTGAAAGAAGCCCAAGGACTCAAATCTATGGGCAATCACGCTGAAATTTGTTGCTTATGGACATAATCCATATGCATTATATGCAAGAATTTTTGTTACAAAATTTGACCCTGGAAAATTTGACATCCGGGTCTTTCTGGTTTAGCTCCTCCTCTATCTTCTCTTAGGTCTTGATTCAGTTGATCTGGGGTAAAAAAGAATTACTTGGAAAGGCAAAGACCCCATGTTTTATATATATGTATATACAGGTAGGTTAATACATAAGTATTTTGCTAAGCAGAACTAGCTTGCTGAGTCATGGGACATATGGATCATCAGGTTTCAGATCTTTCCAAGATCATTAGTAAATTTTGAAAAGGTTGATATTTCCAGCTGCTTGTGAGACTCTGTCCTGTCAGATTGATCCTGAAGAAGAAGCCATTGTGCCACCTTGTACATTGCTCATAGGCTGGAATGTGTTACTTCTGTACTGGAAGTTCTCAATAAAACTGTGGTGAAATACCGTGTGATACTGTTTCCACAGAGGTTCTTGGTAACAGAGAACTGTCCCGTCAACTTCTATGGTGAAGGATTGTCCAATTTTCATTGATGGGAAGATTACATCCTGTGCCTCAAAAAGAAAATAATTTGTATATGCAAAAGGTGTTCCAAAAGTTAGGGCAACACCTGTGTCAGTATCTTGCTAAGCTACTTCACTGGTAAAGAAAAGTGCCAAGTTTCTGGATACTCCAGAGAAACACAGAGGTGCTATGAGTCTGATTCGTCACTTTCTTTAAATAGCAATTAGAAAGATAATCACTGTTCTTAGTATTTGATAAAACCGATAAGACTGATGGCTTTCAATTTTATTTGTTAGATGTCAACATCCTGGTTCCTAACTGCAAATTAAAATCTTTTATTTTTTATTTATTGGCTTTTGTTGGAAATTTTGACTTAAGCATTTATCAGTTTTTGTATTTGAATTGTTGGTAGATGTGTTTTCTTCTAGGGCGTGGCTCCATGGATAGATAAGCGGAAAGAGATTGTTTCCTTTTATTTTTGCCATGGTGAGATGTTTGAGGAATAAAGTTATAAAATTTAAAGGTAGTTTGTAATAGATGTTTGCAGGTTTGGGATTTTTTTTTTTTTGTATTTTTGAGTATTGCTTCACTTTTTTACCCAATTAATTTTTTTAATGACAAATAAATTAGAAAAAGAAACCCTCACACCTTATCCCTTGCCTTAATGAAATGCTAATTTAATCATTCTAAACATATGGCACTTTTAAATTATGGATCTGAGATAATAGTTCCAAGTGCAATAAACTGTCATGTAAACTGTGATTAAGCACCATAATAATATGAACACCCACCTATTGTATTTGAAAACCACTTTTACAGCTTGTGTCAGCAAGGCAATATCTCAAAAGATTAGTAATAGCTAGACCCAACCCTCTCACCCGTACTTAAATTTGATGCAGGCAGGATTGGGACAACTGAGTTCAGGACAGTGATCCACTATACCATTGCCCTTGGTGACTTGCAGAGAGCAGAAGACCCCAGTGGAGTATGAGCCATGGGCTTTCCTTGCCATGTGTCCTGATGGTGGGCTGCAGGGTGATCCTGCTGGTTCCTGGTGGTTTGCCTAGGGCAGTTGGCTTCACCTTCTGCTTCCCACGGGGAGCCTACCCTGTGGTTTCCCCATATGAAACAACCGTCAGCAACATTTGCTTATGGGATTCCTCCCTCCTCACCAGGGTGTATTTTTCATTCACCCAAGCCCTTACGACTCTTGCTGTGCTGTGAACCACATCAGGGAAATGACCTCTCCAAAATAAGGCTCTGAATAAGAAAAAGCAACAAGAAAACAACCCCACATTCTTTACCCTGAAATTTTACATTAATTTCTTCCCCCAACACGTGTTTGTCACTTGTTGTGTAGTGTCCCCTCCCATTGTTGCTAGGGACAATCCTGTTTAACGAAGGTGCCACCTTCCTTTAATCCTGGAGGCCCATCCCCACAGCTGGGCATGTGCAGCTCTCTGTAAGGCTGTGCCCGGGCCACTGCTTGATCTCTCATACCATTTTGTGGCATGGCTTCACAAACAACTTAATCAACACAACTGAGATAAAAGAAAACTCAGGAGGGTGGTGGTGGGAACAAAACCCTCAGGATGGAAACCTCTCAAACCAGCTTTGCCAGCAGAGATATTGTAATATGGAACTACACCCTTAGGCACCAGATGCAGCATCATGAATTTCAAGCTAAAGGCAGCACCTAAATTCAAGCACTGCAGAACTGAGGATTATAACACTAAAAGCTTTTTTTTTTTTAAATAAATCCTAAATGGCTTCTGATAACAAATCTACCATTTTAAATCTGAAATCTCTAATCTTAGAAAGGTACAAAAGCATCACTTGTGAGCTTGTTAAAACTGTTTATTGGCATACTATCTTATTTCCTTGTCTACTTTTAAAAATGTCGTTTTGTGTTGGGGCCCTACCTACAGAGAGCTGTTGGAGTTGCTAATCAGAAACAAAGAAGCAATGGGACAACCCAGCGCCTAGAGTTAACATTCTCAATTAATAGTGATCTGACTTCAGGGAAGCCTGCACTTATGTATTTCCAACATGTCTGACAGTCTCTTAACCAATAGATAATTTTAGATTTTCCCCCATTCTAAAACTGGTAGTTTAATTACAGTTTAATTTATGTGCGCTGTAGAAAAGTTCACTGATCTTCTTTTGTCCCTTATAGCAGGCAAAACTGGAAGGTCTGTGATGACTTGAGAGTTACGCTTGATACATTTTTTTCCACTCTTATTTTAGATTAAAACTACCAAACTAGTTTCTCAATTCAAACATAAAAGTCTGGTCTACCTCACTAGCCTCCTTTTGCCTATGCCAGTAATTCCCTAATGAAGTATGAATTACTGATTATGAAACAAGAAGAGATAAAATAAAATCTAAAATGAATAGCACACACCCTCTTACAGTTGAGCAGGAACTAAAATCTGATTGTATTAATGTTGAACATGATCTTTTTGTGGATGAGAAGAATAATTCATTGAAATTAATTTGATTACCTTTTTTTTTTTAGTATATTTCTTTAATTAACTGTATGGACTAATTTCGTTAACTAAATGAAAACTGTGTCACAACCTGTAGCCCTGCATGTATATACATATGCACAGATTCAGATGGGTGGTACGAACTCAAGCCTTCTCTCTGCAATTCACTCATTCCCAGGAGTGGAGGGCATTGTTGTTTGTGCTTGAGTGGTCGTTTTGCTACTGCAGGAGGGGATGTCACCAACCCTCTTCCTGTAAAGAGCCATTTTGCTTATCTGGGGAGGCAGGGGGAGGAAGGATGTGCAGATGCACGATCCCTCTTGTGATGGGTTCTTGCTACAGGTAAGGAAATTCTCCTTGCAGCCTCTGTGTAGTTCTTTAAACAGTGAATTAATTTTGAAAACACTTTGCTGCTTTCTCAAGTGACAGATCCATCTCTGGTAGCCCAGAAGTCTGGTCTGAAAGGTGACTGTGTATGAGGTGTACCGTGTATGTTCAGTAAGTCCAACCTGAGAGGCACCGCTTCCTGACCTGCTAGCGTTGGCACAATTGCATTCTACAAATCCCAGCTCAAATATGTAAAAGAGTACTGTAAAAAGAGTACTGTTAAAAGAGTATGCCAGGTCAGCTTTTAAGGCTGCTTCTAGGTTGAATTTGACCCATTGTGCTTTGAATAGAAGCAAGCGCAAAGAGGCTTTGATCTTGACTTGAGTTTGTAGACATATTATTTATATTATACTTGGTAAATCAAGTCCCTTCATAGGTTAGATCTTAAAAGAGAAGTTCCCACATGGGTATTTCCCAGCTTCATTTTCAAACTTTGCTGAAGGTAACTGAAGAACAGGGATGAGGAGGTTTAAGTGGCAGCAGCCCTGTAGCATGGTTCAAGGGGCTCTCAGTGGGCTGTGACTGTTCAACAAGCACCTGGCAGAAGGTTCAGCTGCTAGGGCTGGATGGTCCTTTGTCAAACCTCTGCCATACCTGAGTGTTGCACCTTGGACCCTGCCCCTTCTACTTCTGTTCTGCAACAGCTTCTCTGAGCATGAGCTGGGTCACTGTCAGCTGAAAGCCATGTCTCCTTTTCCCTGTCTGAAGCCGAGCCCAAGTCCAGGAGGAAATCTGCTTTGCCCTCAGTTATTTGACAGTCTGAGCTCCCTCAAATCAATGGAAATCAATAAATGTTGAGCCCTCTCCAGTCACAGCTCTGAGTGGTCTTAAAAAGCAACCTTAGAAAAGCTGCAAAAGGGAAAACAAATTTAATCTAACAAAATGGATACAACTTCATAATTTTTCTATAGTCTCATTTTGTACCTTGTTTATTTCCCCTCATTGCATGTGAGACAGCATTTGTTGATAGCAAACCTCACCTGCTTACCTGAAAATCCTCAAGGCCATGTTCACTTCAAAGCCCAGCCTCCCTGAGTGTTTATAGCCTCTCCAGTTTTGAAGTTATCTGGAAATATCAGCATATTTGAATTAATGCTATTAAAACACTCATCAGCAGTAAACATACTGTATTCATTCCAAGTGCAGAGTTGTCATAATTTTTCAGTTTAGTTTTATTAAGTCCCTGGAATGATTAGTTTCTAAAATGAAGACACTTATGTGCAGATCACTGGTAAAATGATTTTCAATTTCTTTCTTTTAAAATGAAAAAAATGACTTTTTGAAGAAAACAAGAAAGGGGATTAAGTTTGCTTAAGTCTGGCCTGAACTGGAGTTCAGGTGCTTAGAACTCAAGTAATCCCCAGCCTGTGAACTGCATCTGCCTCTACCAGACCTGCCTAGCCCTGAAGCTATTTATATTCACTAGACAACTCCCTGCCTGGTTTGGGAATTCTCTTGGCACATACCTTGGTTTGTACATATGATCTAGAAACAAGGAACAGAGATGCTATACTGTATTGCCTAAATTTCCAATTTAAACATTCAGTGAAGTGGTGCATAACTAGATTGATATAGAGAATTGAAGGAAAGCATAAGGAAAAAGCACTTTAAGGAGTCCACATATAATTTAGAAGTTTTCAAATTAGTTGAGTCTGATCAGTATCACTTTAGGATGTTTGAAGATCTGTCTGAAGCAGTTGCAAAACTACTATCTTTGAAAAGTGATGTTACCATCGGATGATGAGGTGTCAAAAGATTAGGTAAGGACAAATAACCTGTATAACTTTTAAAACAAGTGAAGAAATTAGACTTGAAATTAGCTTAATCTCAATTCCCAGGAAAAATCTTGGAATGATCAGTCAATCAAATATTTGAAGGCGGTTGTTTTAAAGGTGTGCTCCCCAGCAAGCCAGGAATTTAGGCTTGAAGAAACTTATGTAAGGAAGGTACAAACCTATCTGTGTATGCATAAGTGGAGATCAGTTACTTATGGAAATACTCAAGGGCATAAAAGGGAAAAAGTATTCTACTTTAGAAAACCTTATAAACCAGATTTGATTTCATTCAATGCTTTTTTTACTTCCCAGATAATAGAATATACATGAACTTTGGGGGAAGATTGAAATAATTGGTTCTTTGTAGCCTAAAGGAGAGAACAATAAAGCTTGTTGGGGGAATAAGGAAAAAGACCAGGCTAAGCATGTAAGCATTTTTGCCAAGAGGAAGAGAATAATTATTTATCCATGTACAGGATTGGTAAAAAAATAAGAAAGGATGAGTTTAAATTGCAGTAAGAAAAGCTACAGTTAGACATTAGAAAACCTTACATGAAAAAATTATGAAATATTGTAATTGATGATCAAGGGGACTGTGGATATGCCAGTAGTATTTTTTTAACTAGTTAGATCACTATATGTCAGAATATGTATAGCCGAGGAATGCAGTAGAGGATATACCCTTGGGATGTTATTTTCCTGTGTTTTTGGGTTTTTTTTATAAAAACAACAAAACCACACGACTTTACATAGGAATGTTCTTTGGAAGTAATTTATAACTTGTTGAAAAAACACAATAGCCTTTATTATGTAAGTTGAACCTAGTGGCTTCTGTCTCCCCTTATTTTTCTTTTAGCCTAAAATAGACTGTTGTAAACAATAAACCCCTGTTTTTGTCCCAAAGAGGAGAGTTTTCTGTAGCCTGAAGTGAAGAAAGGGGAATGATATCAAGCTCAGGAACTGAAAGCACCTCCTTTAAGTAGAATACCTCTATTTTTTGATCACAGCAATCTTCTGGAAATTCAGTATCAAAATGATCAACACAGGAAATACATGGAAATGAATGTTTCAGGGAGGAAAAACGTTGTCAAAGGAAAACATGGAGATTATTTTCTTTTTCCTTGAAAGACTTAGGGTGCCATAGAGCTCTTTTATTGTTACATATATTGAAAGAAATTTACCCTGGCAAAGGTGGGATAACACTTAGTCAACACTACTGCACACTCTTCTGCGTTAATCTCATGCTAAGCATGAAAAAAGAATAGACTTACTTATTTTTGCTAAGAAAAAATACCAGATAAGTATTGTTGTTGCCAACAGAAACACTTTTCAGGTGCATAAACATGCAATAGCATCCCTCAGCTATCTTTAGCACAGACCAATAATTCTGGTCACTATGGTTTGCTTGACAGTTGCTGAATTTCTGCTGATGTGTTTGGCATTTGGTTGTAATTACCTATTCATCAGAATTAAAAGATTGATCACTGCAGTCAACGACTGATACAAAACAACATAAAAGAGATACATTAATACTGGAATTTTATGTAAGCATTGTTCCAGAGGGAAAAGAACATATGCAACAGGAAAATTGAGAAGACATCTGTCACGGTAGTCAAGCCTCTATCAAGCTTGATAATGATTATGAATCCATTACCATTGATATATTGCATAAAGCTGTGGGAATAGGAAGCTTTTCACATTACACAGAGAGTAATCAACATCCAACAGAAGTAGTCCCATCACACACACACCTGCTGCGTGCCTCACATCAGAATATGTTATTTGCAAATCTAAATGTTATTGGCATGGCAGAAGGAGACAGACAAATAATGAGATTCACTTATGAGCTATTTTATTCCTCTGCTAATGAGGTTTTCTAGTAACAAAACAAGCATTTGGTAACTTGCATGTATTCCTTAGAATGTGTTGACATGCGTAATTTCATCAATACTTTTCAAACTCAGCTGAGTAATATTTCCAAACTGTTTCTTATGAGGAAAGTCCAACTGCTTGTAACAGAAAGACATATTTCTTTCTGATATATTAATGGCTATGTATTTTTCATGTGCATTTATGCTATTTTTCAAAAAAATAAAAACAACCAAAGAAAAAAACCTGGGAGTATGTGGGCACAAGTGTACGCTCTAGAAATCTGTGCCTAAAAAATTTATTTCAAATTAAGCAGAAAATGCCTTTATTTCAACTATTTTCCCAGGGTTGAACTAAATTCAAAAGTGTACAACATGAATAGGAGGCTGTGTTATGCAGGCAAGAAAACCACTAGAAAATGAATTCCTTCTAAGAAAAAAAACGTGCAGCTCAGAATCTGTTTTTTTGCTAAAATCAGAAAAAACACATGTCTCAGATGGTGGATTTATGTACATGAACTACAGTCTATGTTTTTCAAACAGTTTCAAAATTTGCCAAAATATGCTCACCCAGAAACAGAGTATACACACAAATATATGATATGTATATATATGTTCTGTGTTTCAGCAAATATTTAAGTACTTTTTTTCCTACTAAGTGGTCTGACTTTTCAGATCTGTATCATGAAAGTTAGGTGCCTTAAACCAAATGTTGTAGTGTTTTAACATTTTTGTTACATACGTTTTTAACACTTGAACCAGCAAATTACCTTATTATTTGATTTATTTACACTGCTAAAAAAACCCATATAAGTTATATAAACTAAAATAAAACCAAAAGTTTTAGCTTTTTAAATGATGAATGAAATTTTAAGATGAGTATAGAAAATACTTTATACATCTATCTATTACAGAGAAACGAGGTAAAATAGGCCATCAGAGATGAAATCTTATGTTGTTGGGGGGAAAAAAGTCAAAAGAATAATAAACGACTAAAGTGGTGATCTGGTGTGACAGATAAAGGACAACACAGACAACAAAAGAAACAATAGCACAAATAACAAACCAAAAGTAGTGTAAACATATCTCTCACATATAGCACCAGTCTGTTCTCAGAGTGAAAATGAATACATAAACATCACTTTTGTTGGAAATCACCATAGTCTAGCCAGGACGAGACAAAGGAAAAGCCATACAATTGTCACTGTTCTATAAAAAAGACAAATGTTATGTGACACAGAACAAGAATCCTAATTTGGTCAATATGAGGACAGTTTGGGTAGTTTTCCTTAGCGATCTTTGTCTCAGCTTTCCTCATTTCTTGTTTCCTTAACATATTCCTAGACGTGTGTGTTTATACAGCGTTTGTTCCAATAGGCATGCTCTGAAAATGGCTACTGAAGTGCTCAGCACTGCCAAGGCTAGGAAAGAACCAGGTCTTTAGGAAACATATGAAGCAAAATTCAGAAAAAAAAAATGTTTGCCAGCCTTGTAGGCCCTGTGCAGGGTGAGCAGAGGTTCCCTCAAACAAGCAGTTATTGGGAAGGTTCATTGGTGTTGGCACTGATAAGCGGGACAAGAGTTTTTACTACGTCTCTGTTCAATTCCTTTTTGATACAGTAAAGAGTCATGTTTAAGCATCCCTTAAATCCCACCAAAGACCATGGCTCATATCAGCTAGGTGTGGTGAAGAAAGTAAATACAAGCAGGAGTATAAGTAGGAGGAGTAAATACTGGGAAGAAATGCAGAGAGTGAGAAAAAGTTAAGGATCACAAAACTGAAGTATTTTGCTTTTTTTCTGAAAAAGATCTTCTTGGCCAGGAAGATTTTGTGCTTATGATAATGAATTCAAGAAAATATAACACTCCTTTAAAAGACACTGTTTTGAGTGGTATCAGCTGCATATGAAAAAACCTAAAATGTATTTCTGAAACCTCTGTGACCTATTAGAGAAATGTATTCTGTAGTTTCAGATCTTGGTTTGTAACTTGAGATATGTGTTGGGCAAAAGACTGATTTCAACTTTGAAGAAACAATGGCAATTGGAAGGCCACACGGAATAACCAGCGAAGAATGAAAGCTCTGGAGATAAAAGAACACCATTCTATGATGGTCTGTGTTACTAAACCACAAACATACAGAAACGTGCAGTAACAAGAATGCACAGAAGTTTTTAAGAGAAAATCTGAGAAGCACCACCAGATTGAGGTTGCAAGAAACAGAGTGAGCTTGGTATGGAATATATCACAGCATGTCCCCTCTGCACAGAACTGTTGCATCTGCAAGAAACTAACGCAGATGCCCATAAACAAGAGTGCCTGTTCCTCTAAGGAAACAGAGTAAGCACACGAGTTGTCCACAGAAATGCAGGTTTCTGTAGCACACCCTGTAGCAACACATAGCTCCATGAATATTTAAGAGACTTTTCCTCAGAAGCCATCAGCATTTAGTTGTGAGAGCTGCTCAAAAGGGATTGAATAGATAGAATACTGGTTGGAATAAGAATGGCAAATTTACAACATACAGAGCACAGGTGTCTTTTAGAAAGAGTAAATCTAAGAGTAAACGGTCTAGTAGGAGGCTGGCACATCCTGCTTCATCTCAGCTATTGTTCATAAAGTCCATTGACACTTGCACCTACCAACATGGGATTTTCTCTTACTATTCCTTGCTCATTTACATATTAATTTTTCTTTGGTTACCTAAGGAAGCCTGCCTGCGTATGCTGGTACAGGCCCTTCATCACCACTCAAGAAAAGTCACCTAGTCCACTCTACCCAATTCAGCACAGTGATGAGGTCCCCAAGCTGGCAACCACTTGTCCCCAGCTAGGAGCAGTATGGCTGTGTCTATACATTATGTGCTTGAACTACCATATCCTACTGAGGGCAGGGGGGTTCATCATCCCATGGTGTCTCTTCACAGCACAGCATTGGTCCAAGCTGATGTACAAGCTCTCTCAGAGCTCATGGGTCCCTGAAAATCCCTCCCAGACTCTGTACACATGCTCACAGAAACACACATTTGTAAGACAGCCTCAGTGGCCATGGGGAGAGAGGTGTTTGCGAGCCAAATTTTGAAAGCAGCACTAAGTCTTTTAAATCCTATCTAGTCCTGTGGGGTTCTAGCATAAAGTGCTTTCAAGCTGTCTATGTGAAATAAGTAGCAGTAAAAATCCTTGGCAGCATTTCTCTTTTGTGTTGTTATTTTAGTGAGATTTAGGTGGATTGAGTTTTACAACTTGCTTCAGCCAGAAAGTGTTTCCTTATATTTTTTTTAGATGCTTTTGGAATAAAACATTGAATTTAAGAATTTGAGAAAAATGCTTAGTTATGAAATTCAGTTCACTACAAATGAATATCTGTAAAAGGCAGCATTTGCCTCACTAACAAACATGTATTTCAATTTTTCTTGTGAATGGAATTTAATGAAATCTGGGGGAAAATCTAGTAGTTTAGCCATAATGCACCTTTCTGTCCTTGAGAAAACTGCTGTTGAATCAAAATAGATTTAATTCATACATTCATTCATTCATATAATACAAAATTTGCCTATGTAAAATTTTCCAGGACAGCCCAGCCAAATGATTATTCCTCAGACTCTCTCTTCCTGCCGGCATCCCTGAAAACAAAATGCTGTTTGTATAAATGTTTATGGAAACTTAATTTGATAAAAGCAAAAATGCAGGTTCTTTTCTCCAGGCTAATTTTATTTGGAGATTCTGCTGCCTTTATTACTGAGGAGTACTGTAAACAGCTTGACTAGTCTTGCAGAAATGAATGTGTCTATTCAACAATAAGGTTCTAATTAGAGTGAGTAACTGCGAGAGAATCTAGAGCTTATAGATTTGTCTTTTGACTCTACATTCGTTTTGTTGCATCATGTTTTTATTCATGGCTGGAAATCTTTTGACATTTGTTTTAGTGATGTCAAACCATAAACTTAGTGAAAATTCTGTGAAGTTAGTGAAATCACTTCCATTTATTTCCATGGGATTTTGATTAATTCTAATGTGCTGTATGAAAGTATATTGAAAACTAAATCTTTTTTTTTCTTTGGAATGGAAGGAAAAGATAACAACTTTTCTTTTTGTGTACGTGGAACACTTTAAAAACACAGATAAGCAAAATCAGTGTAACTTTGGCCATTACCAACCAAACCTCATATTTGCTGGCACACCATTTTGGCTGGAATGTACCTGAGTTTATAGTGAGTTTTACCAGAGCTTCCAAGAAGGCAAGGACTACAAAGGAGCTTTTGGTCACAGTATTTACAGGGATCCCCTTTCATCTGATGAAAGTACCATAAAACAGATTTAGAGCTTTATTTTCCTTATTTCCTTATCTTCAGGTGTACAGTAATTAAGAAGTATTTTTCTTGAGAGGTTCAGTTATTGTCATGCGTTATCTGTAATAATTGGTCTTTTTACTTAAAGCAGCATTTAAAAAAAAAAAGAGGCCTACAGATAACATTATGAAGCATGGCCAGACACTGATGTTTGCCTTTGTATAAAGGGGAATGTAAATGTGTGCATTCACTGAGTTTGATAATTATATTCATGACATAATTACCAAGAGAGCATGCTGAATCTCATTGCTGAATGCTTCTGTAACTTTTAATGATGATTCACTTACTGAAGAAGCAAGCTCTTAGAAGTATATAAATATCACATACAACTTGTCCATCAACTCTTTGAAATAATTCAAAAGGTCAAGCTTTTATGCAGGGGGCTTTCTTACAAAACAGTTAAGTAAAATATACAGGCAGTAGATACTCATTTTCAGTGGTTTTTTCATCAGGCCATGCAACATGAGATGGGTTTTTGAGAAAGCAAATTAGTGTGTGGTCTGCTGTTTGAAAACTGAGTAAAATAATTCCTTGCAGAAAAGCACAACAGGTTTCAATTTAAAAGAAGAAAGAGCTTTTCTGTGGATGCTTGGACCCTCTTATTGAGCTTATAGAAAATTACGATCTTCTTTAGAATTCTAAAGATGAATATAAAACACTATAGCATAGACACTGATGGCCTCAATCTCTAACCAAAAAGTTAATTTCTACAGCATTTTATTGATTTCATCCTTTTTAAAAACATGCTAAGATTCTTAGGTTGCATGCAAATTAGTGCTGTCTATATTTGTATGGTTAGTCAAAAATACTACAGGCAAAGAGCAGGAATGGGACCACCTGCATTGTCAAGTTCATTTCAAAGGTGGTCAGGCCTGAAAGACAATGTATGCTGATATATCTGTCAATTCAAGGCAAATCTGATGGAATCTGCACATAATTTTTGCTTTACACAGCGATGTTGATATGAACTGGTTTCAGTCGTGGCACGAAGCAGTCTTCATATTTTCTAATCCAGTTGAATAAATATTCTTGAGGGACTACCAACGTCTTTGATGTTATTGCCCTGAATTTAGAGATTGGTACTGTGTGATTCACACTTTGCTGAAGCTGCGGAAATTCTGCTTTCTGAAAGTCTGCCCAGTGAGTTACATACAGCAGCTGATTGGCAATTTTTTCCTGCTTTTCTCTCCCATGACAACTGTGGACTCATCAAAAGGACAGTTTTTCAATCAGGTCTTGATGAGTGAAGAGCTGACCAGGGCTTCCAGGCACCCCAAAGTGCCTGTGACCACTGCGGCCAGGTCTCAGCAGCCACAGAGGCAGGTCACTCAGTTTAGTTAGTTTTTTGTACATGCAGGGTTAAACTTATTTGCAAACAGTTTTCCTATGGGCTTGAAAACTGGATTGCCGTGCTGGTTTTGGGCAGTGACCCCATGAACTCTTCTTCGTCTAGCCCAGTATTCTAATAATAACCATCCCTTATGAAAACAGGGCAGGATAAACTCTCCCTGTGACTTGCTAGTCCTCCCTTGAGCCTCCCTGAACCAAGTAATGTTTTCTCTGGCACAATAAATGTTGTATCTGAGGGGAAAAAAATAGTAACCATAAACAGATGCCTAGGGAAGACTAAGAATAGAACAAGCTTATATGATATTTCTCCTGAAAAGCTTTCTCATCTCCAGTTACTTTCAGCTAAGGAGATTTCCTGATTTTTATGTTTGGCAACCCATAAAATCTCTCTCTTCCAAGACCAATCTCCCCTTGAACTGTGTTGAAGTTTTTAGACACACAACATGCTTTGGTTGACTCCATCACTTCTCCTCTAAGCCCCCTGTGAAAGGTTCTTAGTTGTTCCCACCGTGGAAGAAACCCTAGATCTCCCTTTTAAGTACTTCTCTGTTTTGCCCTTGAACAATGCCATATCCTTCTAGTGCTGCTCAGTAAGATGTAATCTTTTACTTGTCCTCTTTGGTTGCTTCTAAACAAACTCCCTCATCTTGACAGAATTGTCTTTGAAGCTGAGCATGGCTGTGGCAGATCTGAAGAGAAGCCCATTGGAGTAATGATCTATGAACCTCATGACCACTGTTACGGGGCAGCACTTCCAAAACCAGACTTTTGAATCTGATCCTGAATGTATCTTGGCATCGTGTTAAGGATGCCGCTTCCTCTCATCCACTCAATTAGCAGACACAGAGAGCACCTAAACACTTGAAATGTACTCCATGCACCCAGTTAGGATGGCAGTAATTGAAGCAATCCAATCAAGTTGCATTTTCTGCTCTTGCTGCCTCTTTGACCTGATCTGTCTCTGCACATTACAGTCAGTGTTGCTGTCCTGATTGGGCCATCAGTGATATAGACCCAGCACTATATTCTCCCTTCTCAGGCCCCAGGTCTGGTGTTCCACACAGATGAACCCATACAGGCTCCATCGAAGCAGGTAGTGCGTTAATTTGATTTGACTTTAAGTTCTCCTTAGCATATAGTACTTAGCTGCCACTGGCACAGTTCCTTCCAACTTTGGTAATACACTGTCCTGTTGATTACCTTCCACTCATCAAATTTTCTCTGACCAGTACTTTTATTGGAAGCCTTACAACTTCTTTCCTAGATTTCTTCTACCATTTGTTTAGAAGTGGGTATAATGCTGGTTTTGCTTCTTTCTTGGCATTGTATTTAAATGACAATCTATTTTTTTTCCATTTCCTATTTCATGAGTTTCTGAGTTGCTAGGGGCCTGAGTTCTTCTGTGTGGAATAGAACTAGGCTAAAAGCCAACATATTTGGGCAATCAGTGTATTGTGGCGTGAGTACTTACCCTGCCAATACCTGAACCTTAGCCTGCCCAACTGATCCAGGCTTCCTGCCACAAATCTCAAAATTTGTGAAGCCTGGTAACCCTGGCAGTGAGCAAAGCACCCGATTCAATTTAAAATGACTGACTGCACAATCACAATTAAGATATGCAATTTAGCATGAAATAAGACAAACTAGCATAAAATAACTGATTTGAATTTGTAATGGGATCGTAGAAGGAATTAATTCTCCCTAAGAAAAAGGTATGCTTAATGAACAACTAAGCAAACAAATTTAAAGGGAAAAAAGTAAAAAGCCTGACAGAAAAATGTTAGTGGAGGTTACAAAGAAAGTATGAATAGTTCAACACGTAAGGTTTATTAGTACCCAGGGATTTTTTTCTTCCCTGTAGTAACAGTCCTGTACTGCCAATATTTATCAATCCTCTATCAGAGAATTTAATCACTTTCCGCTATAAATGGTGGGTATCAGGTTGTCATGGTTTAAGCCCAGCCAGCAGCTAGGACCACTCAGCCACCTGTGCAGTTCTCCCCCTTCCCCCAAGAAGACCTGGGAGAAGAGGAAGAAAAGGAGGGGAAAGGAAAGGGGAAAAAACACCAAAACCTCCTGAACAGGAGATAGCTCAATAGAACCATATAAGAGAAGTAAAATAGCAATATAATAATAATACTACTACTAATAATAGTAAAAAAATATTCAAGACACAAATGCAAGTTACTCTTACCACTTGTTAAATTGGTGAATTGGCACCATCCTGAGCAGTGATTGGGGATGGATTCCCCCTGCCCAACCCCCACTTATATACCCACCATGATGTCTGTGGTACAGAGTATTCCATTGGCCATTTGGTTGTTCTGTCCAGGCTTCTTCTCAGCTTCTACAGGGAGCTGAAAAGTATGCTTGAAAAGTGTAAACATCACTTAGCAACAACTAAAACAATATGCACTATCAACTTTCCTTTCATAGCAATCACTACGAAGAAAATAAACTATTTCCCAGCTGAAACCAGGATACAGATGTATATCATTGAAACAGAGGAACAGAGAAAGCAGGGGATTCTATTTATTTCTTTTGCCATATACATAAGCAGATTTGGCCAGACCAAGGGCAAAAATATTGCTGGGCAAAAATATTGCCAGGCAAATAGGCCAAAACCTGCCCTTAACAAGCTTCAGTAGAAAACAAACAGGTTGCACATAATGCAGCGTAGACCCTTCGAAAGGGATCCAAATTAGAGAGATTATAATGTGCGGAAATACAAAGACATTGGATGCAATAGGTTGATATAAAATATTAGCTCTTTTGGAGAATATTGATATGTCCAGGATTTAATTATAAAACTAGTCAAAGTATACGCCTACAGGTAAACTTGCAGGCATGAGAAATTAACTGTATCAGAGAGAAGAATATTTGCCTTTCTGCTTGGCATTCAAACTTTCCAACAGTGCAGCTTGGTGCTGATCAGAATCAACAAGTAATATCCTAAAGTTCATAATCAGTTTGTAATTAATCAGATCTCAGCTGAACTCAGAAGACCTTCTGTCTGAATATGCACTTCTCTGTTTTGCTTTCAGGGAAGACTTTACTGCAAGAGATGCTAGGTTTTTTTGGTTGGTTGGTTGGTTGGTTTTTTGTTGGGTTTTTTTTTTTTTGGTGGCAGAAAAGTCCTCTAAGTTCTGGCCTCCATTCCCAGAAGTGTCCTTCCCAACCCATTGTTTTGTGCTTGGTTTCTATCCATTATTGTTCCAGGGTGATAACAATGGCAAATGTGATTTCCAGGAGTGGTCAGGGTTTGCTTAGCTCTGCCCCCACTGTGGTTAGTATGACCTTTACTGCTGATTTCAGCACAAAAAAAGTTAAGGCATCAATGACCTTTTGGAAATTTTGGATTTTTGAAAATCCAAGCTTACAATTGGAGGGACTTCTGCCAAGCTTCCAAGGTACTGCAGGTCATTCTTTGGGAGCAAAATTAACAACTCTTTTTTGTAATTGTCTTTACTAAGAGCTTAATTCCCAAGGAAAGTAGAGTAATCTTTATGCCAACGAAGCGTTAATGTTCATGGAGGGGTAAACTTTGTGTCATGGATGAAAAGAAAGGGAAAAGGCTGAGGTTCCTTTTGAGGTAAAACACTTCGCATAAAACACTGTGAGACTGCAGACAGGCCAAACCACACAGTTTTACTGCCATGCATCAAGGCCTGCGGAGTAGAAACTTTGTCTACTAGGAATCAAAACATAAATAGTGAATCAACATAATGCCAGCTCCAGACAGAGCAGCAGTAGTGAACAAGACCTGAGGCAGGGCTCTTATATTTCAACATGCAGAACAGCAGAAAGGCAGATGTTTGTAAGAAATCATGGCAGAGTAAATTAAACTGTATCCTCATCCCCTAGAACACAAATGGTGGAAATGCAGGGTATGCTCCTCCCGGGAATGATTGGGCTGTTTTGGCCAAGCGTAGGTCATTTGACACATTTTGAATATCTTAAAGGGCCCATTTGCTACAAAGAATGTTTTAGCTGATCAGTGCTTATATTAGTAGGGCTAACAGGGTTGGTAGGGATTTGGTTGTGGATGACTTAAATCCACTGAACCCATTTGCACTACAGATAGTGTAGTCTGCCCAAAATTGTAGATTCTTTGTTACTGGTCATGAAAATACCTTAGATACGGATGATCTTGCTACAGATCAGGTGGGTGGATCAGGCAACTTTGATGTCTCTTCCACCCCTATTTGACATTTTTCTTAATTGAGCATTTTGCTTCAGTCTCCAGCATTGCCTTTCGTCAGGGCAGCTGTCGTTTATTAACACCACTCAGTGTTACCCTTAATTAGAGAGAAAAAGGGGTAACTTCTTGGGGTGATGACAGGTTATTGCAGGTTTTCTGTTTTCAGATTTAGAGAAAAAGTGCAAAACAAAGATTGCATTCCTGCAGGTTTACTAACCAAAACAGGAAGACAAAGTAAAACATGGCAGAAGATGATACAGGAGTGAAGCAGTTGCAATCTATTGATTTTAAACTCTCTTCTCTGACTGCTGTTCAGTTAACTGGATGGGATATACTACATTTTGTCCTCATTCTGCTGAATTTGTACATGCTGTGTACAATAGCCTTTCATCTGCCTAAGATTAAGGCAATATATTAAATTCATTTTTCAGCAAAAGAAAGAAGCTACTGTTTCACAAAGTAGCCTGCCTTATCTGGAAAAGCCTGAATTTCGAGTTTCCCCTAATCCTTATCATATCAGATGGTGACAGGCAGTGAATGGCCTAACATGTTATTCTCTGATCCCCCCTGGGAACTGAAAACTTTGATTCTTTCTTAATGTTTTGACTAATACAGGAGTCATAGCCTAATTTCACAAGAATACATTTGTTAGACTTCACATGTTACATGAGAACATAGGACCAGCACATGCATAATAAAACCAGTGGAGTGGACAAGGACTTTAATCTGAACATTGCCAGCATGTTTAAAGTGAAATTTGGCCATGACAAGAAAAAAACAACTAACCAAAAACCTCAAAATTTTCTGCACGTACACATAGCATAGGAAAACCCTGACCCAAATATCATGAAAATAGGGAGAGTTCAGGTGATTCATAGATTTATTGCCTTCTAAGTGACCTCAGCAATATATTTCCCCTCTAAGCAGTAGTGTTACACTCAAAGTAAACACATTCTTATCTGAGGAAAAAGGCTCAGTTGTTAGTGTGGCAGCTGCAGAAAGCAGGCTGCTCTGCCTGAGAGACAGGAGAGTTAGATGTACCACATATTGAAACAGGTATTTCCAATCCCAACAGGAGGTGAGATTTAGGGAAATGTGGTATCTCACACTTCCAATATTTCAGTATGCCTTCAAACCACCATTAGCATGTCCTCTCCCCCTTTTTTTATACTAATAATACATGGAGGCTTTAGGCTTTGGGAGATTTCTTATCCAAATCCCTAGCAAATTTAAGCTGCTTTTGTGCAAATTTAAACATGGAAGTTCAGTAGTTTAGATGGACCACCACATAAGGTCTTTTCCTGTGATGTAAGTAAAGCCTCATTAAGGTAACAGTATATTTCCACATCTTGTAATAGATACTCTTTGAGACCTGTGTTTTTGAACCTGTGTGTTACATTTGATTATAGATTGGTTTTGCGCAAATACTATTATACAACTTGTACCAGGAAGTCGCACTCATTAAAGAGAGGGAAATATTTACTTTTGATAGTGCTGAAGATAAAAGGAGAAAAGGAACAGAGGGAGTGTGCTGCACATACTGTGTCACTCAGTGTTCCATGCAGTTGCCAGCTATTATTTCAGTGACTTGACTCAGGCCAGGGTTTCATCTCAAGTTCATCTCTGACAATAAGGGAGGCTTAACTATAAAAAATGTGAAACACTGGGAGTGTGTTTCTGTACAAGCCTCCCGAGAATGGAGGAGGACTCAAAGCGGATCTGCGAGTTTTGCAACCCTTCACTTCTGGAACTGCATTGCCCAAGAGAGCATGAAATCTTAGTATTCTGCATCTCACTGAGAGCAGCCAACCTCTGCACTATTTCTTTTCTTCTTTACTGTTTCTGAGCTCCGACTTTCCCTCCTCCTATCTCCCACAATCTTTACACAAACAAGAAAATAGGGAAATCAGATGGCAATAAGCAATGTATTTGCATATACTGCACTTACTGTATTTAACTGACTTTTCAAATGCTAGGTATCTTATTTCACTGGCTTCAGCTTATATGAAAGCTGAAATGTACTCAGTATCTCTGCAATATGAGGTGCTCAAAACCAAGACTACTCACAGAGACTAAAACTTGTAATCTCTTTTTTTTAGATTTAGCAGCATTAAAACTTTTAAGATTTCTTTGTTGTAAAAGAGGTAAGCCAGGCATAATGAAATTAAATGAAATTAATATAAAATAGCCCTGAAATGTGAATCCCTCCACAATTTGCATCATCCAGGTTGCTCTGGAAATAGTGATGTGAGCTAGAAGGAGTCGTCACTGGTTATGTGACATGGAATTTGAGAAGCAGAAATTAATTTAAGGAGAACAGACCTACAAAGCCTCAGTCATTTGGAAGGCAGTTTTAGTCACTGTTGACATTAAACAACATCACTCGTGCGGAGTCCAAACTATGTTGACTATTGCTTCATTTCTTGCCAAAATTCACATTCTATTATCCTGGCACCCCAGAACTTGCAAGCTGCTAGTGCAATTGGAAGAGAAAAATAAATGGAATGAAAGAAAAAACCCTCATGCCTCTAAATATCTTGTTTATTTAAGTTAATAATAAAATTACAAGTGTCTAAAACCTAAGCCTTTTGTGAAAGAACATATCACCAACTATTGCTGTAGATTTTTCACAAAATATAATAGATAGCTGCAGTATTCTTTTTCAACATGGTTCCATAATGATAACTTTCTTTATAAAAAGAAAATCAATGCTTATTCAATACTTGCATTTTGAAGAAATAGAAGCTTGGGAAGGTTTTCTTACATGTTCATCATACATAATGTGTAAGTATTAAAAATCAATTCCCGAAAAACTTTTACAAATCTTTAAGAGAATTTTGAGGAATGGTCCTTTGCTCTTCTTTCTACACTTCTTTTATTGCTGGCATGAACAGATAATGATGCTTTAACAGCAGGTGAAGAACTAGGGGTTATTTTAGTAACTTCACTGAAGATGTTTGTGTGTTTGGAGGACAGAAGGCGGCAATGAATCTTTTAAATTACTTCACATTCCAGCTTCAACTTGAGATTAGACAACAGTAGAGCCAGACAAATCTTGAGTAACTGTTCTGGGCTGCAGGGCTCAGCAGGAAGACAAAACATCCCACTCCCACTCATCTCCATATAAAATACAGAATATAAATACGGGAATATGAAGATTCAGAATGTAAAACAACAATTTGTTGCTGAGGGTGGAGGGGAAGAATTACATAGTAACACTACAGGGTTAAAAATCAGAACCTCTGCAGATTTTACATGCAATTAGCAAAGAAAATGTAATGTAGACCACTGGCTAAAGTATACAAGCACTTGTGAAATCTATCTTCTCAAACTTTACTATCATTAAACAGCATATGCTGAGAGTATTTTGAACCATACAAGGAAAAGTGAGCCGAGATCTCATAATATCCTAGACTTCATGGTGGTGGTAAACCACATGAATATAGTTCCCAGAATGATATATTTATAGCAGTAGATGAAAACTACAATAATTTTTCTTATTTTAAAACTATTTTAGAAGCCAACACAGTTTACAGCAGAGGAGGGAACATGAAGATACTTTCACAGAGGAAAGAAAATATCTGAGAAAAACAAACCATAAATGCAGATGCCAGCACTTGTCCTATTCATTATGTTCTGTTGACTTACGTATAAAAACATGTGCCAGTTGCCTAAGACCATGAGTACAGTTACAGGCAAGATAAATCACCTCTCATGAAAACTAAGCAGCATAAAGTTACCCTTCTTACCATCCCTCTTCCAAGCACTGCTGCAGTATCAAAAAACTGCGGCAAAGACTCCACTCAGATGTACAGTCTACTTCATTGTTGTCATTAATTTTGGAAAAGATTATTGAGCATCTCCTTTTTTCTAGTCTACGTAGGAAGAGGTCTTCCTTGTTATGTATCTGTCTATAACTGATCAAAGACTTTGTACAAGTAAAAAGACTTTATACATATCTTCTAATCTGTTAAATTGAAGAGTTAGACTATTATAAATAGGGTTACACACAGCAAATCATGATAGTTCTTCCCCACAACAAAATCTTTAACTGAATACTTCTCTGATCATGGATTGTTCAAAATTGTAATAGGAAATGTATACTCCTCGAACTGTAAAGTAAAAGCATCCATCTTCAACAGGACTAGTTCTTTCTGACATTAACACACAAAATTCTGACCCATTTGAGGCAATAAAGCTTTGGCTAATTACTTCATCAGAACCAGACATAAAGCATTCTCTTATGTCCTTTAATCAAAGAAATGTGATCTGCTGGAAGAGATCAAAGTCCATATGCGCTGTATTCACTGATGCCAGTTCTTCTGATTTGTTGGTGTAATTGGAAACTCATTAAAATGCAGTGGTATTAAAATGCATTTTAGTGGCAACTGCTTTACTTCTCCATGTAGTACAGCTTTTCCCTATGACTGTGCATATATAGTTGATATAATCCTAATTAAGGGACATGCAGATGTACAACAAGATTCAACTGATGAATAATAGCTATTTAAAGCTACGTGTTATGACCAGTTGAAGAGAGACTTGGCCAAAATATTGAGCTGGATGACTATCTTAAAGATACGAGAACTTTGAATCCATATTTTATTTTTGTGATGAGCCATGATCTCTAACCAGTTAACTGTCATTAAAAAGAAATCCAGAATAGATAGAATTTAAAATAGAATCTATTTAATTTAGAATCTATTTTAAATTCTCTAATTTTACTCTCATCAGATAAAAAGTATAAATGAACCCGTTGATCTGATACTCAGAAAAACTTTCTTCTGTTATTTTGACACTATAATGCTAAATTCAGCTAGTGTAAATGGAAAGGATCTACAGAATTCAATGGTACTGTCTGCTACAGCCAAGGTTTTGATACAGCAAATACACAGAAAATACACTGTGATCTACTTTTGTTATAAATCTGCTGAGTTTCTTCAGCATTCACCTAAAGCATGAGATACTTCACAGTAACCTTCTCAGAGGTTCACAGAAATGCAGTAGAGAATAATTTGGCCTCAAAAAATACTACTTGACAAGGGTTTAAAAAAGTGAACTATTTGAATGATTTGAATATGAAGCCTTAGTAATGTTGACTGATTTAACTGTCATTGGCTCCCTCAGCAAAATGCCAGATATTTGTTTCAATGCGTAGAGGCAGATTGTAAAGAAAAGCATAGCAACTTGCATGGCCCATGCAACCAAAAAAATTACACAGCATTTCTTTGGCTGTTAAATAAAACTTATAAGCATAAAGGCCTATCTTGTCTCTGAGCATTAACTATAACCTCCCAAGAGAAAGAGCCAAAGAGAATTTTCTCTTCCTGCTTGTGTGAAAGACATAAGCATTATAAAATAGTATGGCTACCATAGCATGATATTTCGCACTGTAAAATCAAGGAAATTAAAATTCTTTGGAACAGTAACAGGGACTTTCTTGTTGGTTTCCTAGGAAACTAAGTGGCCTAGACTCCTCCTGTGCCAAGAAGCAACTGGAACATCAGGTCAAAGGCTTAATTAACTTTTTCATGTGAATTACTCAGCAGTAAAAAAACAGCTAGCCTGCTCAGGAAAGAAGATACTTCTTAAGTCAATCATAAAAGCACTTACTTGGGTAGAAAAAGACTCCACAATTAAAAAGAAGCACTGAGATCTAAATGTGCCTGCTTTATAATTTAAGGAGCTAAGCACAATAAATATTTCAATCCTTTAATGTTTCCTTGCAGCTGATCTTGACTTTGTTGCCTGTTTCTTGCCATCAATAGAAATGACCTAAGAACAAGAAGAGATGGCAACACCACATGTTCATATGATGTATGCCGTGATCATGAAGCTGAAGAAAACAAGTCTCAGATACATCATTGAAATTCATCTACATGCTTTCAGATGAAAAAGGTTATGTAACAGACCTCATAGTAACCTCTTTACAATAAACAAAAGATACTCTTGAAAAATCTCAGGTGACCTAATCCTTACAAATTATATGGAAAGGAGCAATGAGACCTGCTCAACAAACATCTCTCCTTGTGTTTTGCAAACTGGCTTCTGCTTCTCCTGCTCGCCAAATACACTTTGAGTATTAAAAGCTGCTTGGGATTGGCAGTTACTCCATGCAGGCTGCCTTACCTGAACTTCTAAAGTCAACAGCTTTCATTAGTGTTCCCTGTCTTCTGAGCCCAACACTGCTGGCACAGACAACCGAGTGGAACTTGTGAGCCAAATTCTGTTACTGTTTCACTGCTGATATGGGGTTAAAGCCAGTGGATCTACCTCAAATTTACACACGTAAAAAAAAAAAAAGAGAAATTTTGGCACCACCTCTTAACTTTCTTGTTTATATAGTATCCCTGTGACTCTAATGCTTGACAGTTTGCATTAATAGCAGAACAATTTAACGGATAGTGTAAACCCACATAATTACACTAGAATGTGATGCAGATATAAATATTCTTTCCAGATCAGATTCTAGCATGTAATACTTTTCCTTTCAGTGTTCCATCTCAGTGGTTACAATTTTAAGGGGACTTCTATGTACATACAATGCAAAACATTTGTGAGTGCCGATGGAAAAGTTAGATGTTCTGCTTGCTTTTAAAGAAATAAGGAGGAAAATGTGGGAAAACATCCAAGTAATAGGAATAAACATCTTTCTTACTGACTGAACTCAGTGATGCCATAATATCTAAGCATCATCTCTTGGCAAAGAAATACCTGTCATATCACTGTTTCTGTACCATGACTTCATTGGCAGACTGAAAAAGAACAGCAGATGGTTTGCAGAAGAGACTTCTTTAATTGATGAATATTTTTAACAACTAGCACCCCCAAAAGTCACAAATAACATTTCTGATAAATAAATGTGGTGAAATATCATTAGTTCTATCTTTAGAAGCCTCTCCCCCATAGACACTATTCTATTTTAAGTAAAATTCATTATTGTGGAAAAAGGTTATAGGTGAATTTCATGTCTGAGAACAGAGGGATTATTAGAACAGACCAAATGTAATATACAATCTCAGCATTTCCAGTTCCTGACCTACATATGGCTATTATGCCAGTTGTTACTGGGTTTATTTTCCCCAGATTTCTATTCTGTTGGTAGCACGCTATTCACTGAGGATTAATATTTTACCAGGGAATTAATTTCTGCTTAAGACTGAATATTAAATTCAATTCCAAGTTGTGAATTTTAGACTTGGCAATAATATGTAACAAGAATATTCTCTATATTCATAGGGCAATCATTCTTTCATCATCAGCTTTTTTATATTTTCATTGCTATTAGAGTCTGACTAACCCTTTTGTTTTTCAAACTCTAAGCACATGATTTTCAGGGAACATTTGAAAATACTGAGGTGAGGATTGTATGTATATATGTTCAAGGTGTATACTGCTTTTTAATATATATACAAAATGCATTCATCTTGATTGAACACTTTATGATATTATTCAATTTAACTTCAATAAGGCCTCCACTTTTTCTTCTCAAATACCCTCATATGGGACACCCCATATGTCTTATGACCACCTAAGGTAACTTCACTTCAGCATGTACAGGGAGTGGACAAGAAGGAATGAGAAAAGCTCTGCTCATCTGCACATTTTTGAACAGCGTTGAGACCAAAGCAATCTGATAGCACCAGTTTTAAACCATCAAATATAGAAACAAAGCAGAGTAACGAAGGAATTGTAACTTCTGGAGACCAGCAAAGTCCCTCTGGGGAGCACAGGATTTCTGGTAATCAGCAAAGCATACATTTTTGCTGTAAGAGAGCTCACTAACTTTTCCTACATTATTGTAAAATCCTACTGGGGGCAATAGACTATTACGATGAGGAAGAGAAAATAAAGACAGTTACGGGCACAGCTACAGAACTAATCCTGTCTAGCTAGCTCTCTGATAACTGTAGAGTTAATGCCCATTTAGATCCAACCATAAAAGAACTACTTTGCTTTTATTACCTCATTGTAAAATACAAACCACTAAAAAGCTGCCAACCTCCTATCTTCTGAAGCAGTGAAGACGAACAGGACCCATTGGTCAGTTGTCCTTGCAAATGGAAACATGTGGGAATAAAGTGAGCGAGGGGCAAGCTGCAAAATGAGACACAATGAGCAAAGGAAATAAAAGGGAAAATCAAATTTCACAAATACAAAAATGCCAAGTGAAAATGTAGGCCCAGCACTGAAAGAGAAAAGAGGAAAAACAACTCATGATCCAGGGAAGGGTGAAGTATCTAATGCCATTTTTTTCACTCCTCATAATGAACCAATTCTGTAAACCATTATAATAAGGCTTAGCTGTGACCTTCAATTTGTGGAAAGCAATAAGAGAAATAGAGGGTATTATTATTTAATCAGAGTCCTGTATCAGAGCATGTGACCAATACTGATGGTTTTATATAAATAGTGATAACTTATATAAACTTTTATATAACAAGTAAACTAATAAGTATTGGGGAGCTTGTAGAAGATAAATCTGTGGTTGCCAGAGAGTCAAACTGTGAACCATATGTAGGTTTAAATACAAATGTTTTATTCCACATCTCCAAAAGGACAGTTATCCTTATGCAAGCCAGGATTATGAAGGAAATAATGGTTAGGATCATTAGATTCAGAGTAAAGATCCTGATGAAATTCACTCCAGAAAATCACCAAAATAGCAATTCAGCAATTAGGCATTATCTTTGAGAGCTCACATTCAATCTCTTTGAGGAGATTCAAAGGCATTGGAAAAAAAAGTAAACACAGCAAATATGGATAGGGCATAGGGAAGGAGGAATAGAAAACAGTAATTTTAAATATGATCCCCAGGAGAAAAAAAAAAAAAGAAGAAAAGAAAAAACATATTAAGTTCTCATGTTCTCATGTTATAGGCTTGCTGATTTAAAACATCCTATATATTTTTTTCAAGAAAGTAGACACATTACTTTTCTGTTTCTGCTTTTTCAGGTGAACATTCCTTCAAATATTTTCAGTATGCTTGTGCCTGAGATTCTCTCCCTTCCACTCACCTGTCAAAATGATGAAGTTCATATTGATGAACTTTTTATAGACCTTCTTGGTAACAATATTCCTTTTATTTTACTGTCTTTAACTGCTGTCTGTGGTTCTGATAAAGAAATGCTTTGCAGTACCAACATCATGATATTCCAGCTGTTCAGTCAATTCCAATTTTCCTTGCAAATCACACTGTTGATTCAGCTTACATTACTGAGATGAAGACATTTGTTGTTTTATTATTATGTTTTTATGCAATATATTATTATCCTTTAAATAAGATGTGGCTTACAGCAGTCAGGTTGATACTTACAAAACTTCTGCAGGAGTAAGAGCAAAATTGCTCATGTTTTTAGTCACTGACAAGATGAAAGGCTGCTACAGAAAGAGTGTGCCAATGTTTTTACAGCTTACATCATCACTGTAGAAGCAGTGATTGTCTGGGTGCTTATGTATTTAAAAGCTTAGATTTTTTGAGAACTGAATTTTGACTCTGAGTAGTCTATGTTTCCATTTGTTAGTTGGTTTGCTTCCCACAACTATATTGTTTAGTACTTGTGATAATATTAAAATAGCATCGGAAATAGATACTGGTACTATGGTTCATCTTCACTAAGGAGAGGCACAGAAATTACATGCAATACTTGATGGAATTCAGAGGTTTCACCATAAAAGGAAATTTGTACAAATGTATTTTTCAGCTTCAGTCCACAATGGTAGTAATATCTATATAATAAATTATTACAACTTTAACCTCTCATGTATGTTCAATGGACTAATCCATTCCTGCAGTGAATGCATCTAATATTCAAAAGTCTGAAGCAGTTTCAGATGGAAGTAATTATAATATTATCTGGGATGCTACTCGAGCAATAGTTTGAAGCAAGGGAAAATTTAAAAACCAGTTGGTAAGATTTTTTGTTTATTCTTCTGGGACTTTTCTTTTTTTTCCTGATTCAATAGCTTCTGGACACATTGCTGCTCAGCAGATGTACAGTGCATTTAATTGGAATTTCTGCAGTACTCTTATTTTTCACAGTGCAAAAATCAAGATACTATGCAGAAAAAAGTCATTCTGTAACACCTTTCTGTATGTATACCATTGGTAACAGTTAGAGATGCCTTACTTTTTTTCAGGAAAGCATAATGCAGCACACAAGTCAAGGAGCTTATATGTACTTATTTTATATTTTCCTTCTAATAACAGCAACAAAGGGAGACTGCTTTGTTACCTTATACATCATGAACACTGGAATATCTATGGTAGAATTGCAACAGTGTCTGTTAAGTGTATGGATCTCTGACTCATGGTGATACAGAGGTTGATTTACATATGCACATATACAAATATGAGCGATGAGATGCAGGACTGCAAGGCCAAAACCTGGTGGTCTGCATATGCTGGCTGGGTTCAAATGCCTGCACACTTTTGTTCAATCCTTTTGGAAATCTCTTTCTTATCAACTTAGTTTGTGGCTACATTGTCATTTCACTGCTTGGATGACAAATATGTTAAGAGGAATACAAATGGCATACATTGCTGGGAAGTACATTGGATTTTTATTGCTAGATTTTCTCTCCAGTTCCATTACTAGCTTACAGCCTCCAGTGAAGTGAACAGAAGGGCTACCTACATGAGTGTTGGTGGACTGTGACCTTTAAAACCAAAGCAGTTCTGAGTAACACAGGAAAAAAGATACTGCTTTATCCTTCATTTCCCGTTTGAACCCCAGATGTTTTGAAGAACTGTTTGTTATTCTGGACGCTCTGAGCTACTAACATGGTCAAGTTACTAACACCTTTTTTGACTCCCTCTCCTTGAATAAACTCCCCTAGAAAAATGTATTTCTGCCTTAAAACTGTTCTGTCTTCTTCCCTTATGTGATCTTTGATGATGCTTACAGACATGAACTAATGATCAGACTAGAAGGTGCCATAGACCAATCTACATCCTTCGATGTGGTTTTATTTTATTGGTATTTTTTTGTGGTGTACACCTGTCACACGCCCTTGCTTGAAAATAGAAAAACCACAGCGTCCATGGGTATTTCCATACTTAAAGATTTACAATATGTTTTCCAGAGGTTACATTTCTGTGGATTTCAAAATTATCCTAAAAGCTACATCTTCTTACTACTGGATTACAAGAATCCTTTAATCTTTGCTTCACACAGGGAGCTCACTGCAGTATTTCTACAAACCCAAAATGAGAACTCAAAATCAAAATTTCCTCTTAGGAAACAGACAAACACTAGATATATCTACTCAGCTACTAGTAAAACCATTGTAGAGCAATATAAGCGTCTATAAATAAGCAATATTAAAGTCTCTGGCAAGCAACTCCTTGCATGAGATAAGCCCCTGCATTTGAACTGTCCCGGGGAAAGTCCTGCTGATTTTAATGAAACATCTTGCGCATGTCTTAAAACTAATGGTTTAAACTCTAAGGTTAATGCTATTTTCAGTATTCTTAAAGGAAGCTAGCAAGACCAGGTCTGCAATTATATATATGGATGTAAAGTTGAGGCAATCAAAGGCTAAATGCAAATGTCCTCACATATATGAGGAAAATATAGAGACTGGGACTCAACAGTTTAGATCATGGTCTCTTTAGAGATTTATGCTCTAAAAAAACACCACCACATCACAATTAGCTGCCACTTCCAAAAATGAAAGCTCATAGTTTTAATGCAGAAAATGTACTTGCTGATAGTTAAAAATTTAACATGCAAATCACTCAATTGGCTTTGATGGATTGTTTTAAATTATATTCATTCTTAAAATTTTTGTTTGTTTGTTTTAGAAGAACTGGGACGTGAATAATTGAAATCTTCCCATGGGTCACTCTCTTGGTCACACAATGACTCATCTGTTGAGTTGGTAACAGAACTGTCACTGCTGGATCTGTATTGCTCTCCCTGTGTTTCTGGCACCAGGCTCACTGCTAGCTCAGTATGAGCTGCAAACTTAACATCACCATCTGCTGCCACTCAAGTGGTACAACTCTTTCCCAGCATTCCTGATGTTTTACGTGCCAAAAGCATAGATTTTAGAATTTGTCAAGTGTTTTGAAGTTGGGAAGTGCTAAATTACATCAATTTTATGTCCAGTCTTCCTTACCGCTTGCATAACCTGAGTTGGATTTTGAAGATCTCCGAACCTGATTCTATAGCAATTTAACAAAATAAAAAAAAATCAGAATGCAAAGGTCACTCTGGGGGTATGTGTTTCTGATGGTTGTCTTAAGACACACACTCCATGTATTCCTACTGACTCTAGTCTAACAGAAAGATAGAGACAAAACACGGTTGACTCAAATCATAAAAAAGACTGAATCAGATCGTTGCCAATCTTGAATGGGAACAGTTGATATAAACACAGAGGAATTTGGCAGGAAAGTTAGTGTTTGTAAAAAAACTCAAAGGAAAATGCCATCCATAGAAAGGTGGAATATATTCTAGGTAAACGTATCTCAAGGAAGGCTTAAAAAGACTACATTTCCACTTAAAGCTGCCCATATGGCAAATCAAGAAGACTGCAAGAACAGAAGAGAAATTTGAAGACAAAGGTATAGCAATTTGTAAATGGATTTCCTTTGTTCCATATCTATACCCACCCCTGTCATGTCGACACCTGTGAAGATTATAGTGAATGTTTGAAAGCTGTTGACCAAACTGTGAGAGGAAGGGAATATAGAAGTACCTTTCTATCCTCTAGCAAGTGCAAGACCATCCCAGTGATTGTAACACGTCCCCAAAATAAATTTCCAGAGACTTGATCTATGTGTCTTTTCAATCTAATGGGGAAAGAAATTGAAGTGCAAAATCCAACACTGGTACAATAGTTTTAAGTTGCAAGCACAAGGCCCTGAGAAATACAGCAGTACACTTTAAGTGAGTGCCTGGATCAAATGACCTCCAGAGGACCTTCCTGTGACTCCAATTAGCAATTGCTCCATTGCTTTATCTTACTACCCTAGAAAGATGTATTAGGAAGAGAAATTTGCTCCTTGAGTGCTCATACATTGACAAGAAGAGTGGAAGTTACTATGCTGGCTATGAATATGAGTGTCCATATTTGACAAGATTAAATGACTGCTAAAACCAGCACTCTATACCTCCAGCAACAGCTAATCATGCAAGATAAAGAAAGGGATAAGAATGGATCAGCCAGTGATACTTTCTATTCCTGGTATTCAAGTTTCATAATGCAAATAATAAGCAGAAATATTAGTAATAATAAACAAAGCATTGCCCTTCTCATTCCCAGACATCTCATTCTTTTGCATAAAAAAAAAAAAAAAAGTAAAAAAGCCTTTTGATAAATCTGCCTTGATTGTATTCCTTATTTTGGTTTGTTCAGCATGTAATGCTGTGTGTGTGCAGTGCCTTATGGTAGACAGATGAAGACCTCCCATTTGCTTTGTTCTGTTGTGTCACTTTACAAATTGCTGCCTAAAAGCAGGAGAATCTGCACCTGAGTTTGTCAAGGCTGGAGGAATTATTTATAGTGCAGGGTGAGACAGGTAAAGGACCTTGCTAATCCTCCCAGGAAAGTAAAAATAAGATTTCTCTTTTGATTTGAAGGAGAAAAACAGTGGCTATTGCAGTGCAGGAAGCTACTGAAAAATTGCTGTTCTGAGATTGGAGGGAAAAACAGTCTCTTTCCTGAGGGATGTTGGGCAGAGAGGGAATTGACTGTCATCCCTTTTCTTTTATTCTGTTCTTCCCACCTAGTACATCTGAGTTTTATGTTTAAGAACAGTTATATCTTCCTAGCACATTAGATGCTAAAAATACTTTTGGTGTTCTTGATGGACTCGTTTTAAGTAAAACATACAGAAAGTCCACCTCTAGACTGGTTGATCTGAGGTATCGCGTTCCCCAATCCCTTGCCTCCCGCCCTCAAATCACGGCTACCTGAGAAGAACTCAAATGATTTAGATGCAAAGAAATGAAATTAACATAAACATCTGGATCTAGAAATAAAATTCTGCCCTGTGCTTGGACCTACATCTGTTGAAGTGAATATATGGCTTTTGTTCCTTTGATAGCTGGATTGCATCTGTAAGGCTTTTGAAGAAGGTCTAAAATGAAAACATCTAGGCCATCTTCAAATATTTTCCAAAACTGGAAGGGTGTTTGGTTGACATCTGCTAGGGGTCAGGGAGGATGAACTGACCAGCCTGAAATATATCTGTTTTGTTTGCTTTGTGTTACATTGCTGCCCAAACTGGGGGGATGGACCTTCCCCATAGGTGCTTCCGTCTTCCTCCAGAAGCTATAGAAATCCCAGAAATAAGTGGATTTCTTGCCACAGCCTGCTCAGAGTCTAACCTTCCTTCCCAAGAAGAACTTTGCATTAAAAGTTCCAGAAAAATAATTTGTAGATAAGATTTTTGCCTTTCCCAGTTCAGCCTCCCAAATCCAATTGGCTTTTCTGCAGGATATAATAAAACAATATATAAGAACTGGCAAAAGACAATTGGACAAACATTACAGGACCCTGGCAGATGTGGTAGTATTTGTAAGTTGACCTTTTCTGGCTAGCATCCTCGAGTGTGGGAAGCCCTCCCACAACCATTTTAATTCCTTTAAAGAGAGCCAAGGAGCCTGTCCCACGCTGTGACCTGTTGCTCAGTGCGGTGTGTAGCTGGAGCTGGAACTGAGGTCTCCTTCTGGAGATTTAGTGTATGACAAAATTGGTGCTGGGCCCACTCTGCTAAACAGCATGCATTCAGCAGGGGACTCTGAGGTAAGTGGTAGTCTTTATGGATTTGCTTTGTTTGAGTGAAACTTGTGTGTGCACATATAGAAGTGAAAGCCACAGCCTCCTGAAGTCAGTGGGAGTGCTCCCACTGTTTCTAGGAAGTTTCAGAGCCAATTCAATAGGATGCTAACTTGTTTTGAGAAAGCATGCACACAAACATCAGCATTTTTGCCCAGGGCTTTGCAGACATGTTCTTCTGGTCCATGAGACATTTCTTGTGTACAGTGCAAATTCCTTAGGTTCCAATCCTTACTTATATTTTTTGAGAATTCAGCACAAAAAAACCTATCATGGCTTCTAGCTACTACTGTAATGCAAAAGATTAATATAATAATCAAATCAGTCCGAGCTCCAGGAAATCTGACGCTGATTTTGTTATTCCCCACCATCGAAAACTCATGTTGAATGCTGCCTTTTGGTTGATGAGTTCTATGTGTTGTTCAAGGATCTTTGAAGAATGGAAAGATGTTATATTTTGATATAATGAATTGAGCTTTCTAATACATCCAGCTGAAAAGATAGAAAGAACTGCTTGATGATTTGTAAGATAAGTAATTATATCCACACAGCCACGGTGTGAGAGAGAGGGAGACAAATTAACTGCAGACATGACTCCTAAAAGCTGTCAAAAAATAAAGACACATTCAAAAAATGCTCTACCTTTTAAAATAAGGATCAGGCTGGAAGAGCTTGTCTAATAGATCCAAATCTTCTTGGTCTGAAATTTTAACTCGCAGTTGGAGATATTCCTGGTTCTTTTCCATCGCAACTATTTCCCTCAATATCATATTTGCATAGAACTACACAACTCAATGATTTACAGAAGGGGGGAATGGACAAAAAGTTGATGTTCAGTTGCACACCTTTAAGGCTTCAGATGATCACAAATGCAGCAGATAACATTGTGATTTACCTGTGTGAGCCTTCTTATTCCTGTGAAGATTATAAATATTCAAATTAGACAAGGTTACGGAGTTCAGAGGGAGACAAAATGGCATGGGAGCCCGGAATTCTTGTTTTTCTCATATTCCATTGACAATCCAAATTTTGTCATGTCTAGATTCTTCAGCACTGAAATTAAATGGAAAATACAGTTTGGCAGCTCACTAATGGTTTTGCCATTTGCAAGAAAAGTGGATCTAGGTAGAAAAAAAAGTGTTAATAGTTAATGTTCAGCATGGTCTTCAAACCAATTTGGCTTTCCAGTCTGGCATGGTTGGTTTTATATTATACTGATGGATTTTTTGCAGCTAGAATTAGTGCTGTCAGACATTTCATTTTGCTTTGTTTCATAAATATATTATGCTGCCCCATTTTCTGTAGTGATAAAGAATAGTAAGATTATTTTTAATATTTTCAAGCTTTAAATCTATTTCTTATTAAATTACCAGTGGATAGTTCATGTTTGGTTTCAGGCTTTATATTAAAGTCCTCGGAATAAAGGCACATTGGAATCATCTTTTTCCCATATGCATTGTGCTTCCAACACCTTGGATCTCAAAGTAGCAAAATGATATTAAACATTTCTTTGTTTCTACTGCAATGGAAAAGCTGCAAGGACCAGACTTCCTTTTGGAACTACCATTTGTGCAACAGGATTTAATAAACAGTAGCTAAGAAAAAAAGGCCAGAGCAATCCATATGGAGAAACCAGTAGATCTTTTCTGCAGCACTCTGAATAACTTGGCTAGGTTTATTCAAGAAAGACAGGAATTGTTCCTGCTTAGTCATTCTTTTATGAGTGCTATGCCGCTTGCCTTGCAGCAAGAGACCTTGGCGTACCCTGTCTGTGGGGTCAGGGCATTGGCAAGCCTGCTTTCCCTGAAGAAGGTCCACAAGGCTCCACTCTAAGCAAGTGCTGCTCCTACTTGGGAGAAGGTTTCCCATTTTACTGCTCATGGGTGTTTCTTTGCTGGCAAAGGTGAGTCCTGAGCTGTGAAGTAGGCAATCCCAGAAAAATAAAAAAAGGACCAATGATAATCAGTGAAACTTGTTGAACCGGTACCTGAGGAAGTCAGAGATGCTATCATCAATGGCTCCACTGAAAAACACAAAAAAAACCCCTCAGTTTTGGCAAATAAACAGGCATAAATATTCTTAAAAGAGGTAAGTCAGTGTTCTCAGATACCTTGAACTAAAAAAATCCTTCTCTGTAGGGCTTTGAGGACAGAAATATGTCTGAGTAATCATTTTTCTACTTTTTTTTTCTTTTTCTGACTCTTAAAAAGGGTCATCTTTCTTTGGCAAGATCTGACGAGCTGTCTGCAAAGCCAAACACTGAAAACTAAACTTTCAAAAGAAAATATTTTAGTGAAAGACATTCCAGTTTTGACACTCGGTCAAAAACAGTTGGAGAGCAGCCAGCATCTTATACCCTACCTAAGACAAAATCCAAAGACAAAGTTTTTTTAATGTGATTACAGGAATTCGACTCAGATTACTTAATAGGCCTAGAGTGTGTTGTTCCTTGCTATAATTGCTCAAATATTTACCAAGGCAGGGGAAAATTTGAGTTCAGTTCTCTTATCCTAACAATTTCTCCCGCTCACAGCATTAGGATATGGGGAAGGAGGATCATATCTGTTGAACTGTAATTACAAGAGAGAACACAGTCTGCAACCTGGTGTATAAAGGCAGAAATAGATAAAAGGGTTCCTGGCTTCATACCCCACTGCCTAAATTTAACCTGCAAGGACTGAGGTAAAAAACCACCATCTTTATTTCATTTTTTTAAAGGAAGGATTTCTGATCCTACTTTCAGGGGCAGATTTGTGAGACCAGCTTAAATAGGTAGAATCAGTTTGCTGAAGCATTTAGCAAGGAGCTAAGTGCACTAGAGGAGACAAGATTTAGGACACATAATTGTTCTCATCACCTACCACCAGGCTGTGCCTACCTTTCTCATACAGAAGTACTCAGATTATCTCTAAATCCAGCTGGTACTCCAGATTAGGAGGTTAAGGTACATCAGGGTCCATAGGTAGCAGCACACCAGGATGCAACATTTTTAATGTTGCATTAGCTCCTGTGATGAGTGACCAGTTGTGCTTGCTGGGGACTATGTGAAGCCAGGGAAGCCTTGCAGTTACAGACCTGAAGCTGTGGAGAGATGTTTGATGCAGCATGGGTGATCTGGGGCATTGATCTGAATTTTACCCCTGGGATCAGGAACATAAAATAGGTTATATTAGGGTAACATGATGGGACATAAGTCCCTCTAATGGTGTGATGACTGGTTTCTATTCTTAGTGAGGTTTGAAAATGTCTGACTAAATGTATCTGTAAGAAACTGGCAATAAAAATTGATAAATGAGTTTGATAAAAACACCACCAACAAGAGAAAGCAAAAATAAGATTGCAGACTTATACAAAAAGACCTCCGCTAAGACATGAGATTCCCTCATAAGCGTTACAAATTGCTTGTGTAAACTACTTTTGCAACCAAAACAAGAACCCAAATGAATTTCACAGGAACTATTTTAATGCTGGCTTGTTAAAGGAAGGCTGAAAAATTATTTGGGTTACTAAACATAAAGCACAGCTTTGAAAAAAATGCAAGGGCTGATATAATAAGAATTCCCTCTCTCAGAGATCTCTCTGAAATCAGCATAAGGAACCCATGAACATCAATCATACTTCAATTCACTTTAATTCCATTGATAGACTAGACAAGTAGATGGGTAAAAATAGTGAAAGACACCATTAAACCTAGTATTATTTTGAAAAGTGGATTGTAAAGAACTCCATGTATTTTGATATTGGAAGCTGTTGCTTTCTGAATCAGAGTGACTGGGATTCATACCTCTGGAGAAAGTTGGAACATCAGTGAAGCTGACCCTTTCTGCCTCTGCTTACCTGTGAGCTTGCTAGTCCTGCTCCTGAAACAAAGATGTTAGATTTTTGTTGTTGCTCTTGTTATTATTCTTCTTGCTTAATGGAGACTGTGTATTACTCGCTGGACTGTTATTTGAGACTCCCAGTTAAAACAACCAATCATTAACTTGATTTCTTTGGAGGAAGAAATCCAAAAATATCAAAAGCTGTGCGCTTTAAATAATGACTCAACCATGGCATTCTTAACTCCTGAGAGAGCCAGGGAAATTATTCAATGCATTTCAGGCAAAACAAAATGTCACTTTCACCACCAATCTGAAAATTTCAGTAAGTCAAATGAAAAAAAAATTAATCAAAAAGAACAAAATTCCTTTTGTTGCCTCAGGATACTTGATAATAAGCATTCTATGAGGGATATGTAGAGATTTGTGATAATGATCCAGGGACTTGTCTTGTGCTCATTCCATACATGAGCAGGACCATGAAAATTGATAGATCTAACTAAAGGAGTAAAGGTCTGCAAGATCAGACACCTGATCAGTAGTATTGACTTCTGTTCTTTTTGAACTAGGGGATGGGGTGTGGAGAGGAGGAAAACACCATAGAAGAAAATACCATAAGAATGGTAAGGTCATCAAAATAAATCATAACTAATGAGGCATCTGCCATTAAAAATAAATCATCATCACTTTGTCACTATCCAATTTCCCATTAAATTCGTTTCCAGATATGACATCGGGTGCAATCTTTTCCTATCAGCTTTGATGCTTTATTATTGTAAAATGGGAGCACTAGAAGGACGAAAATGCTCAATGTGCATTAGTAATCAGATTCAGTAATCGGGCTGTTTAGAAAGGTGCGTTCTCATTCCTACTGGCATTTCCGATATATAAATCATAAATGAAACAACTAACTCCTACTTGTGCACTTTTGGCAAAGCAGTGTATTCTTCACATAAGTAATTATTGCTTGACTTTTTTTTAACTTGTATACACTCTTAGTAGAAAAATAATACTGTGACAAAGCCTGTCAATCCAAGAATTTCAGAGTAATCTAACCATTCTATCTTAATTAAAATGTTTCCCCAGAGAGAGTAATTTTCCTTCAAAACACTGCTCAGATATGCTGGATGACATTATCTTCCTAATAATAATAATATAAGAAAATGCTGTCAGTATCATTGTCTTACCAGTTAATCTACTTTGCCTGTTCCCTTGTGTCTTTATTGCAGGTTTCTTATTTCTTTGGACTTATGTTTTACTGAACTATAACAAACAGCTATATAAAAGGTAATAATACAGTTTGATCAGTTGCCAGCGTTTGTAAAAACAGCATACTGATGATTCTCTTTCTCAGTGGCAGGGCAGGCTCACTTACAAAAAGGATTCTACCACATTTACACCAGTTGTAACAGAGAGCAGAACTTGGCCCGTCATATAGTTAGCGTATACCTATGTGATTAGAGTGTAATTGCTAACATGTGACAGTAGCAGCAACACTGGGCACGTTAAATGAGAAACGGGCACTGCTTGATTACCTGCACTGGGGACTGTCATATTAGATGGATGGTTGAAAGAGTGCTTCTGTTAGGACTCCCTGGCACTCCCTCTCTGAAATGACTAGCTTCCAGAAGTCAGCCACAGACAGCATGCAGTTGTGAGCCCATTAGTTTGTCTCAAGATAGGAAGAGTTATCTGGATAAGAGGAAACCCAGTGAGGCTAGTACAGGTCAGAAAACACTTTGGGTTATAACTTTTGTTGTGACAGGTTTCCATTGGCTCTTAAATCTGCAGTAGTGCCTGAATTTTCCATTTCAGGGAAAAAGGATTTGCATTGTACCTTACCCAAAAAGGATGGTAATCATACTGAGCAAATAGCATTTGTAACTTCAGTGGAGCTGCTCACAAATGGGGCTTCTAAACCTTGCTGTACTCCTCTAGTCTGATTTGCAGTTGTTTGTGGTCTTTTAAGAAATATGTTTGTTAATATTTCTCAAGACCATAGCCATCAGCCATCTGCACTTTAACCCCCAGGGACAGTCCAGCCCAAGCCTGATGAACTTCCAGGCATGAAGCTGACTGCTTACTTTCTTGTCTCCCTTTTTGTTTTTTTACAACTTGCTTGTCATTTAAAAACAAGCCTGAATTTAAACTCAGGAAAGCTCAAGAAATTTGTTAGCTGCAGTTCCGCACTTCCTTTTCCCTATGTTCTGATTTTCTGCAAATTCTCCATAGTATATGGGAGACAAATTGCAGACCCATCATTTTCCAGAAGACTTTGTTTTCCACAATTTTCGGAAACCTTGAGTGCATTTTGGTGCTGCACACACAAAACATACAAGGCAATGTCGAAAGCTTTGGTATGGGCTAAACGACATCATTAAGCAGAGAAAGGTGATTCATATGACTTGGGCTGCTGAGAAACAACCTCTCTTTTGGGACTAAACATCAGCGAAGACAAAAATTTACACAACAGTTCCTGCAATTTTGATGTTATCATGCGACTGGATCTTCCCTGTAAGGTTATTCCTGATTCACTTTTGCTTAGGTCCAAAGACAAAATCTACTTTAGCAATAAAGCTTATGCTGTAGTTTGCAAGAGGTATGTACCTCATTGCACTGATAACACACAATGAAACTATTGCAGGCAGTGTGTCAGCTAACTGCCTGGAAGAAGGGTAGGCTACTCTACACCAAAAGCAATTGTTACTGTAAAGTTCTAAGAGCTTTAAAACACAAAAGTTATGTAGCTGTTTAAAGAAGTTATTGAAAATCTTACCAAAAGGGCACAGAAACAGCTTCACAAGAAGGAATTAAAACTTTAAAAGAAATAAAAGGAGTGCAATTTATTCTGAACGTACACAGGACAACCAAAAGCCAATCATGGTCTGGAGCATTAGAAGACCAACACAAATATTTCAGAATAACAGAAAACTCCTCGTTCTTACGAACTCAACTTCTATTAACTTCCAGTGACAGTTTAGGACAGGTCTACTTTGCCTTAGGCTGCCCCAATGCTGTGTTTTCAAAAGCATCTTCCACCTATAAATTCTTGTGTTGACAAGTACCCAGGGACTCAAAGTGAGATGCTCTGCTTTCCTTAGTTGAGATTGCATTGAGAATTTCTTGCCTGTGTTGTACAAAGTTCCTTCCCAAAACAGGCTATTCCCGTGGAAGTGGCAATGTGGAATTCATCGGGAGATGGAAATTCAGACCCCTTGCCATTTTTGATATTTGAACAACTTCTTTCACCACAAATGAAGACAAGAGTCAGTATATTGCATTTTTTTTCATTAAAAAATTCTAAAATTTGTATTCAGAATTATTAACATATTTCACTCTGAGTTGAATCACTGTTAAGCTGAATATGTCTGAGCTACTGATGTCCCTCAAGGAAGCTATGTTTCAAATACTGAATAGCTCTGTTCACCTGAGTCAGGTTTCCTAGTTGGACAATGTCTTATATATTCCCCATTGGGCCGTGCTTTTAGTGCGATGCACAGACTCAGGGGAGACCATGTGGTGTCATGGGCCCGGTAGTCCCATACTCTGGCCTAGCCCACATGAAGCCTCTTTGACCTCACTGGTTTGGATTCACCACTGGAAAGCAAATGTCTTGATTAGATTTTCAGAACGAGTAGAAGAAATATTTTCAGGAATTATTAGAACTATGGGAAAAATGCCATGTTCAGGAAAAAAAAACAAAAAACTGATCTGTTACTGAAATGCAAGTGCAAAGCAATCACTGAAGTTGCTAGAAATAACTTCTATATGAATAGAAGACTCCTAACAAACCTCTGCAATATCCATCCCCGTTATACGGTCTGAGCTCCAGGGCTGAGTTTTTACCTAGCCCCTACTTCTTTTAACTGCTGATTTAGACTGTATGAATGGAAGTTTATTCTTGGGTAAAGAAACTCTAGTGGCATTTCAAGGCTGCAAGTTCTTCAATGAGCCTGGTATTCTGTGGGAAAAAGTACTTACAAAATCTGTCTGTGAAATTTGGAGGATGACCCACTAAGTTTGATTCGCTTGTTTTATGGTACTCCCGGGGGCTGTGATTTGTTTAGAGTTTGGTATTAAGTAGTCTAATTGTGACTGTAGATGGGGGCCTTTTGCATTTGCATAATCTTCTCGTGGGACTAGAGTTGCTAATTTGGTGATTAATTATCCATATTACACACTGTTTATTTGACCATGCCTAGATTAATTTCTCTTTCCAAGCAAATCACATTTAGATATGAATTTGCATATCTTGATTACATTTTAATGCCTTGGCTATCATTGTTTCTTCCCTGGGTACCTCATCAGATTAGAGAAGAGTGCTCAAGCAGGGAATGATGGAATGTCTTAAATGACATTGCTTATCACTGGACAGGCCATGCATATGATTCCATGTTAATGGAAAATGTGTTCCTTTAATAGGAGGAAGGTTATGACACCTAGATTGCAGGCCCTTTGCAAGTTTTGTGGCAATATTACTTAAGGAAATGTTTCATGCAGGTTCTTCTACTTAAGGAAATATGAAGAAAATAATTAATATACACCCACAAATCTATAAGATACTGATGTTTAGAGATTTTCATCTGTACCCCAGCTCTTCCAAAATGTTTCCAGCTTTATAGGTAGAATAAATATATGTAAAACTTCACCCTAATTTAACAGTAGGAGTTAAGTCACAAGCATAGAATGTGTATTTTAAGACTAAGGTTTGGCATGTAACACGGCAAACCCCAGTAAAAAGCAGAAAGCCAATTTGTTCCTGCCATGCTTTTCTAAGACAAGTTTGTGCAAGAATTACATTCTAACACAGCTGGAATCTGTGCAAACAACAGGAAAAAAAAAGGAATAGTATATTCATAAAAACCTTTCCAAGAATCACTGTTGTAGGAAATTCTCTTTATAAAGCAAGCTGCTTATCCTGAATACTTTCAAGTTTACGTATGCCTTGTATATTTGGAATTTTGTGTCTCTTATTTACTTCAGCAGCACATGCACTATAAAATCACTATAGCTAGGAATAGCCTTAAAAGTAGAACAATATTTACTGTAATAAGCATGAAATTTTATAGCTTTTATGATTAAAAAGAATGTTTTCTTATATCCATTTGTCTATTTCATCATAGCAATGATCTGTACGCAATACAAATTATAAGATGCAATACATCACTGTTGTAATAGCAATTAATTCCATCATTCTTTCCCATAAGATGAAGGCAAAAAAGTACACTGAGATCTCCAAATGTGGTTACACACACAGGCTCACTGGAGAAGGAAGAGGAATATTATATACACTGACTTATATAAATCGTCAACACTAATTCTATTTGATCTCTTCTAAGTGCTCTTCCAACAATACTTGTATCCAGGAAAAGACAGCTAACAAGTAAAAGTGTAATTGTTAACACTTGATAACCCAAACATACTCATATCTTTTGGAGGGGTGTTTTTTTGTGCGCTCGGAGCATTTTATCACCATATGAAAGCCAATGACTCCTATCCACAAAACATTTCAGGAGTACGTCAAAATATTGGGAGCCTGACCCTAAAAACACCTCCCTGTTAAAATCAGTCTGATTATTCATATGAATGAAGTTATTCACATGTGTTAGTATTTGCTGTAGCAGACCCTTGACCTTTGGCTTTACGGGAAGACAACACAGTTGTCATGATTTCACAATATAAATAGACATTATTAAAAGACCCAGAGTAACAACATAGACTTAATGGGATTAAAAACAAAGCATCATAAATGTTTATGGATGTCACAAATAAAAGGGCAACTTCAAGTTCATGTGAGCTCTGCACATTTCTTGTTTGAAGTCCAAGTTCATGGGCTGCAGTCCTCCTCAAGAATTGCCTGCCAACACATGTACACATATTTCAGTATCAGTTTGATCCTCCTTTTAAAAACAAACTGTGTTATGTTGCACAATGAAGATGAAAAACAAATTAAAACAGAACTAATACTCCCTAAGGAATGAAAACCAGCTTTGGAAATTGCATACAAACTTTAATTATTATTATATTGTAGCTTATAAAACTTTCAAATGCCAAACTAACATTTAATAAAGAAGTGGGTGGGCAACTGCATCACGAAGCCCCCAAACACAATAAAGCTGCTGGCAAGCATGATGCCTTTCTCTGCGCCAAAATAGTGTTCTTTGTGTTATTGTCCTATTTGGTTATTTGGATAAAATTCTTGCCACATTGAAATCAGTGGTAAAACCTATTGACTTTGAGCCAAAATGTCAGCCTCTGTATTAAATTAAAAAGAGAGAAGGAGGAGAAAATGATGACTGAACTGACCCATAGCACAGAAACGAGAGCCTGCTATGGGCTGCAGCCCCTGGCTGGTGGTGCTGGCCTGGCCCGACGGCTCGCCCTTGATAAACAGTGGGTGACCTTGGTCCTTGCTGTCACTGGCTTGGCCCAGAGCCTTGCCCAAGCACAGCAGCTGCTCCACCCCTTGCTGGCGTCAGTGTTCCAACCAGCAGCAACTTGTCTTTGCAAATGTGGCTTTGCCAGCTTAGGACAAGTAAACAGGGAGGAGAACCCTAATAAGGAGCTTTACTGAATGTGCAAACACTTGGGAAATTGTGCTAGAGAAGGCCTTCAGTCTAACCAGCTGAAAGTTCCCCTTAAGCCCCCAGATGTATTTGCTTTTGTCCCGCTGGTATGATGGACAATGTGGGTGACACAGTAATGTTTTATACTGCTAGCATACTTACTCCCCTTGTCTAGCTGAGAAGGAACTTCCCTGAAGAAACTTACTCACATTCTTTCCCCACCTGGAAAACACCAGGAGAGAAGTGTAGTGATAGCATCCACTATGTAGTCACACAAGATTATTCCCAAAAGGGCCTGAGAGAAACTAGATGAAGGTGTGGTTTTCTGTCTACTTGAAGCCAAGAGGTGAGTTTTATTCCCCTTCCAAGTGTAACTCAGATGATCTGGCATCTTGAATATAGCCAAGCTATTCTTATGTGACAAATCTAAGAGGGAGTTCATTAAAAGGCAATAAAGAAAAAAGCCCATTGTTACAGGGAAAAGTTGAAGAGGAATTAAAACCACCACCAGCAAAACCACTCTACCAAACAACTCAAACATCTGCCTGAGTGAGACTTCCTGCATGGATCCAGTGAATGTTACTCTTTCTGGTGTTATAAATTGGGTGCGTATTTATTATTTGAATGTGTTCCTTAGTCTTACATTTCTTCTGATAACAGAAAATTAAAATTAAATAAATTACTGTAAAGGAAAGACATTAGAAATGTTTTTCCAAATGTTCTGGAACTTTTCAGTAGCTCTCACAGACTAGGTTGGAAGTCCTCCTCTTACTGTTTTATTAAGACATGCAGGAAGTGTACCTGTATCTAACAGAGACAAATGGATGTTAAATTTGGACCTAACTACTGCTCTTTATAAATCAGCATGAAGAGAAACATTTGAAGTCAGAGGGACTTCAACAAAATTATTTCAAAAGCCTGTTGTGCAATCTGTTAGGGTTGTCTCTCTTAACATTATGTATACTTCTCTTTAATTAGAAAACGTATATATAAAAACATACAAATATAATATATAAATATATGTGTAATATTGTTTATTTTATATTTATATAAATCTCTATATAATTGTTCTGATATACTCACATATAACACACGAACTCTTATATCTATCTATGAGCCCACTTCCAGGAAAATGTTCTAAAATCCTTGATAGAAATCTTTTAAGTCTCTGTATTTATGATAATGTTGTATGAGAGCAACGCGCTGTTTGGTTGGTCACTTCCATCAATTGCAGCTCTCCACAGCTTTTTGTGTGTTGTGGGTTCTTTCACTTTTCAAAAAATAGCTTTATATCTAATGAAGTGTTCCTTAAACTAGTACATACATTATAAGCCTTGGAAGCAGCTGTCACATATATGTCAGCTCAGACATATTTAGAAATTTTCTCGTGCCAGTGGCTATGCTAGGGAATGGGAAATGTATAAACACACATGGATGCCATCCTGTGTTAGAGCACAGCTTCGTGCAGACAACCCCAGAAAAGCCAACATTTGACACGAAATAATCTTTTGAACGGTTATTCACAAGTGGCAAATGTTATCCTTCTCATTTCTGAGATATTCCCAGCAAGAGGAAGATAATATATCATTTAATTACATTTGTATATGACTTAATGCATTAAAATACGCACAGTTATATAAAAGTAGCAAAGCAGCAATTTTTTTTTTTTAATGACTAACATTTACGACTTGTGTTCCTAAAAATCAAGTTGGTTGTTACTAAGAGAATATTTACAGGATATTTTTGTATGAAATTTACAAAAGTAAACAAAACTGTTTGGATGGTATAAATAAATAAATATAGATTGTAATGAATAACAGCAGCAAGGTTGTTTTCTGTCTGAACTTGGGAAAATGTCACTATGAAAAACAAGAGTCTGGGAGATTTATGGAGAAGAGCTCTTCAGAAAAAATGTCAAGGGAGTCAAAATTGAGTGCATGGGTTGTTCACCACAGTAGATTAAAAGGAATGCTTGCCTAAGAGTTGATATGCCCCTAGGATTATTCAGCATCCTTCTTCAGCCGTTCTGTCTTAATCACAGTGAAATTAAATCTTCTGCTAATCAGTATAAGACCCTGCCAGATCCTAAGTTATCAGCTGAGCAGTGAGCATGACCTAACTAGCCTCCCCTAGGGAAGAAAATCTCCTAGGGCTCTGCAACCAAACTCCTATTGACCAAAGCAGGGTCAGAGTTCCATTTGATCCAGTCTCCCCTGCTTTCCTTTTCTCCTCCTTGCTGACCAAGATGATGGGGAGTGGTACTGTGATCTCTTCACTAGTGATGGAACCTAGTAGGAGGCATATGTGTGTACCAGGCCTTTTTTTATGGCATCTTTCTAGTGCCTTTCTCTCACTTACTAAGTCACTTATCTGCAGAGAAGTGCTGCATTCTGATATATACCCCCATTAATTCAGAAAACTCACATTCCTCTAAATTTAGCAAGGTCTTGGATAACCTGCCATGGCCCATCAGTCTAATGGGCTTCCCCATGCAGAAATAGAGCTCTTGGCCAAGTGGGAAAGCCCAGGTTGCCAGGGGTGAGAGACTTTCCTTCGCCCCTACCATTGCTGCTGGCTCCTTGATTGCTCCCACGGGGACAAAAGTGTGACCCTGTGCATGGGAAAAGAGCTGGCTGGTGCCCCAGGAGAGGCCAAGCTGCTCCTTTCAGAGTAGAAACTGAATGCCTTGGATGAAGCTCTGCTGGCACCTGACTAGCCATGGAGGATACCATCCAGAACTGAGACTGTCTAGGACAGCCCTGACAGTAGCTCTTGGGATCTACAGCAATGATCTCCTCAAACCTGGCAGCTGGGAGACAGCTTGAGGGCTGCAGCAAAGCAGGTGATGAATACACTCTGTGCCTTTTAAAACCACACCTGCCTGCCCCGCAGGTAAGCTCCCTATATTATCCTCCCACAAACAGTCCTGCTTTGGAAGAATTAAAGGTGGAGGAGCAGCGTGTGAATGTTTTTAAAAGTCCACAGATAACCTGTGAGCCACAGGCACAAAAACATGGTAGCTCCCACTGATACAGGAATTACCCAAATCATTTTGTCAAAAGTTTCATACGCCGTTCAAAGCTAATGATGTATTTCCCCTGAACTTTTGCTCTGCCAAATTAGTAAAGGTTTCTGCATAAGCAGCAAGTAATTAACCATCTACCTCAAGGCCTTCTAAAAGGGCACTGTAAGTACCTGGATTAATTTTAACTTACTGTACACATCAGCATTTCTTTCATACTTTTTCAAGCTTAAAGGACATTAATTTTTATCTTCTAGCTGCTTTGGCCAGTTCCAAAAGTACTAAAATACTTCTTCAAAGAGCAGTATCATAAGGGGCACAAAGCATATCCTGATTCCTAGTTAGGTCCAAAGCTGTAATTTGGCTAGTGAGGAGTTGATGTAGTTTCTGTTAAAGCAGCCAGCAGAGGCAAAGAGAAATAAGTGCTCATGCATACATATATATATATATATATATAAACACACACATATAGTTATAACCCAGCCCATATGTAGCCTGGATTACCTGCATATTCTGTAAATTGCATATAACCACTGAAATTGGCTGTAAGAGATCCCCTGTTATGATAAACAAAGGAGCTATTGAAAGTCACCAAACATTTGCCTTATGCATACACCTTACAGTAGAAGGGAAATGGAGTATTAGAAATTGTAAACAAAAAAACCCAAGCAATTTACACCACAATTGAAGAGGTCAAACAAAGTTAGCAAGAGATATGAAATTAGTTTGATTTAAATGTGTAAATTGAATTATTGGATGAGCCATACCAGAAGAGAAAAATAGCCTTTCCTGATTGCTTTAAATAAGTAATAATGTTTCTGTCACAAACACTGAAGAATATAACTGGTATGGTTTTCTAACTAGTTTCTCTGAAACAGTGCTGTGCTTCCAAAAAGGGATAGCTTTACTTCTTTAAGGAAACAAATTACTGTACTGACACAGAGAGATCCACCTACTTGGGAAGCCAGGCATGGTTTGCATTAAAACTGCCTCACAACCTGAATTCTCCTAACTTCGAGGGCTTTAAATGTTTAGTGCAGTAGGATCTTGTTACTGTCAGAGAATTCAGAGCTGCATTTGGTGTTTCCTTAAGCCGCCTCAGCAATGCGTGTGCCGGGCATGAGGGGGTGGGTTGTGTTGTTCACTACATTTTATTTATTACAGTAAATGCTGTAAGTTAGGCTGGTCAAAATCAGAACTGTTTTGTTTGGGCTTTTTGGTTTTTTAATGTAATTTGAAACAAATTGCTACCTTTAATGTTTATTTCCTTAACCCTTTCCTCTCTCTATTTTACATTTAAAAATTTTAATTTAATTGGAATCTGAAATGATATGAGGAAAATGCTCTTCAAAATAGGCCCTGGAAACATTTGTTTCCATGGGACAATAAACAGGAACCTCCTTTCTACCTATCCTAATAATTAACATCCCTTGCTGGGTGAATCAACGTAAGTAAAATGCTTTTGTTGGTGCCAAAACAGCCACTCCAATCCTCCGACTAACATTCCATGGGAAATTTACCTGCCTGTCTTTGAATAATCTGCTGTCTTGTTAGCTGGCAGATCCAGGTGTCAAGAATTTGGATTGTTTTGAAAATGCTAAATCAAACAACTTGAGGAAAAAACCAAATCATACTGATTAACAAAATATGTTCAAATAAAAAGCCCATTTATAACACTCATATACAGAGTATGATGAATAGAAGCGATGATGCTAGCTCAATGCAAAGCACCTGGAACCAAATCTTATTTTAAACCAGAGATACATCTCACTGTATGATGCTACATCATATAAATTGGATTTTCTGGTACTTTTTGCACATGCTCATGGCAAGTGTGGAGGGAGGAGAGTGAAGGGTGGAAGTGCTCTGTTGTGAGACACCTTTAGACAACCTTAGGAATCAATTTAATGGCTCCCAGAAAAAAAGTGAAGCTGGTATTTAATTACTTGGACTAAAATTATGTATTTAATCAGCTGTAAACAAGAGTAATCACATTTGTTATCATGAAAAATGATGCAAATACTTACTTTTGATTTTGAGAATGCCAGAAAATTAGAACCCTGTTACATTATGATTAATTGATTCAGAATGGTTCTTGTTGAGTAATTTTATGCTTAATGAGAGTCCATCCATTCAATTTGTTATCCATTCTCTTTTCATAGAAACTATAATGGTCTCAGGTGCAAATTGAAGCTGTCTTTCATAAAATATAGATCTTCAGAAAAATAAATTATATTTCCAAGATTTATGAATATCATTTAGAATAATGCAATTTCAAAGAATTCAGATTGATTCATGTGTTTCAAAAAGAAAAAGCTGTTCCCAGTGAATTCACATTTTTGCTTACCAGAAAAAAATTAATCAGAATAGGAATCAGAATAACCTGTTAAGAACTGCATGGCATACAGGTGATATGTCTGTAAATCTGTATGCCAGCCTGAAATATGTCATATAGATACACAATACCCACACCGTGCCCGGTGTCTGGCAGCTAATCAGGAAACTATCAGTAGATAATGATTAATTAAGGGTGGTACACCTGAATTCATTATGACCAGTGGGTATTGGCAGGAATCATGTTTATATTTTGCAAATTTAATCTTGTCAAGCTGCATTAGGACACAAGTTGTCATATTAGCTTATCCTTTATGACAGCTGATACAATCATGCTATGAGACAATGCACACCTAACAGGGATATGCAACATACCAAAATATGACAGCCAAGGTATATCTTGGGAAAAAAAAAAAATGTTTCTCTGAAAATGAACATGAAAACACTGAAAAAAGCGTCAGCCTATAATCAGTAATTTGCATTAAACAGAAGTGCATTGTGCTCCTCACATTGCATGAACATGTATATGTCACCAGGATTGCACCTGAGCCTCCTTTTTCAGTCAGCCTGAGTGGAGGAGCCAGAGGAACTGCCAGTACGATGCCGGTTGCACTGAGAGAATGGACTATAAGTCCAGTTCTACAGAAATACAGTTTAGGATTTCAAATATGCTGAATGAGTCTTTTTTCTTTCCGCAGCACTGAGAAGAGATAGAAATGGCAGGACTGTACTTAACCCATGACTGTTGAGCCACATGTACACAGCCTCTCTGGAAGTTGGGCAACTCCACTCAAGAGCGCCCAGGTTACTCAAAGAGATACTGGCCTGCTCTTGTAAACTCACCACTGCCCTCTTGCCTCTCTTGACTAAGGTGGGGACAACACTGAACAGGAGGGGATGAAATTCTGGCAAATTTTGGTAGGGGATGCATGTACTCATAGACCTTAAATTGCTCAGCTATCGCCATGATCCTTTTGCCATGTGCTTAATTTGGTCTTGTTGGCATACAATAACTGGTGTAATATGTAAGATCTACTTTACCTTGTTTATGGATGCCTGTGGCTTGCAATGATCAAAGTGGTATGCGTCTGTTCCTCATCTACCCTGACAGCCCCCACAGAGTACTTTCTCAGGCATCCATCTGCACTTTCTCTTGCCAAACTCCACTCCACAGAAGTAAAGCTGCTTGAAGTGCATAATTTTTCATTGTGATATGTGTGATTACTATGGTTTACAGCTGATGAAATGCATAATTTTATTCACACTAATTAAATATGGTCCCAGTTGTTTTCTGGGAACCATTAAGCTGAATCCTAAAGCTGTTTAAAAGAGGTCATCTCACAGCAGTGCCAGCTTCAGCATAGAACCATAGTCTAGGTTGGAATGGATCTTTAGGATCATTGAACAGAGTTTGTTGCAGTTGGTCTGAGCCTTTTCAGAAGGGGCTTAACTATGCTTATACTTGCACCGTACCATCCTGACACATGGATGTGTTTCTTCTCTCAGACCTGCTGAGCTCCTTGCTACAAGAAGGAAGGGCTTGTTTACCCCGTCCCTGCTCCTTTCTCCAGCCTCAGTGTGAAGAGATGCAAACCGGTCCCCACAGACTTGACTTTTTGGGGGCAGAAGCAGCAATGTGATCCCTTCTTCCTCTCCTGTGAGATGACACACTCTGCTACACTGTGCCTACAGTGTGCTTACCGTAGCTCAGAAATCCTCCTCCGAGAGATCGATTTTTGCAAATGGAATCATCCTGTGGCAGATGGAAATGATATGCTCAAAACAGCATCCCACCCCCATTGGTAAATGATCCTCTTATATGTGTGAATTCATTATCTCTGTAGGGGCAATACGGAATTGAGCCATGACATAATCCAAGGTTATCTTTCAGGAGGAGATGAAGCTGCCTGGCATAATGCATTGATTGATGAAGATAAAGTGTCGACAAATGAATATATGATCTGCTCAAATTAAAAGAAAATTCAATTCACAGGCTGAAACGGCACTTAGATAGCATTAAGGATGAGACAGAAACCAACAAGTCAGGAAATTCTGCAGTGAAAAGCGTGTCCTATCGGTGACTTTTCTTCCTTTTATAAGTTTATGCCACAAATGTAATTATTCAGCTACAGTTATCATGTGTTCCTCTCTTTTTTTTTTCTTTATTTGTGACAGAGTACTTTAGAAAAACTCTATTTAATAGCAACTATGTAAAATCATTCCTTTTTGTAAATACAACACAAAGCATTTAACATATTCTTGACTTGCAGAATATGTACCTGTGGGTGTTTTTTGCTGTAGCTAACAACATTTTTATATTAAGTTATTACACAAAACAAGAAAAAAATAGGACTGCCTTTTTCAGAAGATAACTGCATAATATTTTGATAAGAAACAGTGCTTATTTTGTTAACCACTTTGTATATACATAGATCACACAATCACTATGCCAGTCTACTCACAGAAAGAGTGCTTTGATTTCAGAGGACCCATTATCGTATAAATTGTTTATGGTTCACATAGTGAATAAAACATTTTGAATGGAAATTTATAGCTTTAAATTAAGTGTGAAATTTTAAAAAGGGCAACATTTACTTATTCTGTACCTAATCTTTCTTACAGTTTCAGTAGTTGCATGCACTCACACACACAAAGGCATACAAACACTCTTTTTTATCTTTGTTGTGATTGGGATTTTTTTCAAGAGAAAAAATCCCCAACTGAATGCTAGAATTGGCATCCCTCCAGCAGTGAAGGCTGAATTGAACACTCATGTTAGTTGCACATCTGGCCTCTGCCAGGCAGCTGGGGGCTTTAGCCTGCAAACCTTGCTGGAATGGCCACATTCTCACCCAGTCCCTGCTCTGGCCTTTTGCTATCCTGCCTGAAACCACGTTCAGTGTGAGAAGGGATTTCAGACACTCCAAATTGAGTGGGCTGGCGAGCTGATCTTTGAGGGTCGTCGTAACCTTGCACAGGGACATCTCTTTGGAGTACTGACTTGATCCTTTTCTCTGCATTTTTAAAATACATATTGTCATGCAATAATGTTAGTGCATCCAGGGGCAAAGACAAGACTCTGGGCTTTTTTCTGTACCCTCTTCTGAGACTCCTGTTGGACTGAAGAGTAGGATTCCCAGCAGTACAAAGACATTTCACACCAGAATTCTTGTAACTGGGACTTGCATTGGGACAGGTTTGTATACGAGATATGGCATTTTTCCTGTGAAGAATTGCATCTTATTTCCCTATTTTTATTCCTTGGACTTCTGCATTTAAACTTTAAACTGCATTAGACATCTAGATCCCTTTAAAATAGGTCAAAGATATCCTATCTCAGGCCTTGGAAGACTTCACATGTCAGGGAAGAAAGGCCTCACCCAAGTCAGTTATGCCTGGGCGTGTTAAATAAAGCCTGACCGGGCAGAGGAAATGGTGTTGGAACAAATGTCTGACATCTCTGAATAAACATTTGGCAAAGATGAAGCTGAATTGTAGAGCTTAGGTATTTTTTACTTTCCTTCCTGACGTCTGTTTTATTAGCTGTTGCAATGCAAAGTTTCTTACGTCTCAAAAACCAGTTCCTTGAATGTATATAATTCTGCAGACTCTTCTGTTTTGGTGAAATTGATCTTATGAACAAATATGTAGCTATAAAAATAAATAATGCTAATATTATTACGATTTTTGTTCATCCTTATAAAAGTGCCTAAGGATTTAATGTTGGCAAAAACGTGGTGGCCTCTAAATACGTATGTCCATTCTGTTAACAATCTTTTTGTCCACTCTTAGTGTGTTTAGCAGCATTTTTACTTTGAAGTGACAACTGTACCACTTTCATGAATAAAAACAACAACAACAATAAAAATAAAAATTAAAACATTTTTGTTCAGTGTACTGTATAAGTCCGTGCAATCAAGTTTCAACTGGAACACAAGACACTTAAGGCTGACCCTATTCTTCTTGATAGAGTTAGGGTCCCATTAGGATTAGGGGACATTTATTTTAATTCATTCCTTCAAGGATGTAGATATACCCTTGAAAAAGGTTACAAACAATATTGACCTATACAGTACTTTCTTCTAAAGGACATGTTCTGAAACTGACTCTTGTGGTTTCATATTGAATATGTTATTGCATTGAAAGCGCTGCATGGCTGCAGGAAAAATGCACTTAAACCTAAAGGTGACATTGAGTAGCAAGGCAAAAAGTAAAAGTGGATTTGAAGTGACAGGCAAAGCTGGAATAGCAAATATGTTGTTCAGATACTGGTATTTTATGTATGACCATTACTTGCATAAATGATGATTCAGTGGCAAGACTTGATTAATCAAGATTAGAGCCCTATGATGCCAAGTTCCACACTGCATGGGCAAGAAACATAGCCCCTGTCTCGAACAACATTCCAGCTTACAAGGAAAAGTAGAGTGGAAGGAAGTATAGAAGCAAAACTGAGCCAGGACTTGTATACTCCATCCTAACTCCATTTCTTATGGCTACTGCCCCATGAAATTAGTTTGACAAATCTATGTATGTCAGCTGTCTCTTTGATTTTGTTTGGTTCTGCCTTCGAAGTCAAAATTGGCAAACTTTCAACATGTCAAGCTTACGTCTGAAAATAACTCTTCAGTAGATTTTTAAGAATATCTTCTACTCGCTGAATTTTTCAGAGAAGTTAAGCACCTAGCTCCCATCCTTTCCAAGGAAAGTAGGCTTCGGAGGCCTTTCAGAAGGATAGCCTTGATGTTTGCCGTGCTGTCTGCTGTAGCAATTACATTATTTAAAAGAAGACAGAAAGCTACGTATATTGAAATGATCACTGGAACATGCCCTGGCACAACTGCCCTACTGCCAGCTTCAACAAATTGGAGACACTGCACTGCAATACTACCACGATAATCTTCCCAGCTCCTATTCAAAGCCTGGGCTGGGGTTTATATCAGCAACCTACAGATACTGCAAACCTACAGTCCTCAGTAAGTCAGACATGGAAAATGAATTGTGGAAAAGAGGCATTTAGGGTTGTATTTTACCTCCCCCAAAAGCAGAAGTCCACAATAGGTCAGATGAGTTTTCATTTTATAGCAAGCTTTATTTGCATCTCAAAAGCAGTTGCTCCTTTTGGAAAACTTCTCCAGATTACTACTCCTGTGAACATTAACCCAAGTTTGCTACCCACTGCGTGACAAGAGTGCCCAAGTCTCCCTTGCGAATCTAGTGCAAAGAGATTTAAACCATGCAAATGCCAATTTAATAATGATCCCATAAATAGACCGTGCATTACTCACTTGTAGCAATTCAGTACAGAAGTACAAATCTGGGTCAGCGGTATCTTAAATTAACTGTACCATTTTTGAAACATCCAGCTTAATTTCTCAACTAATGAACAGTAGGTTGTTTGTTGGGTATTTTTTTCAACAATTTGCAAAATACTCATAATTTTTTTAGATACGCAAAACACACCTTGTGACTGCTTTGAACTAGAATACTTGTCCTAAGGACTGAGGGGGAAAAATCAGCAGCACAGTGGTTTCAAACTTCTTCCCCAATTGCATGCTAATAATGTATGTGTCACTGCTTTCATATATTCACCATGGAGAATAAAGGTAATTAGAAGCTACTTACGCGAAAGATATTTGTAGCTACAAAGAAGATATTGTGACCGTTATGTGGTAATGAAATCTGTGCTACTAATGTACAGAATATTAATCAAACAAAAGGCTTATCAAACCCATATATATATTTTGGACTAAAGGACAAAGGGCTAGAATCAGTCAGGTTGTTTTGGCTTTTAGGATTTTGCAGGACAGAATGCGGCTGCTGTCATGGGGAAGGGGGCTCTGCAGCTACAAGTGAGTAGGCGGCACAATTAGGTGAGGGAGCTAAAGTCACCCTTCTGCCTTGCTATCACATTGCTGGTCACTGTGAAATCTAGTTTTTACTGTTCTGGCAGCAGTGCAGCACTGAAAATCATACAAGGGCTCCCAATGTGCTCAGTGGCCCTGCAAAAATGGGACGCAGAGGAGACCCTGTGAGTCCCAGAGCAAGAAGGTGCCTTGAGCTACCCAACAAGAATCACTGCTGAGGCTTTTGCCTTGTGTTACAAAGGAGGAATCTCAAACATGACCCTCCATAGGGCAAGGATGATCCCGATTCATTGGCTTCAGTCCATTCAGAGACCCAGCCTGGATGAGCTTCCCAGGAACAGGTGCCCACTCAATCTCTTTTGAGTAACTGAGCCAGGATCAGTTATCTTGTTTTCAAACACGGGTAAAGGAATACAATTCATGCTTTTCAAACACCATCTTATTTATGTTACAGTTCTGGGAGAAGGTACAGGGGGCAGGTGTTCCCCTTTCAAGGATAATGCTCTAATTGCCCTCTTTGCTGGTTTGCCAGCTCACTGATTAGGGCACTCACTTGAAATATTTGGAAAAGAGGCTTAAATCTCCTGCTCAGACAAAAGAGTGTAAACCTGGGACATTTTCTGGAAAGGTAATAATACTGCCATCAGACAGAAAATGAACATCACCACACTTTTCTTTGGTTATGTCTTAAAGACAAGGAGAACCACATCTTCATTTTGGCAAGGAATCCTTCCTTGAGATCTTCAGTTCACCTCAATGGGTGAACCCGCTACAGGATAGCGGAGCTGGACACGGACTTCTCAGGTCTCACTCCCTAGCTTGATTAGACAAACCTAGCCATACTGTGGTTGGTTGTGGGTGCTGAGAGATCCATCTGCATCCACCTGGAAAAATGTCTCAGCAATTCAGGCAAACACAACAGCAGATGCAAGCAAGTGGGTCTGCAGTTTCGGACTGGTGCTGTATTACAGCATGTTTTAGGTTTGGCTCCAAGTCAACAAACAACGTGTTAACTTCTGATTTGTATCCCATTATAGCCAGCTCCCAGCAACAAAATTCTCACTAGCTTTAACTAGAAAAGGCTACAGCTTTCAATATTTCTGCTTATTTCAGTGCAGCAATACCACAGGCGACCTTGCTTCATAATCTCAGATGGGGAAACAACACATTTATGCTGAGGCACCAATAGAAGTGCCTACTGGACAAGCCAATTTTTTCTAAACCAGGCTTGCTTAGAGCATAAATAAATGACAAAGAAATCAACGGTTCTCTTTGTTGTGTAAAACTGGAATGGAAAAGAAAGGAGCCCAATTGATCACTGTTATGTTCAGTCTCTCTGGAGTCATTATGCCTGAGGAAAGAAAGAAAGAAAAACCCTATCAAAACCTGAGTTGCAAATGCCCTTTGGATGATGTTGCTTACAAAAGATATGAATCACTGTTGTTTTAGTACCTGTGAGTTGGAACATTAGCTTTAAAACCTCGTAGAACAGTTAAATATTACTATTTTGTTTTTTAAAAAGCCCTAACCTAACATTGAGATAACTTTTTTTTTTATTGTGTGATAAAAGAAGCTAAGAAGGATAAATAAAAAGGAAAGAGGAAGAATGTAAATTTTAAGAGGTAGGAAGAAATAGTTTATATTCCTGAAAGAGTGTTTTGGCTTATAAAGGATAAAGGTAGGAATGGGGTTCATTTTTCTTTTGTTTATTGGCATGATCCCATGAAAATGAAAGGACTCAAAATAGTACTGGCCTATCTTTAGAGACATCTATTTCATTTTGCCTTCTATGGAAAAGCTGAACAGAAGGGGAGGATCCTGGCTGCTGTCACTGAAGCTGTTTCAGTCAGAGTAAGAGTGAATAAAAGGCACAGCTGCCAGAAATGATATATTGCTGGCTAAAGTGTAAAGTCCAAATATTCATTTTCTCATTAAAATGGGGCTTTATTGCTAGTAGATGTAAATAGCCTGGGAGGTTCATTTCTCCCTGTATGGAGAAACTAACAATGGACAACATCATTCCAGTACCAGAGGCAATACAGATAAAGTAAAGTTTCGGTCTTACCACCACAGACAATGGGATTGTGCCAGTCCAGAGTTCACTGGTACTACACTGAGGCAAAACCTTGGAAAGTACTCAGTAGAATCCCCAGCAGAAATGCCATAAATGCAGAGGATTCCTCAGTAAAACAGATTAGACACAATATTTGAAATGCCTTCATCCTTCAGATTTGCAAAATTTACAGTAAACATACAGACATACAGATCATAGTCAGTATATGATTATCTGACTTTGTTTTTTTTTTTAAAAAAAAGGCTTTTACAACTAAGTTAACCATAGAAACGTGCAATTGATACAAAATCCAAACACAATAAAAAGCCGACTGCTGCTTAAATGGTGATATTTGGCCAAGCTAGTTTAAGGTTAATCTCTGCTTTTAGTGTACAATAAGCCCTGCAGGGGTGATCTTTACAGGGTTGTGAAATTAATTGCATGGCTGAACTATTGGCCTGCCCCACAGGGATTGAAGGCTAGGACTGCTCTTCTCATTGGCCACATCCAATAAGGGACGGAGGTGTCTCTGAGTTAAGCGCTTCTCTAGCTCGCGTTTAACAACCAGCTCCTAGCTGAGAATACAGAATTAGACGCCTATAATCATTATAGAGGCAGAATTAGGTGACTCAGAATGGCAATCCAATCAAACCCACATATGGAGCTACCTAGATGTAGGAATTAAGAATAATTGCTCAGACACAGACCTGAGAAGCATGTCTGAAACTGTTTCTTTCTCTTAAGTGAGTTCAGTGCTTCATGAAACATCTCCACTCAGGGTCATCAGCACAGCTTCACCAGGTGGACACCTAAAGTCTTTTTTCAAAGAATTGTGTACTTTCACTGTGACATCCTGCTGGCGGCATCTTGCTTCTGCTCACAGCTGGGATGCAGGCTACATCCAGGACAGCATAGTCATGGGACATGCACCCCACAAAAACACTGGGTAGTTGCAGTTCAAAAAACAAACCTGTATCTTATAGTCAAAACTCACTCATATTTTTCCTCAATAAAGATAAAGACAATATTACCTTGCCAGCTTGAAGCGAGGTACTAAAGCATTATGGTCCTTCATCAACTACCTGTCCTCTACCCACAGGTTTACGTTCTCTCTCTGTCATATCCACCTGGGCACTGCTATCAGCTTCCCTCTTGCACCCTATTTTCATCCTTTGGTTTCCTGCCTAATGTTTCACCACAGAGCCTGTTACAGCATTCACCTTCTCTGAAAAAATTTGCAGTTTTGGTCCCAGAAAAACAAACAACAATGACAGCTTTACAGCCACAACTCAGCCAGGGAGGAACTCATCTGCAGCCAGGATTTCACTGGTGGAGCTATCCTGCCTATAAATAACAGAAAGATGACCTGAGCACTTTGAGTTTTACTGTATGCTAAAAAAATGGCAGGAAGATACAAATGGAGCAAAGCTGGCCATTGTAAGCAACATCACCTGCCTGACTTTCATGGATTAATTATCAATAGGGAAACTAATTTGGAAACCCCCAAATAGCTCCCGTTTCAGGTCCCTTATAATAAGGGTAAAGTTCAAGCTGGCCCAAAGCATTCTCAGGGTTTGTTGGGTACCACAGATGTTCCTGATGAGGCCTGCTGGCCTTACTTCAAAGAGAAGCTACTGCTACCCTCCTGCAGCCTAGCTCCCAAGTGACAGAAACAGCTGGGCTTAGTTAAACAGTTACCAAGCAAAAGTCATCTTCTTGCTCTGCTGTGCAAAAGGTTGTTCTAAATATTATTTCCACTACTTATTTAACTCTACTAAAAGGGCAAAACATTCTCTTGAGAATAATGCTTTGGCTCAGCCAGCCAGTAAGTAATGTGTTTTGAGTATCGCGGGCCTATCTTAGTAAGATTTATCATCTAAATCTTCATTCATTAAGCCTGTAGGTTTTTCTCTTTTTTTTTTTCATTATTACTTTTTTTTTTTTATGGAAAGAGATTAAACGCCTCTATACTTCAGAGACTTACCAATAATTTATACAACAATATTACCTATTTTAAAGCCTACTTCATGGTATATAAAAATGTCTCTTCATGCTTTTGGAAAGTTATAATATGAAAAACATAGTCTCATAGGAACAATCCTCTGCAGTGAAGACTAATTTAAAAGTTCTGTGTTCTGAAGACAGGCTTTTATTTATTTGAGTTTGATTTAAAGACTATTAACAGACTATTCTGTTCATCTTGTGTTTTTCCTAAGTTGTGGATTTCACTTGATGAAAAATCCCAGCATGTACTATCCCAGTTTTGGGTCAGCTTTCTTCACATCCAGAAGGAGCAGAGAAAGCTACACATTCCTCACCTGGGATAAGGTTTTAAGCAGTTCACAAGCATCAAAGAAACTTATTTATACCAGTGGAGGACTCTCATCTGTATTTTTACTGATGGCACATTTAAGCAAAACAAAGAATGAAAATGTTTATACGCTACATAGGACCTTTAATCCAGCTTTTCCCCTTGATAAAATTTCTAGTTTTAGCATAGAAAAACCCCCACCATCCTGAACTTTAACATAGACAGATGTTGGAATTAGTTGCTTCATGTATTGCAGAATTTTATTTTAGGTGTCTCAGTTCCTATTTAGGTTTGGCTAAATTTAGCCATGTACTGACACTAGGGGACATTACTCAAGTATTCAAAGCAAAAGCTATTTATTATCTCTTGGTGGATTAGAGTTAAAATATTCAAAGAAACATTTTACTTGTTTTGAAGCAAGTTGAGGAAACCATCCATATGTATGTGATATACATACAAGCTGGGAAGGAAAGAAAGTATGTGAAAGGAAGGTGCCTCCAAAAGGAGAAAAAAAGAGCCCAGAAGGGGATAAAGTAATTGCTTAATATAACCTGTGTCATTCTACCACTGACCTTTTCCAGTTCTCCATGCTTACCTTTACTCCTTTGACTGTCAAATAGTATCTGGTAGTAGCAGAATGTTGCTTATAGTTGATTAAAATCACTAATAAATTCAGTTATTTTACATGCTATTGACATTTACCCAGCAAAGAGCAAACTGGAGAACAACATACTCCAAAAGCACTAACGCATGGTATTGATACAAGTGCTGGAACACACACCGAAAAATCAATCTATTGCCTTAGTGTCTGATGCCTGGTTATTTTGCAGTTTTCACTGTCCTCAATGCGCTACTTCCATTAGTTATTGTTATGATGCTTGACTGTGCTGAATGGTTTTGTGGCTTCATAAATCATCATCAAGCATCAAAAAAGCCTCATTCATATGAGAAACTGCAGTAAAATGCTGTCCCTAAGTTGAAACAGCAAACATTTATGAGTGAGAATTTGTGTAGATTTTTCCCACAGTTCCTGTAATAGATGCAGATCCTAATTAGGAGTGGAGGAATTGCAAAAACCAGTGCCTTGTAAACTGTGAGGGTCTTGACAATAGGAAGAACTGAAATCAGCACCACCAGAATTGTCACACACCTGGTGCCTAAACACTGTATGTCAAGTTCCCCAGAATAATAAAACTGATTTCAAACAGCGTTGATAAATAAAATAGGAAGTATATTTGAGCGTCTGGCTTTTTCACTCGTGTTTCCTGAAGTTGGTTCACGCTGAATGAAGGCTGAGACTCTCGTGTATCTGTGCTGTCACACATTTATAAGACTTGAAGATCAGAGACTTTTAAAGACCTAGTTGTTATAACAAAATCCACAGCAACGTAATGTGAGTTAGCAACCTTGGATTCTTGCATTTTATTCATGGCTGAATACTTACTTTGCTCTGTGGTTCTGAATAAGTCATTTCTACTCCAGCAAAGGATGGAATGATTAATATTAAATATGGAATATCCAGGAGTGGTGATAAATTCAAAGTGACTCTGAAGAGTTTTACCAATCAAGTCCAACAAAAAATAGTGAATGAGTCAGAAATGTTAATATCAGAGAAAATAACTCATTCAAATTTAGCCAAAAACATGCAAAAGTGATTTCTTATAGTTGGATTTTTTGAATATACAGGTACATCTGTGCCATTTCATTTCTAGAATACTGGACTAACACATTAAAGTTGGAAACATGGAAAGGAATGAATGTACAACGTTCGAGAAAAACAAGTTGGATCCAGTCAGAAAGTCCCAGTGAAGATGACAGGAGGGAAAAAAGGAACAATGTGCAATTGATCAGAAAAGGAAAAGGAGAAAATGTACTGTAATTAGAGTGGCAAGACAGCTACTTGATCTTAATTGCAAATAATTTCTCTGTGTTTAGCAGCTCTTCCAGGATTGAAACAAACATGGATGTTCTCTAGAGTAAGAATGTTTTTACCATTTAAGACAGAAATTTCTGTCAAGTGTCTAGAATTCTGCAATCACAGCCTTTTAAAACTAAATCAGCAGATGTGCTCCAGCAGTCAAGCTTCTAATGAACCGCAATACCCTTTCTAGAATAAAGACCAATTTAAGACCAATTGAAAAGGAGCATTTTACTTGAATGTAAGTCAAGAATCCATAAATGTTTTCTTCTGGTTTTTTTGTTTGTTTGGTTAGTTTTTTGTGGGGGTTTTTTGTTGTTGTTGGTTGGGTTTTTTTTGAGTGTGTTAGCCTCTCATAGGGATCTATCCCTTTGTTCCTGGAATCTAAAATTTTGACCTGATTTCTTACGGTCTGATTTATTTCTACAGTATGTCATTTCTGTACCAGTGTGGGAACGCCAATCTTAACAACAAGAAGACTTTTGAAGGAGCTGTTTACTGGTGAATCACAAAGCCTGCAATACCCAAGTTTATTTCATTGCTCTTTTGAATTGCTATTCCGCAGTATTCAGAGCCTGTATATAACAGCCCAGAAGAAAAAAAAAAAAAACAACCACCAACCCTCCTACTGCAGTCTGTGAGTCACTCATGTTATTCTGTCACAGTTTTACTCTCCAATATTACCCTATGGCATTTTGATGAGTTTTTCTTCATTAGGCTATTCAGAAACCAAATGGGAAATTCAGGATGAGCTTGTTTCTGACAAAAGCCTCCTCTAACTTCAATTTGCATACTTGACAGGGAATGAAGGCTGCAGAATACAGAGTCACCAGTTTGAAGTCACTGCTTTGAAGGAATCAAAGCAGTATCTGGAGCCAGGTTCAGTGCATCTCCTCCTAAGAGAGGGAGAAAGGATACACAGAATGGTTTTCCAGTGCTCTGGGAATCTGTCTAGGGACTGCCCTATGGTCTGGGCTTGAGCGATTACAGCATGTTGCTCACTCTCCTCTTCTGTACTTTGGCTGGTTCCCCAGAAAATCTGTGTTCTGGGAACTGCAAGAGAAGGTAATTATATTTTATTTAATGGGTAATTTCTCTATTGTGTCAGGGCTCCATAGGGGAGCTGCTTGGGCCTTAGAAGACATTTAAGACCCTTGTAAATATTTGCAGGAAGGAAACTCAAACTCAGAATTTTGGTGGCCACAATATATGGGTGTAGCTGGTGGGACGGTCAGAGACAGGTTCAGATGTATGGAGGAAGAGAGAGACTTGAAAAGTCACTGGCAGCTCAGTTTGCATATCTGAATCATAGCTGTGAAAATGCCTCTGTAACAAGGAACTTGAGCTAAGGCTGGGAAGTCACCACTGACTCTCTGGGGAGAGCTAAACAGCTTTCACATGCACGATGATAAGGATGCTGTTTCAGGTGTGGAAGCAAAACTACATAGGCTCCTTCAGGGAGACTTTCTAACATAGGCTGTGAAGGTCATAAGATTCAGTTCTCCACCAACCTGCTCTGATGGGCAGTGCCCTTCCCAGACAGCTGGCAGGACATACGGGTACAGCTGAACTGCTTTTGGGCTCTGTGCTTGTCAGACCTCTTCACAAGTTCTTGTGGCAGTAGAGGCTAATGCCATTGCTGATGACGCCATGGGTGTCAGTATACATCACCAGTGAAAGAAGAGGGCTGCGAAAGAGTGCTTGCCACCAGAGAATCAGGTAGATCCCTGTCAGGTGTGGATGTTACGTTCATGTGTTTGAAGTCAAAATAGCACCTCTACAGCTGCAATAATCATAGGAACTGTAAGAAACTCCATGAACAATCTCAGCCCAGCAAGACACCTCACTTTTCCAGAACCCAGTGATGATAATTGGGATGTCATGGACAGTGGCAAGTTGTGGACTGTTATGCAAAAAAATACAGCAGAAGGTACTTGACAACACTGAACTGCTCATCTGCTTCCATACAGAGCTTGCATAACAAATACCCAAAGGGTGATACTGACTTCTGGAACAGGCTGTTCCTAGAAAAAGAGATACCGATACTCAAGACACAATACCAACTCCTGAACAAAGGGAGATGAACAGCAGCCCACTGTTGATGTGGAGGCCAACAGGCAAATTTAGCGTACTAACAAGATACTACAGGGTTGATATGGACAGCAGGAGTCTCCAGTCTTCTTGTCAGGGCTCAGAGGACGGGCAGGCATGTGGCTTGAGGTGGTACCAATTGTAAGATTGCATCCCTGGGAGATGACAGTGGGCTTGCATCATGGAGAGCACCACTTGCATCATGGAGAGCACTCATGTGGTGCTCTTATGTGGTGGCCTGCAGATGGCAGGCAGCACTGAGGTTGTATAGTGCTAATACAAATGGGGATCCTCTTAGGGTGGGCATCTCTCCCAGGAAACCATGACCAGGACAGCCTTAGAAGTAATTCAGACATGGTAAAATAACATCACTCTATTTAGAAGTAAATCCACTCATGTACATTTGAAATGATTGCTAGCTCAGGAACAAGCACATGCTAACCTTGGTATCGTTCATGGTCAACTTGCAGATAAGCATGTTTGACATATTAAAGCACTGGAAAATACATTTTAATGATGACTTACCGTGATTTTTATTTGTAAATAAGTTTCCACATTCAAAACTTAATTAAAAGCAGACTTGATATATCCATCAGCATGGGCTCAAAAATCTGCCTATACATTTAGGGAGCAAACAGCTTTAATTTCAAACAAGTAATGCTATTACAGCTCTTTAAAAGGTAGGGGGGCTCAATGCAAGCATCAACAATTTTTTTTTAATGTGTGTACTCATCAAATACCTTCCAAACCATTACAAATCCTGTGTTTCTGTACAGCCTTAGTTTATAATTTCTACAACTAATGAATCCAAAGAGCATAATGGGGAATGGGTGCTGGGTGAGACAGAGAAGACAAGTACTCTAAATCCATTGTTGCATTTCTGTGGGACTAATTAGTGCAATGTAGATTCGGGATTTCAATTTGAAAGGATGTTGAATGTTTTCAGATCTTGCTGTTAATTGATTTCAAATGAGGTTTCTTGTTTTGCTTTTCTTTTATGAATTTTTGTGCTGACATGATGTCCAGAAAACATATTACCAAAGAAAGCCTTTGCATTTTAAAAGCCTGGAATTTCTCAAATTTACAGATTAAAAAGAGTTAAAACAGAATTGGGAAAGAAATTCACCACTTTCCATTTTCCTCTACTTTTTTGGGGAAACTGATTCTCTTGCTAGCAAAATATGAAAAATTAAATATCTTGTTTTGGCTTTTTCCATATATTTTATCAGATTTCATTCCAGAGTAAATACACATGGAATAATTCAACCACTTGGAGCCCTTTCCTGGTCTTGGAATCGCCAGGCATTTTTGAAAATTACAAGTGCTACTGATCTGTCACACATACAGCACCAACCACCTCTTAATTTTGGGCCAATGTCATAGAGTGAATGGTGATATCTGCTGACTTGTTCACAGTTCACACAGAGGTAGTTGCGATCAGTGCACAGCATCACAACACCTTGGCTAATGGTGCAACATTAGTGTATTAATCCAATAACTCTTAAATTGTTCTGTTCTCTTTCTCTGTGGCTGAAGAATCGCTCCTTGCAGTGATCCCTTCTTTCTGTTTCTACTACACAAGTTTTGGTTCAATTTATTTCCACTTATTAGAAACAGTTGTTGGAATATTATTCACTAGGGGCTATAGTTTAATGCAGTATCACTACACTGGATATACATTCAATAAATTAAATAAATGGATGAATAAATAATACCTCCCAGCTCCACACAAAAGACTTGTGTGTATCACTGTGCTGTACAGTGTCACGTCAACCCAGCAAATCCTTTTTCCTGTCACAATATTTATCATTATACCACCCAGGGTTCATAAAGCACAATTTAGAGATAATGGAAAAAATACAGGACACAACATGTTTCTGGCTGATAATATTGATTCCAGGTGTTCTGAGGGAAAATTAATTCAGTCATATGTTCCAGCTATAGCACTACTTACCCTCTTTATGGATGCCTGTTGAAACAGCTCCTAATATTCTGCAGACCCCAAACCACAGATCAAAACTAATTACAAAAATTAAGCTAATTGTTTAAGAGCTTGCAGCAGAGTGCAGATTAGAGACACTAGCAGCTGCACAACGCCACCTGACTCTCATCTCGCCCATGTGGAGTTTATGAGGGGAATGATACTCAGACGAGAATTAGTAAATTCTACAGATATGGTCTTAAACTTTTCCCAGCCTAGAGCCTGGAGCCTAGATAAGTCACACCCTAGATAAGTTCCTTCTTTTTTTTAAACTTCCACATAACATACATCAACAGATGCAAAATATGTCCATTGATTTCAAATGGTACTTTAACCAGACTACTGGTTAGTAGAGCAGCTGAATGATTCATCACAAATACTGTCTTGTTAGTTTGCAGATCTTCAAAAATTCGATTCACATTTGTGCAGGTGAAAAGAACAATGTGCCAAGTAGTTCACTTGTGGCAAAATCTGAACTTGGGACACTCTTGTGAACTACTCTTTTTGGCTATACCACTGACACTTTGTTGTGGTTATTCATCATGTGTTGTGTCACCTCCTGCTATGAGATATTACCTTTGTCTCATGATTGACAATGCTTAGTCTGAGAACATCCATACAGATATCAAACAATTAATATTGCACACTGGAGATGAGTCCTGGGATGAAACTGCATTCCTACTGAGTAAATTAAACATTTCAAGGCCACCACATACACTTTTAAAATAATTCCATATAATTTTCTAGTGTTCCAGAAAATTAACTACTCATTTTCAGAAGACTAAAGGTTTAATCACCTCTGACTAGAAATACAGTGTGACGCAAAAGAACTGCTGTGAAAGACATCTTAATCTTTGGAGTCAGGAGCAGCAAAATCAACTTTCTTGAGCCAAACACTGAATACATACTGGGCAGGGAAAAGCAAGGATTCCCTTGTGCTGCCCCACAGTGCTCTTGCTTCAGACCTCATTCAGAGCCACAGCCAAGAGTGAAAAACCATAAACCCAACTTGGATTTTCCAAAATTAATCTGCTTAATTAACAAAGGAAGAATTGTTTTTTATGTAAAACTTGTAGTCTTTCTTGTAAAGCAAGGATGAGTTTGCTTAAAATTCATGACAAAGGCATAGTGGCTCTTGAGGAATCAGATTTTGGGTGTGAGTAAAAGTGATCTAGAATTTGCACGAGCAGCTCTTCTTTATGTACATATTTACTAATCCTGGCCTTAAAAAGAAAGTTACCAGTGACATATCAGGTGTTAAATCTGAATTTCCATGGTCTTCTGCATAGGATGAAAGTAAGTAAGTTTGGTCTGCCATCTTATAAGAAGGTACTAAAAAGCGATCTGACAGAAGAGCTATTTAGACATTCTTGTTTACCTTATTTCTATGTTATTGAAGTACAGATTCTCTTGTAAGGCATAATTCTAATTTAAACTTATTCCTGTTTTAATTTTGTTATGAGACTATTTTGGAGCTACTTCAGAGCTGATTAAGTTTCTCTCTGAAGATAGCAAGCAAATTCCATTGCAGAGAAAAGAAAATAAGCTAATTTTTATCTATGAGGCTCTGTAGCGCTGCTGCTGTCTTCTATCTTTTTTCAGTTTATATTAGAATTCATATGATGAGATATTTCTGTTTCTTTGTCCTGTGTAGCTGAGAACTGTCAGTATGCAGTATGTATCCCACTATTGTGGGAGTGAAACTACACATTTCATGAAAATTTCCTCTCCCTGTATAGTATTCATACCTAGTTATATGGCATTTATAATTAATTGATCCTAGTTCCATAACTACATGGAATTTATCACTTTTCCCTGAAGGTTTTTTTGTTGTTGTTGCTGGTTTTNTCTGCAAATGAGTGAAAATGTATGCAAATGGACAATCTGGTATTCCTTCACAGAGGACACTGGGAAGTATAATAGCTTGAAATTCACATTCCTATTTGCATGTGCCCTCCAATTTATTGAAAATACCCAGATGGAATTTGCTGAGCGTTATATTTATCAATCCTAACAGGCTGCACACAGACTTTGTGAAGACAAACCAGCCATTAGCAGCTGGAAGAACAATGCTAACCGCTGTACTGTGTAATAGTTTTTACAGCTTAACTAGAACAAATAGCCTGATCCTTCAGAATGGAAATTCTAGCTTTGTCAATATTCAGAGGGCACTGGGTTTATTTGTACTAGAATATAAAATGTACAGGGTGTGCCACTTGTTATGTTCATGAAGTATATTCGCACATCGTGTTAAAAGTAAGGAGCTTCAAATCTCATTTGTTAACAGCTGAAGACAGCTAAGATTTTAAAAAATAGTTATGGATCTCTCTTCTGTGAATCTTCTACAACTTTTTGTCTCTAGTGGGAGTGGGCAAGCCAGAAACCAAGAAGTTTTTTTCCAGGCACCTACTTCAAAGTTTTGCAAGCTTGTTCTAAATATCTTATATTCAAAATGGAAACAGATGAATACTAAACTATGTGTTCACTGTTAGGATACCACCAAGAAACCATCACCACGGGGGGAAGGAGCTCCCACTGATACTGAATGAAACTTTCACTGAGGAAGATATTTAGAAGAATCAATCCATAATCCATATTATTATTAGATCTTGTGACACGAAGTTTCCCTGTTAAAATAGTCTTACACCAACAGCACTCTTCTCCTTTTATGAAATTGCATACCATACATGTGAATTACTACTAGGTTAATCCGCCAGATCAGCTGAAGAGTTAAGAACATCACTATCTTAAATAATAAACGCAAAAACTTAAATACAAGTCAGCCCTCAGCTTTTTGCACTGATCAAACTATGAAAATGTGGGGGAAGCAAGAATACCAACTGACAGAGGAAAGCGGTGCTGGTGTACTGCAGCCTCACACCCTGGTGAACCCAAGTTGGTGGGGTTGACAACGACAAAATCTTGGCTCCTTGAACAGTTTCTGAAGACAGCTACAGTCCAGCACTGAAGATCTGGTAGGTGCAGTGTCTGTAAAATCCATGTGGAGACTGTGCTCTGACTTGTTTGTATCTGCCAAGAGCCATATCAGCCAAGCACCAGGATTCTCCAGCAAAATAAATGCAATGTTAAGGGCTGAGAGCAAGCCATGGAGGCAATCACATCCTCCACAACTTTTCTATTTAAAAAGCTAGGCCTCTAGTATAAAGCAACTGCTTTGCCTTTCTACAGCTGGTGGAAAAGACGACACCTCAAAAGAGCCCTTAATTCCACTTACTTCAGACATACTTTAGCTAGCTGGATTGTCCTCCAGAGGTTAGTCTCTCTCCATTGATCACAGAAAGAGCTTCAGTAACTACTTTACACTAAATGTCTAACTTTTAAATTGCTGAGGTTAGTGAGCTGAATCCCATTTCTGTTCCACAACTTCAGAAAGGTGGGAGGAGCTGGCTTGAATGATCATTTGTTCGGTTATTTTTCCAGTGCTGTGCCTGAGCAGATGTTACTATTGAGCTGTCCACAATGACTCCAGAACTTCTCCCAAGTGTTTGCCATTAATTTAAAAGTCAGTCATGCGTGAGAAGTTTAGATTGTTCCTCCCAATAGTCCATTACCTTTGTACTGAATTTTATTTATTTAAACTAATACACATGCACCTTGCTTTCTCTAAATGACTGTGGAAACAGTGTAATGTAATAACCTGAGTCTGACCCATGATACTTTTAAAAAACCTATGTGTTCTAGTATATACTGGAAACTTGCTTTACTCAGATTTTCACTGTGTATGCAAAGAGTAACACAGATGCAGATTCAGATGATGAAACTAATAGATTCACAATTAAATACCTGGCAGTTTGCCTCAGGGATTCTGAAGAATAACATCTCCTGTCATTAAATGGTATTATTTCAAAATGTATAAACACACCTTGTGTTCATCATCAGACCACAAATAAAAATTATCAGGAGACGTGAAACCAGGCCAGATGGAGCAGAAGCCCAAGAGGCACTTAACAAATAAATTAATTGACATTCGAATTAAAATAATTACAATTCTGATTACATACAAATATTGAGCTGTCAGATCTAAGCTTTGTTTGGAAATACAGCATTTGCCCATATTGATGGATGGAAGAATTGGAGTAAGTATTGACTTGAAAGCTCAAACTCTATTAAACACAGCATCTCTGGATTCCATCCTTTGTTCACTGACACATCTGAGGGACATTTGGTTAATGGCTTGGTCTTGGAAATATATTTAGTGTAATCTCTCCCACTATGTGATTAACTGGACTGGAAATGGAGATGAAAAGGTGTATTCAGTGTTTTGCAGTGGGTCGCAGATGGGGGGTGGGGGGCATTACTTTCAACATTTGTAGTTATCTCGGCACAGAAAGAGATAATCCATAGTCAGTGGCAGACTACCAGGGCTTTTCATACTACATGTAATGACCATACATAATAGATTTCAGAATAAAAACTAATTGTCTCATCATGCAGCACAGCAACAATAACAATCCCTAATAATCAAGGAAGGGGAGCAACAGCTCATTATACGATGCTTAATATGAAGGGTTGGAGGTTATAATTACCAAGAGTTCTCACTTAGCTTCAGTCAGTAATAGAGGTCAGACACGTAAGAGTAACCCGACTCTGCAAAGAGACGCATATGTATAAATACCCCCATGCACATGCACACAGACACGCACAGCCCATTGTGAATGGCATAATTGAAATCAATGGGCCTACTCACAGGGTCTACGACTTATTTACGCTGTGGTTTCCCTAAAATGGTCTGGTAGCTAGATATAGTCTGAAAGTAGTTATCAAGTGCATTTACATTCATTACAATGATGTAAAAAGGCCTCAGTTTAACTAGGAATAAGGCCCAGGGTACATTAATTTAAATACATACATGATTCTTTGCACAATCAGAGCTTAAGGGCATTATGCAAAAGGTGGTGCTTTCAGATATCAGCAGTTAGCATAATTCATGTTACTAAACAAATATGAATAAGGCAAGAAATGAATATTTAAGAGAAATCACTCTGAAAAAGCTCATTACTTTCTGATTCTTATTTCTCTTGTGCCCTTTCCAACTTCAGTCTTTTCTAAGTACCTGTCGATACCTTCTACGTCAAGGAAAATGAGAGCATGTTATTCTGTTTGCTTTAAATTATTGATCCATAATTTCAAAGGCCAGGAAAGCTTCCTCTCCTCTCATTTTCTCTCCAACAGGATGCGTCTTCCGAGCAGTAAAATCGAAGCTGAATTTTGTTACCATTGAATTTCTTACGGGCTTCCCATGCACCTGTCCCAGCACAGAACTGCTGATGAGAAATGAGGTTGTCCGTTCTCCTCACTGCAACGCTGAGCGCAGAGGACGGGGTCTACACTCTGCAACTCCTCTTCCACGTCCACGCTGTGACAGCAGCTACCTGTGCACGAGCCATTTACCACATTCACAAAATATTTATTCTTCATATACAGCTTTGGCCCCTCTCGTGGAAATATTATTATTATGATGTTTTGTCTTTCGTGGTCTGGACGCAGTGGACTTTTGGAAAACGCTCACATTTCCTCACATATGGAGAACATACAGGAATTAATGTATCTGCCAAAGGCATAGATTGAATCCACTTGTCTTCTATCATTCCTCATTTATTAATCATGAACAGACTGGTCTCAATTTGGCCTATTAGAGAGGGGTTTAAGTCGCTGGCATTTTCTCATACTCCTCACCATTTTCTTACAAAAAGAACCATATAGGGCAAAAATTACAGTGCTGTACCCATACTTATAGAAGTGAAGTAATGCACCAGCCCTTCCCAGTCTGGACAGGGTTACAGTAGCATTGAGGTATGTGAAAATGAATATATGTGTGTTTACATACTTATCACTAAATGATATCCCTGCACTGGGAGTGGAATAAACTACTGGAGTAAGCATATTTATGAGGCTGAACCTATGCCCATCCTCGTCAAGCTATATTAGTAAAAATACCAGTATGTCAGCATATAGGGAAATAAAACCTATCAGGTTTGGCAACTGTTATAAGAAACCCTGTATATACTGTAGCTGTCACAATTGTGAAGGGATATGCATCAGCTTAAACCACCTCTGCTGAAGTTTAGCTGATCACATTTCACTTTGCAAGGCAACTGGTTAAACATATGCACATGGCCAGTTTAGTGGAGCTTGTGAAAAGTTGAAACTGGGGATACTATGATAGCTCGGTTGTTCCAAATATTCCATTACACATCTCTATTATCTTTCATTACAATGACATAGGAACTGTTAATGCCAGATTTTTGTCTCTAACTGTTCCAGTTGTGAGGAAAACGTTGTCAGCATACTTTGTAGCTAACTAATATGACAGTTTCAAGTTTTTAGATTACAAGAATTGACATGTCTAAGAAGCGCGTATAAGAAGTGCCAGAGGATGAAAGCTCAGATGCCTAGTGGTAGCTGTTTAAATACACTATTTATTGATTTTGCTCGCAGTGATGGAGCAAGTATCATATTTAAAAGGCCAGCACAAAGTACTCTGTATTTTGTTGCCTTAACTGGTTATTCTCCAGGGAGCTCAAATCCACAGTGTCCAACCCAGATGGACACCTGAGCTGCAGTGAGGAAAGCCGAGATCCACAAGTATAAATGGCCAGATTTAAACTATGGGGTTATATCTGTAGATCTTAGAAAACTGGCCTGGATCACATTCAGTGCATCTAGCCAATCTATCACAAGTAATGTTACACAAAGATGATTAAGGAACTGGGGCATCTGACATATGAGGAGAGGCTAAGAGAGCTGGGACTGTACAGCCTGGAGGATCTTGTCAGTGTGCATAAATACCTGATGGGGGAGAACAAAGAAGATGGAGTCAAATTCTTCTCAGTGATACCCAATGAGAGGACAAGAGGCAATGGGCACAAAAGGAAATATAACAAATCTCACTTAAACAGGGCGGGGGGTGGGAGTGAAGAAAAAAAATCAATGTGACGGTGCCCAAACACTGGAGCAGGTTTCCCACAGAGGCTGTGGTGTCGCCATCCTTGGAGATGTCAAAACTCAGCTGGACGCAATCCTGGGCAACCTGCTCTAGCTGACCCTGCTTCAAGCAGGGATGTGGACTAGATGATCTCCAGAAATGCCTCAACCATTCTCTGATTCTCTTTCTTTCCCTTCAATTACCTTCTCCTACGTTGAATCTTTATATCTGTGCTGCTGTTTGTCCAGGCTGTGATTATTTCCCCCTACCCTCCCACTTAACTTCAAAGGGAACTAGATCATGTTCTAAAGGACATAATGTTAAGGTGTTGAAGATGCTCACTGTCTCCACTGAGGAAATCAGTGGGAACGAGATATTTCCGTGAATTCAGCTACATTCCTAAAAACTTTATGCAACATTTTTATCCTTACATACATCTGTCCCTGATAGTTTCCTGACCCAAATCAAATTCTTCTGTGGTCAAGAATTCATCCTCATTGTGGACCTGCAGCTTTAGTCACAGCATTTAATTCATTCACTATCTTTCCATTTTCTATATTACCTGTTGTGGCCAAAGTTATCTTTTTAAAGACAAGTGTTTTACAAGCCCTTGTTAACTCTTTTACCTTAACTCTTGTTTTCCCTCTTTACTTCTTCCCCTATCTCCATGTAGATTTTCTTACAGTTTCTGTTTTCCTGTCAAAGTAAAATTTCTTTAACTACCCCAAGACCCCTTTAAGCATGGCAAATCCATCTGCATCAAAGCTTACAGAACTTCTGCCAGGACTTCAGCATCTAAAAGTAAGTATTATAGCAGTCAAAGCTGATTTTAATTCTGGCAGGAACCAGTTCAAGGTTTTGAAGATCTTTGCGCACACTGATTACATGCCAGACAATTGTGAAAAATTAACGCTAGGACACCTGAATAAGAAGGTATTGTATGGTCTTACTATATACTGTCTCTTTATAAATATATATATATTTAACAGAGTGCAAGAGAGCGAACGTATGATTATATATATATATGCATAACATGAATATACAAAATACTTTGTTCATATATATACACACAAATATATCCATGTACACAAATGCATAGATATGAATATATACCCACAGACTTCACTCAGTTCTAATCACAATATAGTTCACTGATTTTGGTAAATGTAGCCATTATTTCCCTATAATGAAAACACCTCTGCATGACTGATCAGAAGGCAATATTGGATGCCACCAATTTCTTTTTACTGTACTGCAGGTGTTAATGCACTTAGGAGTGCTACACTTCCATGATTAAATTTGCCCTCAGGAAAAAAGGAAGTATTTGTTCTTCATTTGCTAGATGGGATCCCACAATCCAGTCTCAGGAACAAATGAGGCATTTTCACTCATCACTGCAGATGCAGTATATTTGTGAAACAGGCTTTTAAGAAATGCAAATTAAGCAAAAGCTATGATAAAACATGCAGACGGGAAAAAATCCCAGACTACTGATAAGAGTGCCACTCCTCTTTGGCAGAGCTCTCCTCTTGAAAACCACACGGTGCAGGGCTTGAAATCACCACCCTGACTGCACTTGGCTGGCAGCAACTACTAATCCCTGCAGCTGAATGCCTGTGCGTTTTTGGTAATATGTATGAAATGGGCTACCGCTTCCAAGTGTTTTTTGGTGGCCCACTTCTCCCATCACAGATTCACTCCACTAACCTATCTCGTAACTGGCAGAGAGGGTAATTTGTGGTGGGATAAAAACTGACCAGCTCCTTTAGCCTCAAGGGTGGTTTTCCAGACCACATTATAAGGGTACTGTGGATGAATTTCTTATGGCAAAGTATCTCTTCAGACATAAGACACTCAGGCTGAGAGGCTGTTAATCCATCCACAGTTGGGAGCAATGTTTTTGTTTAGTTATGATCCCAAGCAAATAAAGATCTCAGTTGGCTGAGTCCTCATCCTCTCTTCTCACCCCCTACACATTTATTAATGATGGAAAGGCCCTTAAGTGTGGTTAGGTATCTTCTTCAAAGAGTCATTTGCTGTAAAGATCAGCAGCCTTCATCCTGGATAACATGCCACTGAAGGTACTAAGGAATGACCAGACCAGGAGTGGAATCAAAGATGGTAGGAGTCACAACATACAATTCTCTGGAGAATGTTAACGTTTTGATATATGCTTTACTTCTCATCAGAAACTTCCAGAAGGCTCTGAAGTTCAAAAATAAGTATTGACTAAGGATTGACTGAAGCATTTATTTTCCAGGAAGAAGTCTTCTTAATTTATGTAGTACATGATATATTGTGGTATGTTGTATAGAAGCTGATATATTAAGATGACTGAAGAGTCTAAACAAAAGGAGCTATAAGTATTTTTATGTTATCAGAACAGCTCCTTGGAAAGATTTACCCCAGAGGATTTCATTAGAACTGATTTATACTCAAAATATTTCTATTTCAATGCAATTGTGTTTTCCGATTGAAACACTTTCCCTCATTTTTTTTAATCAGTTCTCTGCAGTATTTTGTTAAACCTGAAAGCATATTGCTCAATCGTTTCTTCCTGGAGGGAAATGCTCAAGTCCCAGACACATTTCATTTGGTTACACTTAGAGATAGTTATAATATTTCTTAGCACATTGTGCACATTCTTTGTCAGAAAGCTATTGAAATGAATAATTTTTTTGAGCTATTACTGAAGAGTTTTTATTTAATAAAACTGCACTCAGTAACTTTAAACACTATATATTCCGTCTCCATTTTATGTAAGTTTCACACAGGCAATTTCTGAATTCCTTGAAAAACTACGCAGATTCAGAATCCAAGCTACTATTTCTGTTGCCTGCCATAGATATATATTGTCAGAAAGAAATTTAACACTGTGTTGCTAAATGTTTCCTTTCATCACTCTCTCATGAAATATTGATTATACGCCCTGAAGAGGTCAGACTTTGTTCCTATGCAGTATTTTTTTTCCATGAAGCTGTCATAAAATTCTTTTTTCTTACTTTATTATTTCATTAGTAATATCCTGGGCCCGCTATTCATTTCTTATGCATGCATACTCTTTTCTTTCATTAGGTACAGTTCAGCTCTCCTGCAAAGGCCTGTCCATGGCACACCGATGAGGGAGGAGAAGCCATCTGAAGAAGTTATTGACTGGTTTGCTTCCTTTACCTGACTTGCTTATTCCCGTCATTACTTCATGGCTTGTTTTTCAGCACTGCACTGACCACAGTGTTACTGAAATGAAGGGTTATTTTGGGAAGAGTTCTTCTTTTAACCACATCTGTAACATGCAGTATCACCCCACAAAATAGCACCCCACAAAATACTTCCATAGCACTGGAGGGATGAGAGAGAGGAATGAGCAGTGGGATGGGTGGGAGATGAATGAAACTTCATAAGCCAGCTTTTCTGCCAAAACCCATCTGCCCCTGGACTGTGGCTTCAGGCAACTTTGTTAATGTTATGGCAGTTGATGATTTGGAAGAATAAGGGCTCCATGTTAGCTATTACATTTTTAGTTTTGTACTTCACTAGTGTTAAGTACAATGATACAGGGTAAACAAACCAGCCAACCCTGAATCTTTTGCCCAGACCCGGTTAAAATCAAACACTTGGCTGGTGCAAATCAAGGGGATCCCATGACCTTTCAGTGGAAGTAGAAGGGTTGAGTGAAAGGGAGGAATGTAATGGAAAGAAGTAGGTGAGCAAGGGAAACATCAGAGCCCTCTTGAAGCCAACATGAGATTCTCTGTTACCTTCAAGGGGATAGAGACATCACACTGGACACTGCTCCTCCCTCAGAAACAGACCTTAATTATGCTGGCTGCTGCATCTTCATTTGCAACTTTTCCAAATAATTCCCTGCATGTTTTCAGCAATTTAAAGAGAGAATAAGCATGTGGATACAACTCCTCAGCGACTCCAGAGGGCTGCATAACACAGCTGAGGTGACTGGCTTCTTGCCACCTTTTGTCCAGGCTTCAGGCTAATATGTCTGTGAAACACCTGTGGGTCTTTTTTTGGCAAAAGGTATTTTACCCAACACAAGGTGATGCTGGCTTGGACTTTATAATGAATAAAAAATTAATTAATAGCCAGACAAAACCGTTATGGTTGCTTAAGGATGAGTCATCATGTATTTCATAGAAAGTAAGTAATGAGTAAGTAATGGGACCTTCTGAAGAGAGAGGGAAAAAAAAAAAAAAAGGTTGGAGAGTGAAGCCAGTCAAAATCAAAGCAAAAATTAGGTACAAATCATTAACAAATTAATATATCAAATAGCTTGTATTGTGAATTTGACATCCTCTGGCTTCCCAAGTCCTTCACACTTTAGAAACATTTGTAAACAGAAAACTAGGAAAAAGTGATTTGGATTCATTAGAACTTGGAACTTTAACATAATGAATTTCTATTTGGAAGACTTCAGAAAAAAAAAACGAAGAAAAACAAAACAAAAAAAAACCCCATCCCCGTGTGCTAAATAACATTTTCACAAAGCTAATTTTGTGACAAAATAGTCTGAAATGGCATGCCAGAATCTGTTTGCCTGTCAGCTCTGCTGCCATGTAACTTAAAAATATGCTATTAGAATTCTAGCACCTCATCCTAGCACTTACTTTCATACAAAATTAGCCCTGCATACAAGATGTACACACATGTCTTTTTCTGACATAGCAACGTGATTTAAAAACTGGAATTCACAGTAACCCAATAAAAACGAGGGCTGTAAATTAACTGGGCATAATGTAGTCCTTCCAGTTCTCCAGAGTCCTTGAATAAATACAAAAATAAATGAGGGAGAAATGTAAGTGGAAAGAAATGGCCTTTTCTTCAGATGGCCTGCATTGCTAATTGTAAATTTTGGCTGGCATTAGGCGGTAGTATGGAACACACAACATGGAAGGTCAATAAATGAGTCTAATACATGGAAAAAATGCCTTACTGGAGAAGCTAATGGATATCATCAGTTGTAGAGTTATATATCCTGCTTGTTTACCCATTTTAAAGCCCTTTTTAACACTTTAGTGATACAAGTCCATCACATTGACTGACAAGGACCTAATCAGTTCAGGTTCCAAATTAGGAGATATTGGGGAAAATTTGTTAGTACTTAACATCCATCCAGTTCACATACCTGGAAGAAAACCCATATTTGCAAAAGAATAACGCTGAAAAGAAAATACACATTTCATTCCGCAACACTAATAGGCTGTGCCAGGGTATTTTAATGGCTTGGAAAAAACGACTGATGTGTGAGAAGAGGCAAATTAAAAAGAACCCTTAGAAAACATACCTGAAACATAGCAACACTTCACATTCATCCAGTGCTGTTTTATTTAACAACTCACAATAATTGTGTTTTAGACTATTTTGCGCTATAGCGTCAGGGGAATTCTCTGCTGACTTCTATAATACAAAACGAATATACTTATTTAGATGGTGAGTCCTCCAGGGGCAAAGACTGTCTCTTATCATGTGTCTATGACTGGGCCTGACACAGTGGGTTTTGCCTTGATGGTGGTGTAATCTAAACAAGTAATATATTTGAAAGCCAGAAGGGGCACTGTAATCACCCACTTTGATCTCCAAAACAAAATGGCAGGGGTTTAGGAGGCTTCAAGTCCTGCTTGCTTAGGAAGCTAATGTGAACACTACAGTGTAAGGAGTTTAATGGCTTCCTGCATAACAAAAAGAGTAATTTATCACTAACGAGGAGAATATGAATCCTTTTTACATTCTTTTCACAACCCCAGGCCACTCACCAATAATAGCAATAATGAATAATACCAGAAGCAAGTAAAATATGTTTTATTTTCTTTCATTTCATTTCATTCTTAGAAACTCAGCAGTGGTTCTGTATCAAATCCAGTGATTACATTAAATTACATTTTCAATAGTGTTTAAATTAAAACTATGCACGCAGACGCCAGCTGAGAGTCTGTATTTGATAGGTCCGATGATAAAATGGAAGGAAGACCATCTCACAGATTTAGAAAGCCTACATCTTTCATCATGGCCAAGGCCTTGCTCTAGATAATATTTTAAATAGCCTCTTGTTTCCATTATCTGTACAGGGCTTTAATCTCTTTTATTTTATTATTTTCAGCATTTAAGTCCTCAAGGATCACAGCTTCAGATTAGGAAGAAGCCCTGCAGTCAATAAAGAACAGTGAAGGGTTTTGAGCAGCGGGATCAGCACCTGCTTTGCAGCTTTCATTGGAGCTACTTTTCAGTCACCTGAAGAATGAATATATTTATTTAGATGGTGAGTCCATCTAAGTAAATGCCTAATAAAAAGTAAGAAATGCCTAATAAAAAAAAAAAAAAAACAAACCAAAACAGAAATGGCCAATTTAATGTCTACATTTTTTTCCTGACATATCTTTTAAGTTCATTTAAAAACATTTCACTAGACCCTGATTCTTAAGTGATATAAATCAATACAGTCTTCACTCATGTTAAAGAAACTTAACAGCAGTTGAAATTCAGGCCTGTGCTCTTTATATTACAGGGGCTATATTTACATTCACAAGTAGTATGGTGCATGGAGTAGGATGAGCAGGGATCTGAACCCACAGAGTGAGGCAGAGATGCAGAAGCAGCAATGCCCATACTGTGTGTGATACAATGATTTTATTTTGGGTCAGTTTTTCCCATACAGTGACTACCCACTGGCATACATTAAGGGTGCTGCTGGGGTGTTGACATACAATAGAGTGCTGGGTGCTTCTGGCCTAGTTTCAGTCTAAAGGATTCTGGTCTAGGTGATCCAAAATGACACCAATATGCAGACCAAAGCATGTTCAGGTGAGATGACTGAGAAATCTGTTTCAAAAGCACAGTCCCAGTATGAACAAACATGAATCAACATAGTAAACCTAGACCATTCTCTTAGAGTACACAAATTGACCTTAATTGTGAAACATTCCCCTTCAGGACTGCACAATAAATGTGTATTAATATAATCTTGAATATTTTTCAGAAGACCAATTTAACCTACAGCCAGACGAATGTAATCTGCTTTCGGCATTCTGAGCGTTTTTGAGGCAAACATTTGTTCATTTATGAAACTAATTTTCATAATCTCCAAGGACTTACAACATGGAATACAACAATAATTTTTTGTCTACTAGCTGCTTCTTACTAAGGGCACAGGGCATAGCTTCAGGTTTGTACTCAGGGTACCTGCTTAGATGCCTGGAATCAGGCTGAGAGAATACCACCAATGCCCTTAACGACAATAAAGTCTCTTCCTAGGAAATGCTATTTTACTGTGCTTAGGTCCTGTTGTAAGCATAATCATAGAACAATAGAATCATTCAGGTTGATAGAGGCCCTTGGGATCATCGGTCCAACCATCAGCCCTGCTCTACAAAGTCCTCCCCTACGCCATATTCCCCAACACCACATCTAAACAACTCTTAAACACATTCAGGGACGGGGACTCAGCATCTTCGCTGGGCAGCCTATTCCAGCATCTGACCACTCTTTCTGTGAAAAATTCTTTCCTAATGTTCAGCCTAAACCTACCCTGTTGCAGCTTGAAGCCATTCCCTCTTGTTCTATCACTAATTACCTGTGAGAAGAGACCAGCACCAACGTCTCTACAGTGTCCTTTCAAGTAGTTGTAGAGAGCAATGAGGTCTCCCCTCAGCCTCGTCTTCCTCAAACTAATAGTAGATATCTTTAGACTACTGTTGAATTAATCAAACTAAGTTTAGGTTCTCTTAAATTTTAAGTGTAGTATATAACAAGTATATAACAAGCTTCCAAAACATGTGGACTTAGCATGTGCCAGCCAACACATTCTAGCATTACATTTTCATACCTAACCTAGACAACCTAAAAAAGATAGAGAAAAAAGTCAGTGAGGTATAAAACAAAGATATTTTGAGGGAGCAGATGTTTATGTATTTATAAAAAATCCTGTTTAAAAAAAATTTAAAAAGTCCTTTCTTAGACTTCAGTCTAAGCTTGGCAAAAGAATGAATTACTGGTTTTATTTCTATTGCTGAAGCACCTGGGAGGTGTCAGAGTTGTGTTAAAAAGGACACAACTCTAAAGCACTTTTGCTTTGGATGTACGTATTTTATCCAGTGGATTAGAGAAATTTACTGCTAAGTGTCACACAGCTAATGCAAAAGATCTAAATCTCTCACCTGTTTTAGCAAAGCTTAGTTTTATGATTCAGAATACAAAATGCAAGGCTGAGAAAATTTATCCTAGCAAAGGACTGAAATCCAGAACAGCATCTTGAAAACAGGAAAATATTTTTCTAAGGATATAGAAAGCATGGTTTTTATTGTAAATATTTTGCAGAGGAATTTTCATTTAAGGAATGTGTTTAAATGTCTCAGATAAGGTTGAAAGTATCAACGCTTCCAAGTAATACTTACATAAGCCTCAGAGTGACATGGAGTGTTATCTATTCTTTCTACTGGAAGTCCATTGAAGCACAACAGGAAGACTTGTAGAGACTGTATGGGATTCCAAGCAGTAAAAAACAAGACAGGCCCTTACCACAAAGTTTGTAGTGCCCAGGTATACGGGAGGATCAGAAGAAAGAGTGCAGCAATCCTGTCTTTTTATGTGAGGAACAGAAACAAAGGACAATATCCTTATAAGTACACAGGTGTCTGACTGATTTAATTTTAGTTGTATACATAGGCAGGAAATGTACTGGCAATATATAATTTTTAAATACAGAGAGCCTTCATTTTCTATTCTGTATTCTTAGCAAGTAGGTCTGGATCACATCCTCATTTTTCCCTCACTGCAAGCAAGACTATGTCACTGGAGTACTGTGATATTAGTGATGGCAAGGCCATGGAGGTGCTTGGTGGGAAAGGAACTGAATACTTAGAGAAGATGCAGAACTTGTGATTTTTAAGTCTTTTAAAGCTCCTGGGATGGCACAATGGGAGAATTAAGCACCTGGGAGGAGGAGCTGCCTCAGGCTAGCATGTTGAGGAGGGGGCTTTCTCTAAAGCCAGCTACCATCACAGAGCTAAAGAGTAGGAAACCTGTTGCACAGGGGTAAGTCCCACCCTCACTCTCACACAACTTCACCCTGTCCATGTAGTTTCCACTGTGAACACTGTCACCACTTGAAACTGGCCTATGTTTCTGGATGATGGGGATTTGCGATGGAAGACATGCTCTGCTCTGTCCCTTTGAAGCCAGGTCACTGTGCAGCAAAACGTTCAAGATTTACAGGAAGAGAGAGAAGAGAGGGTGCAGCTCACTGGCTTGGTGTAGTGAGTGTTTGCATCAGAGAAGATGCCTTGACTTCTGATCTCTGCTTCACGGAGACTTTCAGCATTTGCCAAGGCCAGTAGCACTGCCACATTTTGCAAGGAGCCCTGTCCTGTTCTGCTTGTCTTCAGCAAGCTGACTAGGCCTGTTGGGTGAAACAAGCCAAGGAACAGCCATCAAAGGCACGAGGAGATGCTGAGCCACCCGGAAGTCCAATTCAGCTCTGGGGATGGGCACTTCTCTGCCCTTGGAGACTTTCACATTATGAAAAGAAGAGGCCTCGGCAAGCTCATGCACATCCAGATGTAGGGAGCAGTTATGATGTTTATTCTCAAGATTATTATTTTGTTCTGTGCCACTTTTGTTTTAGACACTAACGTTCTTTATTAGAGTTGGCCCCAAGTGACTTGCCTAAGCTTGTGGAGCTGCAGTTTATAGGAAAGCCAGATCTTCCAAGTGCCAGTCACAGGAAAGGATGTGGTCATGGATAAGCGGGAAGGAGTCCATAAAACCACAGCTCGTTTGCTTTCCAGATCCCACCATGGTAATAGTGACTTCTGCTTGTATGGGAACGAGAAAGATTTTTGCCCAAACCAGTGTACCTATTTTGCACTTGCACAGGTAAGGAATCGTCTTTGTCCAGCCTGCCTACATTATGCAGTAACACAGTATGTTGGATTTCTGTGTGTTAAGCCACTGTCACTTTTATTAAAGAAGAATTTTGCTTTACAGATTAATGCAAGCAACAAGCCATTTCAAAACACCAGTGGATGGATTGTGGAAATGAACATTTAAGTGCAGCTTGTTCAGGCTTGTGCTGGTATTCGATGCTGAAAAGAGCTTTTACTGATGTCTGTGGGAAACTTCAAATAACAGCTTTAAGAATTTGCCTAACAATGATCCTAGAGAAAATACCCTGGAATTACAAGATATTTTCCTTTCAAAATAATCACACGTTAATCATATATATTATAATGAGTAACATCACTTCTTCAGTCAGGAAAGTTCAGTTTCTGTATTTCTAACACGTGAATTTGGGCTCACATCACAGGTGGTAAAGACTATTAGCAGTTATCTTTTTTCATTGCTTTTCAGTCAGTCTTTTTTTTTTCAACTTTGGTGGAATTAATAAGACAAAAATATATATGTGCTCAGGAAATGTATCTGTTTTACCTGTCACTCAAGAGTGGAAAGAAAAAAGCAAGAAAATTTATTAGTAGAAAGAAGCCAACAATTCCATTTCAAATCAATAAAATATTTCTTACAGTTTAAGCATGGGATTCAGCTAATTCAATTGGAGTTTACAGTGTGAGCACCTACCTTGTAGCTAGTTATCTTAGCTCTTTTTTTCCAATCAACAGAGTGAGCTAAACACTTTTAGGGTGCAAAAATCTAACCCACAACCTACTTTAGGAAGAAATTATTTTGCGCTTTGTTTCTCTCCACTGATCATCAAGTGATGTCATACAAGTAGGCATCTAGCTTTAATCTGATGAATTCTATTCTAACTGACTAACAAAAAATTATTATATTGAATATAATCAACAGTTGGGGTTTTGAAGTGTTTTATTGGACAGGTTTTTTGGGATTTTTTTTTGTCTGTCTATGAAGCATTACACTTGTGTTACAGCTAGCTGTGGCTGAGATGGTCTTGTGTTTCTAAATGCACTAAAACCTCTTGAGTAGTTGTTTTGCTAATCCACTGCAGCTAAACCACAAGCAGTGAACATTATGAATATTTTTATAGTGGGTCAGATTGGCTGAACTTTAGTGGGTTTTTTTCTCTCTATGAAATAGGGAATTTGCTCCTCTTTCTAGGCTCATCTGAACATCTTTATTTGAGCTTCCCTACTCTTATGTGTGTTTGTATTTTCACCTATTTCACCATCAATGGAATGAACTACAGTTAGGCACATGGTCGTCAAAGACACATGCAGGCCAAGAAAGTATAAAATGAGGTTTTTCATAAGTTCAACATATGTAATTATAGGTATTCTATATCTTCTGAATTATTTGCCAGAAAGGTTAATCAAGGCTCATAATTTTTCCTGGAATATTTTCTAGGTCTCTTCAGAAGGAAAAGCAAACACAAGAATCTTTGGGAATTCACCCAGTTTCATAATAAACCTAAGGGGTTCCAAAGAGATTTGATTTTTAACACCATCTGGGTAAAGCCAGTTTCATTCCCTGTGTAAATGCCTGTTCACCCAAAAGGTTGATGGCACTTGTTTTACCTATCCGTTATCTTTGTGTGATGATTATGAATCAAAACATGATTGAGGGTATAAAAAGGAAGGAAGGCCACCAATAACAGTATAGAAAACAAACCGGAATATTACTTGAATTAATTTTGAAGATTTCTTTTGAGAGCTTCAGGTTAGTCCAGCCTTTTCACATCATGTAAAAGGGATGAAGCAGCAGGAGATGTTATGTAGGCATTGCCTCAGCCCTGCTTTCATGGGAGGATAACTTCTTTAGCTTAAATGCCCCAGCAAGCAGCCAAAGGTTTTCAGTCTGGAGCAGTCCTCTTAGGCCCTGGAAATGATAGGTGTATGTACAGCAAAGAAGGCAGGTAGTGATGCAGAACTGAGTGACGCTTTGTTCCATTGGGCAGCATGAGGTAAAGGAGGATGCCTTTTAGGAAAAACTTCAAAATTAGGTCTGGGGACTCTTATTGTTTAATAATTGCTCTTAGATATTGAGTATGATGGTCCTGCATATTTCAGTGTCTGAGATCTAACCAGGAATCCTTGTGCAGCGTAAGACTTTATGTAGCTCTTAAAGTATGATCCTTTACAAGCAGATGATCTCATGTTTTCACTTCCTGCTTATATGTTCCAAAGCTGTGTACAATCACAGGGAAGGGAGTGCTGCTAAAGTTTGAAACCTGAGACCCCATCCATTCAGTGTCTTTCTCCTCTCTTGAACAGCAGTGGAAGAAGTGGGAGGTGATGCATTAAATCTTGTTAATAGTTTTGGTTGGTTTATCCTTTCCGTTTTGACATCGTATCTTGTCTCTGTCATTTTTATTGATGTACATAAAATTGTTTTAAGGAACAGATTCACTTTGGCATCCAATTGTTAACCAGTGTTTCTCATAAATCATACACAGTATGTATCAGCTCTAAGAGGAAAAGGCATGGATGTTCAAGGCTTATGAATTCCTCACAGCTCATAAATTCTCCTGGAAACCTGGCTTGTAATAATGTGGGCATACAGTTTCAACTTCCTTTTTTCTGTAACTTTGACTAAACCACAGACCAAACTTTAAAACCTGATTTTTATTGTACAGAGGCCATGAACTGCATTTTTTATTAATTTTGTTAGAAATTCAACATTATTAAGCCTGACAGTTTTTTCAACATCTTTGATTATACTGGTAAAGAGGACAATACTGCTGTACGTAGATGGCATGAACGGGAAGGTTTACTTTCCTAAATTAACTAGGGAAGTTCAAATCTGAAAACTGCTGAACCACTCTATATATCACTGATTTCCAGCAGAGTTATGGTATCAACTTGCATTCTTGTGCACCTAAGTTATATCTTCGTCTTTCTGTTTTTCACATCAGTTTTCTCATCTCTTAGTCAACTCCTAGAAAAATTCAATGACTAAGAATTTTAAAGTTGTCTGCCCAGGAACCAAACCAGTACAAATCTTTTAAAGGTGAGTATTAGGGAAAGGAAATCTTCTCTCTGGAAAATATCTTTGATGTGATAGTTCTATCACATCAGGAAAGATTTTACCCACATATCGAGGCTGACCATCATTTCTGAGACCACTTTCAAATTTTTGTTGTTTCTGGAGGAATGAGACATTTCTTTTATAGAATCAGTGCTGATTTCAATCAACACTAACAAAATATTTTAGCAGCCTACTGAAATGCATCTGTGATGTTTAGTGCATATCTGAAGCAAAATGGTCACTATTGATATTTTTGAGAACTCAATATTTTCCTCATCAAAATTGTCAAAAAAAAATCCAAGCATTATCATAAAGTCATATTGAAAACATTTTCTTTGGGAAGGATTAATTAAAAGTCTTTTCATAAAAAATAGTATAATAGCACTTTAATTTAAAACAAAACATGTCTGATAATGTATTTGGGGGTCATGTAAATAAAATTTTGGATTTCTGATTGTATTAAATTTATATGCTGCTTTAATACATTTAAGACTTCACTTTTTCTTATTCTCATTAAGTGAATATTTTTTTTTCTTGCTTAGATATGAACTTCAAAAGAATGCCCCTTCCTCTTTAAAGGGGAATTAACTGTTACAATTCCTTCATGTTCTCGGAGGTCTTCATATATACATGATGCGGTGATCTGCTACCTGGATCCCTTGTACCTGGTTTTGCAAGAGGAATTTATGCTGTTTTGTAGAAGCCTCAAAAACTGTAGATTTCCTTTCACACTTGAGAAATGTATACAAATTATTGCATCAAGAGTTTACACCTCAATTTCACACATAAATGACCGTGTGCCCGTTCTTTTTTTACCCCTTGAAAGCTGTAACCAATGGATTTTAGCTCAAATACACATCATATGGGTGGAGGCTGACTTCCTGCTTTAAGAAGTAGCTGAGTTTTTCAGCTGCATTCTGAGACAATGATTGTCTTTTATTGAGCTGCTGTGCTTGTTCTTCCTAAACTAGTATTTCCAGAATTATGGTCCTGACCTCAAGTCATGATGCTTTGTCACTTTTTATTTGTGACTCTTATAAGGAACAGAAGCCCAAGGGCAATTCGATTGCAGAAGTCAGGCTTACAGGTGGAGGCGAAATCAGGGTTTGCAAGGGAGGGAATATGACTGAGCAGGGATGTGTGATTCCATAAACACCACTAGCAGGTCCTTTTTTCCTCCCCCATTCCTATTTTGAAGCTTCAGTAGCAGCTTCTGTTTCAGCAAACTCTTTCAGAAGGATCTTCTGAGAAACTAAAGTCTGAGAAACTATGATCAAGGACGCATGGAAGCAGCAGAAAATCAAAAGCTTTTCTCTCCTCACCTCACAGGACAGAAATTGTGAGATCAATTTCTCCACAGCACAGATTTGTTAAGTTTACCTGCACACTCTTCCAGAACTTCTTTGTTCAAATTCCCTCTCATCAGGAAATCAAACCTTCTTAAAAGTGGTTCCTTTTTTGGACTGGCTTTGGACTTGGCTGCAACACTCTGCTGATGACATTCACTACAACCAAATGCTATCAACATGTAGCCTTTAGTTTACTGGAATATATTCTCCTTGCCATTTCAAATCCAGTTTAAAAACACTGCAATGCCAATAGTCCGGGAAGGTTCTGGTACATGGAAGAAGTTTATTTTGATAGACAGTGCATGCTCTTTTACTTGCCTGAGTTAAATTTAATTTTTGGGACCCTTCACAAGTATGGCCTATATCCAATGCAATAAACATATTTTCTTAAGAATCAATCCAGAGTGTTCTTGCTTTTTAGGTGTTAGACCCATGGGATAAATTAAGTAAAATCAATATCCATTAAACAAATATTTACATTATTGTTTTTATGTCTTATGGACGTAAAAATGTACATAACTTGAAGGCAAGTTGGATATTATGAAAGTTAGTTATGTTGGCAATTCCAATTTTTATTCACCTCAAAAATTGGGAGGCCATTTAGAAGACAGGCAAGGCTCCCTTTGCAGTATCTTTCCTAGTGCTTCAAATGTGATAATGTAATTTACAGTGAAAAGGAAAGATTGAAAGAAAGCAGGAAGGAGAGAATTTCTGTCTCAGAAACACCAGTGAAATGATCTGATACAGTGGAGACCATAGGCTGAATTGTACCTTGCATAGCTTTTCTTAAGACAGGAAGGATACCAGTTAAAGTATTATTCCTAAAGTCCTGTAACTTTAAACAGAATGTTGAGTTGAAGAGGTGTTATTTCCAGAGAAAAGTAAATATTTAAGAGGTCTATTAAACACAATAACATGTCCTGCTGATAGAGGTAGTGAGTTCAACAATGCTTGGAAAAACCTGTCTCGTGTGCGGTAAATTGACTACAGGGTTGTTTATGCAGTAGATTGGCCAGCGGAGGAAGTCGGCCTGCATTTATCCTGTAGTGTGCAGTGGGGAACAGGGTCTTCCCAAACTCACGGAGGGTGGGTGAGCCTGCTGCTGCGTTTCTGCTGATGCAGTTCTGTAGTACTACAGGCTGCTCTTGAAAGCACACAAGTGATTAGGTTAATTAAAGGACATAGGCTTAGTTAGTATTTAATTATTAGAAATTAAAAGGAGCTCTACTTAATTTCCATTGTGTTTTCACAATGTCAATTACTTCTTTTCTAATACAGAAGGTTTAACAATTCTGATTTGGAAATCGTACGCCTGATTATTTTGTATGCTAGTTAACTGATCAGGTCACCTCACTAATATCAACAGTGAATAGAGGGGGTGAAATTGGTGTAAGAGAGAAAAGAGCTGGTACCATAAATTAAAAAAAAAAACAATAAATCCCTAGTTTAAGTGTCCAATGATTACCATAAATTTCAGCTTCCTCATTTTCCTTTAAGTGAGCTTTTTCTCCTGCTCGTGTTTTGTGAAGTAAAATGTGGTGACTTAAAGCCATATGTCTGGAAAAACAGAAGACAAACAACACGAAAACCAAAATTACTGCATTTTAAATGCCATTATTTTTAAACCGTTCAGTGATTTTCAAAGCAGAGGTTGATGTTATCTTCTGTGACTTTAGCTGCAAAAGTAAACAACTCTGTAAGATTTACAAAATTTTCTCTGCAAACTTTCTCAATTTTACAAATCTGTGTATATAACTCATGTAATGTCATTTCATTGTACATATTCTGGATTGTTTTTTTTTTTCCGTGATGTATATACATCTATTTCTGTATTCACTTTGGTTACAAAGATTTCTGTATTTCATCCTTTATTCTTTAGGAAGATTTCCTATCCAGTCTTTGCCTGCATACATACCTGCTACTTACTCAATCAAAACAAATGCAGTAAACTAGAAAATAAAGTGTTAAAGGTTCTGCTGTGCAATACCGCCCATCCTTGTCTTTGCTATTAACATAACAGCAAAAAGCTATCAGGTCAGGGCATTTTTTATGCCTGTGAGTACAGTCTGTATCTGATCTTTGCTCTTTCCTGGAAGGGTTTGGTTTAAATGATCTCAGTAGTACGAAGTCTCACATTCAGAGTCTTCTATTTTAGTTCTTCTTTCAAAGGAATTGCTGCAGTTTCAGCCTGCCTTTTGCTCTCTTTCCAAGTGCAAAGCTGTGTGATTACAGGGGAAGGGTGATGAAGCACATCAGCTCTGCCTCTTAATCTTTTTATAAAGCCTAACAGATTTGGAAGATGAAATTTGGCAAATGTTAATTGTATGTGCAGAATTCACGCTGGGAAAATCTCCTTCAGGAAAAACAACAAAACAAAACAAACAAATGAAAAAAATTGAGAAGAGAAAAAGCTGAGTGCACAGCCGGACTGTTANTCTAAAGAAACATGTTTGTGATAACAGCACACAGTAACATAGGAATATGGCTGGGAGAACTACTCACTGTTTTGACGTCAAAACTGAAAACCAGAAAAATACCCCAGAAATAAAAAAAAAATAAAAATTGTAGGATGTGAAAAGTTGCATTTAGCTAAAATTTGACTTTGGAAATTTTTCTTAAAAAATTAAAACATTTTGCGTGCAGCATATCTGAATGAATTCACTGATTCCTTAAAAAAATTAGATGCTTTTTTTTTTTTTNGTGCAGAATTCACGCTGGGAAAATCTCCTTCAGGAAAAACAACAAAACAAAACAAACAAATGAAAAAAATTGAGAAGAGAAAAAGCTGAGTGCACAGCCGGACTGTTATGTAAGATGTTTATTTCCACCAAATCTAGCCCAGTGGAGGCTATGCAGAAAAATAGGCCAAAGCTGCAGAGTTGTGACATCATAACATCATCAGAAAGGTCACAGAAACAATTGGCACACTGAGAAATACTAGTTTACAGTACACTGGCCATTTTGCTCCATATTTAATATCTCCTCCTGGAGATATTGGAGATATCTNATTGTAGGATGTGAAAAGTTGCATTTAGCTAAAATTTGACTTTGGAAATTTTTCTTAAAAAATTAAAACATTTTGCGTGCAGCATATCTGAATGAATTCACTGATTCCTTAAAAAAATTAGATGCTTTTTTTTTTTTTTCCTCAGTCAGACCCAGACCAAAATAATGAGTTCATTTAAATGCCATGAGGCTTTTTTTTTTTTTTTTTTCTGATGAAAAACCTTATGATTAGAAACATTTCTTCAGCTTTTGCTGTATTGTTGTCAGGCTCAGAATGGCACTGATGCAGCTGCTGTTCTGTTCTGTTCTTGAAGAATTACAATTTAGCCAGGCATCCCATTGCGTTCACATGGAACTCCTCTTCTAATGTTATGGCTAAAGTGAGGCATATATATACTCAAGTATATAATAAATTCCACACCAAGTAAACATTTTTAATCCAGATTTTTTTTTAAAGCTTTCATGCCCCTTCATACATGTGGCTACATTTAAAAAACCACCCAACCCAAAATCAGACAACTCTATTCACAATAATGTGTTAGTATACAGACAAAATTGCCTGAGTGTAATAATAATTCTAACTGGTTTCTTACGTACTGGTTAATGCCCATTTTTTAAAACAATTTTGTTTTCTTATATGTTGTTTACAATCAAAACAAATATCAGGGCCATTTTAAGTGATCATATGTGGGTATCTTGGCTTGTATACAGGGGAAGGTACTATTAATTCATGTTATACTCCCTGCCCTGCATGAAGTAAGTTATTTCAAGGAAGGAAAGAGCGTGGTGCCGGTAGGGTAGCACTAGCCCAGTAGAACAACCAGTGACCTAAGAGAACAAGGAGGCCAGGAGAGATGCGTGAAGTTTTCAGGCTCTAAGCTGCTGCTGCTACGCAAGCAAAGCCTTCTGCTCTCCCTCTGGGCAAAAGCAAGCAGCCTGTTGCAGAGCCACAGGAGAGGCAAAGGCACCCATGTAATAGCCACTAGATGCACTGCTGCTCAAGAAATAATTAAAAACATTTAATCTATGCATTTTTTTTTACTTTTTTTTTTTCTCTTTTAGCTACACAGATTGGGTGACAGTCTTCTGTAGACTCTTCAAACAGAAATTTGGAAACCTGTCTTAAGAGCAGATTGTATTTGCCTCAGCTTGTGTATGCGGGGGAAGGAGAAAGCAACAAGGTTGAGGATTCATCTGACCAAGTGTAGATGCCTACAGCACAGTCACCACGTAGGCATAGAGAGAAACAGGCATTACGAGAGAGTAATTTTTCTCATCCTAAAGCAAACATCCAAAACAGGTCAGAAGAATCATGCCATAAAATGTCTACTTCTGCACTGTTGCACGAGGAGAACCCTGGGTGATTAAAACACAGGATCTGCACTGTAGATATCTGAAGTCAGATGAAATGAATCTCATCTGAAATATCCTTCTGAAACTCTGTACCTTAAGGGACAAGGAGTCAAGATGGCTTTTCACACGGAAACTTCTTTCAGGCATGTATTTTTGTGTGCATTTGTACAGTGCCTGACACAACAGAGACTACTTCAAAGCTTTGTTAATATGGTGGCAACATTTACCTCCCAGGGATCCTGGGAACACATCCTTACTTCAAGGATAAGGATATTTTCTAGTGGCAGAACCATCTAGCTTTGATGCTCAGGGTTATTTCAGTATTTCTGCATTGAATGAACACAAAGTTTTGAGCTAACATCCCCCTTAAGATTGTATTACCCTGAAGTTTAATTTATAATGGTAAATTTTTAGCTGAGTACTTTTAAGTCTTCTTTTGGCCAATGCAACCTACTATTGCTTGCTTACTTACTGATGGGCACTTAGGCCTATGAGATAATCCCACAGGCACCTGCAGGGTCACAGCTACAGGTCCGTATCGCCTTTGCAAACTAGAGGATCAGTTTGTGCTCTTGTGAGAACCTCAAGGCACATACTCAGTGTTTGTAATTTTACACCTTGTTTGTAACTTTATAGCTCCCACAGCATGCTTATGGCAACTAAGGAATAGAACTTGTAGATAATGGCCCACAAATATTTATTTCATGCCCATGAAACAACCTGGCCTGTAAGTCCTAATGAGCTGTGCCCTTTCTAATTTGCAATGTGTAAGCCAAATTACAGGGCTGATGCTGGACTCCGAAGATACTAGAGGAGCTGCTTTCAGCCTCAAAGCTGTTCAGATGGCTCAGCCTCCTCTTTTGTTGTGTTTCTTCTTCATTACAGACTACATACTTGTCCCACAAAGGTTAAAACTTTCTATGTCAGGAAAATCAGTTCTTGATTTACTGTCATTTGCTTTAGCTCTGTCCCTTGGCTAACTTCCAGTGGGATTTATTTGATTAGGGTATAAATGAGACAAAATGGAATTATAATAGTCATTCAAACAAAACCAAGCTTTGTCATGATTATTCTGTGATTTATAGCTGATATCCAGAGAATGGAAGAACACTAATCAAAAGAAGAAAATTTTGCACATAAAAACCAGACAACCCTGATGCAATCAAAATTGAATCAAACAAATGACAATTCATATTAGCCAACATCTATTTTTCTCTTTTCCTTACAGTGAGTGAATGACTTTCAACCAAGAAAGGGTTTGAGATGATTACAAATTTAGGTCTGTTGCCCTTTTGTGCTTTAAATTAATTTGATATTTTGAATATATTAATCTTGCCTCTGTCTTAAACCACGATGGCTCTCACCACTTTTTGTATAAATAGCTGCCTTATTAAGACTCATTCAGGGCTGAATTCCAATGAGCACAAGAAGCTCTCACTTTTTCCGTATGCATGAAGTGTGCATTCACAAAAAAAAAAATTCAAACTGTGGTATGCATTTTCTTGATGGTGGTGGAATGACCAGTATCTTCATATAAGGCTCTTCAGAAGGATGCCCCTGACAACCGTTTTTCCCTTTTGGGTTCCCTCAGTTCCTATTTTGCTGACCAAGTAAAAAACCTTTCCTGAACAATATGAGCATACTTTGAAGGCCTTATGTATCGAAAGGCCACAGATCTTTGTGCTTGCCCTTTCAGTTTTTATGTGAGTGACAGTGAAAGCTGGGCCTGATAAAATTCTTAAGAGGTTTCATTCTGTTATCTTGTGTTTCCTTTTCATCTTCCCAATCTCTGCACATCATCAAGATTAATGTTTCAAGTTACAGAAAGCTCAATCGTTGGAGCTTTCAGATGGCAGCTATTGATGAGTTTTCACAATATTGATCCCCTTGTTCCTCATTTCTTTTCTTTCCATGTCTGAATCATATCTGTCTGAATTATGAGCCAGCACAGACTTCTTGCTCTGGCAGATTGCATTAGAATCACGTAGAACTGGGCTTTGGGCTATCGATTAGCAGAAGACTGACTCTGCTGTTAATCAGATGCTTCTTCTGCCAGAGACATCTCCATTCACAAGTACTTGTGTGGGGACACAGAACCTGCTGCACCGCGGGGAAGGCTGTGCTGCCATTGTTTGAATGGATGTTAGCAAAAGGACCAAAAGTACTCTCTGTCTTTGATCCTCATCAGAACTGACATACATTGTTGAGTCTCTTTTGACATGAGGTGTGCATGTTAGGAAACACTAAGTGACCGCGTTTCAGGTCTTTGCTTCTATGAAAGAGGAGTAGGAAAACCAAGTGCACCCTGATTACTGGTACAAGTGTAGTCATTTAAATGAGACAAATTTGGGGAAACTTGGCCATGACTGTTAGGCTTGCTTCACAAAAAGAATTAAATGTGACAGCATTTAACGTCATTTTAATGTGCCTTTTTGTCAGTTGAATCTGAAGGTGACTCACCACATCATGCGTGGAAATGCAAACACCTTTGGTGGATTCTCACAGTGGAGGGTGTGCATGCTGCACATAGTAGTACATGGTATTGATTTGCCAGAAGCATGTTATTTTATTTACCAGAGCAATTTTTTGTCTTATATTGTTATTTTAAAGGGCTCATCTGTGAGTGCCAGCATTTTAAGACAGGAATGTATGCAGAACTCTCATTTTATAAAGGCTGGGAAACATGCATTGGAAAGGAGCCAACATTGTAGTATTTTAATGAAGTAGTTATGAAACACGGCTGAGAAAAAATATGGAGACTCTAAGACATAAACCAACATAAAGCAGTACTGGTACAATGGGTAGAGCTGAATCACAGAATCACAGAATGATGGGGTTGGAAGGGACCTTTGGAGATCATCTAGTCCAAGCCCCCTCCCAAAGCAGGTCCTCCTAGAGCAGGCTGCACAGGAACTTGCCTGGGCGGGTTTTGAACATCTCCAGAGATGGAGACTCCACCACTGCTCTGGGCAGCCCAGTGCTCTGCCACCCTCAAAGTGAAGAAGTTCCTCCTCATGTTTAGATGGAACTTCTTATGCACAAGTTTGTGCCCATTTCCTCTTGTCCTCTCACTGGGCACTCAGATCCCCCTTCAGCCTTCTCTTCTCCAGAGTAAAAAGTCCCAAGTCCTTCAGCCTTTCCTCATAAGAGAGAGGCTCCAGGCTCTTTCAAACACAGAGCATAAGAATCTGGTATAGTTGCCACTGATACAGGAATAAAAAATCTGTGATCTTTTTCTGTCCTCATCAAGAAACCACTTGAAAATGACTGAAAAACAACAACAACAACAAAGACATTCTTTCTGGTTCCTCAGAAGTGGCTTGTAATTTTTGAATAGGAAAGGTAACTGTTTCAACGATATCTGTCGATGTTCAGAGATTGCCTCAAAGATGAGTCACTAGAACTGGCAAATGCAACCTTGAAAATGTCAATAAGCTGTTCTTCTCCTTCCTGTTTGTCCTTACACTGACTGAAATATTACCTTGATGCAATTTTCATATACTAGCATTGTGCTCTCCTACATTACACTCCATGCAAATCGTACTTCAAATGGTCAGATGTGTATTATTTATGTTACAGAAAATTTTTACCAGAGGCTGTAAAAATCCATACAGGATCTGATAAAATCTGCAGAGCTTTGCAGGACCAAGTTAAATTTACTTAGCCACATAAATTCAGTAGAAAGGATATTTTCAGCTATATGGAGGCCAGTGTATGCAATTTGGTGAATACTAGCTGTAAGAGATTGCACACACGCTTCTCATAAATGTATATCCATATATGTGTGTCTAATTTTACCCTTAGTACATATTCATCTTTTCTTCAAAAGAATGGGAAGGCAGAGCAATTGATACTATATATCAGCTTTAGTACCAGCCAGATAAGAGGACAATGGACTGGGTGAGCTGCCAAGTTCATCAGGTTGTGATCAGCAGCACCAAGTCCAGTTGGAAGCTAGTCACTACTGATGTACCTACCCCAGGGGCTGATACTGGGGAAAGTGCTGTTAAAGTTCTTCATTAATGATCTGGATAGTGGGACCAAATGTAGTCTCAGCATGTTTACAGTTGGCACAAAACTGGGAGGAGAAGTTGATACACCAGACAGGTGTGCTGCCATTCAGATAGGCCTCACCAGGTATAAGAAATGGGCTGACACGAATCTCATGAAGTTCAGCAAAGGCAAATCTCAAGTTCTGCACCTCAGCAGGCTGGAAAGCAGCTCTGCAGAGAAGGACTTCGGGGTCCTGGTGGACAACAAGTTGACCACGAACCCACAACATGCCCTTGCCACAAAGATGTCCAACGGTGTCCTGGGCTGCATTAGGAAGACCTATTTGTTGAGAGGGACACCCCTGGTGAGACACAGCTAGAGTGCTGGGTCCAGTTCTGGACTCCCCATTCAAAGACAGACAAAGATATACTGGACCAAGTCCACTAAAGAACCAGGAAAGATATACTGGACCAAGTCCACTAAAGAACCAGGAAAATGATTAAGAGATGGTATCATCTCACATACGAGGCTGAGAGAGCTGACTGCTCAGTCTGGAGCAGAGAAGGCTTGTGAGGTCTCATCCATATCTCTAATTATCTGATAGGGGGAATTTAAAAAGAAAGAGCTACACTTCTCTCAGTGGTGCCCAGTCACAGGATGACAGACAACACGTGCAAATTCAAATATAGGAAATTCAATTTAAACACAAGACAAATATTTTTTACTGTGAGAGTCATCAAACACTGAATCAGATTGCCCAGTGAGGTTGTAGAGTCTCCATCCTTGGAAAATACATTAATGTGATAGAAAATGCTAATCTTTTGAAAGGTTTTTGCACACGGCCATGCAATATAATGGAAAATTACATCACTTCCACAGAATTCTATGGGATACTTCAGAAAATCTAGACAAAGATTTTAATTCTCTAATAAATCTGAAAGATTTTTAGTATAATTCTCATAAGAGTCATATTACTTCTCTACAGAAAATTCTTGGCTCCCTTCCATCAATCGGATTGCCAACAGTACTGTGAACTCCTGTTTTATTGTTTTTGGCTTTCTTTTACCTTCACTGGATAAAAAAACAAAAATCCCTGTAATGATAAACTCCAATTCAGAGTTGTTGTATGTAGTTACTAGAGCATGCTTTGTACCTATCATGGTCTTTTAGGCATCAGAGAACTAGCAAATGCTTTTAGTCTTTGTGACTCCTTATGGAGAGCACATACATTACTGTCTGTTTTTATACCCACTTCATGGAGGTGCAGTTCTTTTTTTACTCTGTGCTATTGTCTCAGAGGCATAACAGCTAAAAACACTTCTTTAACTTCAGTTCTAGTGCAGGATGGCTATGAAAGATCAGAGATAGAAGAGCTTATTTTTTTTAACATTATTGGTTTAAGAATTTTCTTTCAAAAGTAAAGTAAAATAGAATTATAAACTAAATCAAAGCAAAATAAAATAAAATAAAATAAAAATCATCCACTGTTCTACCAGTTCATCTGGAAACATGCTTAACATTTTTGACAGATATTTGACAATCAGGCAGCTATGTGGTTATCTCATTGGTGGATTTACACAGAAAGTGCATCATTCTATTGTGTAAAACTCTTCTGACATGATTCTCCAGATGTAAAGTATAGAGCCTACATGCCAGCCCAAGCAATCACAGTTAGTGAACTTCAGGCTTCAATACGCACCTGTGCTTGCTATTGGAGAGCATTTTAGTGCTGTACATGCTGTGTTTTAGCCAGTGTGTACCTTCCCTGGTTGAGGAATTCTGACATTAATGAAGTGTCTTCCACTAAACCTAAATCAGTGCTTACTCCCCATAAGAGAATCAAGTGGGAAAAAAAAATCCTGTGTTTTCATGGTTGTCAATTTTCTTTTGCTACAGTTTCAAAATACATGAATCTAGATATTTTGTCCAGAAAAACAGGTATGTCAGTGATCATACAATACACAGCAACTGACATTGAGAAAAAAATCCAGACTATGTAATGGCTGCTCATTCTGCACTTTGATGCTTCTGTAACAATTGTCAGCTAAGTATAAGAATTTGGTATCCACCTCTTTCTTCCTTTGTATTACACAAAGTTCTAAATGAGAGAGGCTACAATGAGACTTCAGTAGGTGCTAGGAAATTTTCTTCTATAAAACTGCTCTTGTTCAGAGGGCTTCAGTTACATTTTAGCAGGACATTATTTATGTGCATGTATTTCTCCTCTAAAAGTTTGCAAAGGGCAAACTAGGTAATGTGATTACGAGGCTGAACACAGTAAAGGTTCCAAAAACTAGGTCATTATTGAGATTAACGACTGGATTAAAAGGATTTAGGAGAGTGGTAGGATTTTGATTTGCATATTACTCCAAAGACCTTTGACTTATGTAAAGCCTCCTCTTAAAGACTATCAAGCCAAAGTATTATATCAAGCAATTTAGTTGTTGCAAATTACTCTTGCCTGTTTTTTGACCTTGTGTATATTACCCATATTTCTACACTGGAATTATTTTTCATAATTCAACGCTTGGATTGCTCCTTTGGATGTGGCAAATGCAAGGGGAGCACTAATGTGAAAGAGATAAGTTGTAAAATAATTAAATCTTATTAAGTGTAAGCTCTGGGATTCTTGGAGGGTTTCACCTGAGAGTAATTTAGCCAGCTGCTAAAACAGGAGACCTTGTTTAACAGCAGATACTAGGAATTCAATCAAAATCATTTCTCCATTAAAGCCTCACAAAATTATTTAGATTAACCTTTGTGCCACTCTATAAGAGTATACACAGCTGTTTTGGTATATGAAAAATATATCTACGAGTTGATGCCTGTAACTGCTTTGGGGAGTTGGACTAGATGATCTCTAGAGGTCCCTTCGAACTCTGACAATTCTGTGATTCTGTGAAATTAAACTGGAGGGTCTGCATGGCTGAGATCACTCATTTAGCATCAGCTAAAGGAAAAAAATACTTTTAGGGGTTACTCAGTATAAAAATCCCTCCATTGACAGCATGAGTTTGTGTCGCATCCTGTGTGAAAAGGCTCTTTATGGTACTTGTATGTTTCAGTGTATGAAAGGAGGGGAGGTGCTTCTGTGTGGGCAATTTAGCACAAATAAACATGTTGGTGGGAAAAACATTCTGTAGACTAGTGCTTCTGTAAGACAGGACATTTGTGACAATAAGCAAAATAGGAAAAATGCTTTCACTGCACCCCTGGGTTAGAAAAGGTAAATAATTTCAGGATTTTCAGTACAAAGTCAATAAATGACAGCAAATACTTGTGGATCATATTTTCATAAACCATATTCTTCATAGATTATCCAGTCACTTGTATTTGAAGGGCACTCTATTTTTATAAACCTTTCACCTGGCAAATGCTCTTACCATTTTAGTGCTCTGCTTTTAAACATTATTACTTCAAAATGTCAGTCTCCACTGGCCCATCAGATTTGGGATGATGTCATTTCAGAAACTGCCTCAAGCACCCTCAACCGAAAAAGTACAAATTCTACTCAAAAGTACTACTAATTCTGATGTGTCTGAAAAAAAATCTATACAATACATGGGATCATTATTTCATCTAAGGGTATATATGTTACTCACATGTGTAAGTTTATCTGGATTCAAGGGGAATGGATAACAGATTTCCCATGTAAATTAATCTTAATTACGCGTTGAGTGAATGAATAAAGAAGTAAGGCAAAGGAATGGTCCAATATGATGAGCTTTGTGGCTTGCCCTGTCCAAAAGTGCGCGTAACCTTAGATAAAGGCCCCTACTTCGGAAGCAAGAACTGTGCCTTTGATCTTTGTTAAACAGACTGAGGAGATGATATCCAGCCCAGGAAGCCTGAAAAACAAAAGTGCCCTCGCCACTAAGCCATAGAATTAAAAGTAATTTGTAGTGATAAATTGTTGCAACTACTTTTTATGAGGAGTCACATCTTGTTGATTAACTTTGGACATGTCCTGAGGATAGCTAGCAGATGACTCCCTTGAGGAGATTCACATTGAGAAGTGCCACGTTGCTGGATTTTCTTCAAGTTTGAATGGAAGATAGATGCTGAAACACCCAGCCGCAGTCCTGTAGAAAACAGGACTGTAGGTCCTGTAGAAAACAGAATTTTATCTGCTAGGAAACCTTAGAAGCCCAAGAGGCACCTACAAATGTAGAAAATAGCTAAGTAAGGCATCTGGGGCTGTAATACTCAAACCTGATGTGCCTTAATGAGGTCTTTCAGAAAGACTTCAGGTTTGCAACGCACAGCACGTTAGAACAGCAGTGCTGTGCCAGAGTGAACGCACATCTCACAGGTTCTCCCCAGCCCTCCGCAAATGGGTGACAGTGCTCCTTCAGCTAGCCCTGTCCTGCGGGTCCTGGGAAGTGCTGGGTGAGAGCCTCACCACGCACAGCCTCTGACTGCCTACAAGCAGCCAGTAGCAAACATACATATATTGGTGGATGACACTATTTCATCACGACTGACATAAACAGGTTTATCATTGTCTACCTTTGTCTTTGGTAGCTGTTTCTGCTCCAGCAGAAGTTTTGATTTAAGAAAGACTAAATGACGTTCTCAACAAAACGAGGAAGAATTAAGTAAGCAATATTTTTCTTACTTTCGAAGGTAAAAAAATTTGTTTCAAAGCAAAAGTTTCAATGCACAAAATCAGAATCATTGTAAGGGAAGATTAAGTGATTGCTAATTACTAATTCTTATTTGCAGAATCTAGAAGGAATTAGTCTAGAAAAAAATAATAGTAAACATGAGTTAATACTGCAGAACAGCATCTTCATATCATTGGACTAAAGACACCTTCCTTTAAAAAAATCAGAGAGAGAGACCACGATTTTTCATTGTCAGTCTTGCAGATATTATGCTTTGGAAGCAGATTCCTGGTTTCTCTCTGACTGTTTCAGATCTCTGAGGCAGTAAAAAGTGCCTAAACATACCCAGTGGAAGGAATAAATTTCATAAAGAAGTTCCATGTTATTAGATAATTAGTGAAGTCAAAATACTTGCCCAATGATGGTTTAAACAGTTTGGCTAATACAGCTGATGAACATGGGCTCAGAACCCCAGGGTTGGTTTTGGGTTTGTTTTTTTTTTTAATCCCACAGGTATCTACAGGAACATTTCGAAATGTTAAATTGTGGCCCTGAATTTCTTCCCCTAACAGCTTGCTCTCTAAAGGTAGGATTCACCTACCTTTACCTATACAGAAGCTGAGCATCTACTCCAAGCTAGACAGCTGCGTTCTCTCTAACAGGAAAGTGGGTAGCCCACTTCCAGAGGGCAATTCATTCCAATCTGGCTAAATTACCTTTTTTAGGATAAACTGAATCACCCCAGGAAGTTCCTGTCACTCTCCATTGACTCACTTAGACCAGATTATTAACTCTAGATGGCTAAAGTTAGGTGAAACCCATCTGAAAAGACAATGTTTAAATGATGAATGGGATAAACAGGAAGGTGACAAGAAGGAAGGGCAAGATAAGGTTTTTTTTTAAAAATACATTTTAGAATTAATCAGCACAGTGTGTAATCCTTATCAAATCAGTATCAGAAACTGCACTTTTTTACTAATATAAATTTTCATCACTTTAATACTTGCAATGTAGAAGAATATCTATTAGTAGGAGGAAGCTGGGATCTGCCACTCAAATTCAACCTGCTAGTCTGAGAATTCCTTGCATTACAGAAATCAATTAAATGGTCTGTTCTTTCTTTTAACAAGAGGTTATTCAGATTACAGACTATTTCCATGGGGATAGGTTGTCATGTCAACTTAACTTAAAGCAAGTGGTCATATTATATTTTGCATACAAACACAAACATGCATGTTTCTCCAAATTCTAGCTACAGAATGGAGTGCCTTCCAAAAATAATTACATAATTTTAATTTTCCCATCTTATTTCTGAGTGTACACACTCAGTTTCTAAATTGTATCTAAAATGTTGGAAGAATGAGAAAAAGCATCGTGAAAATTGTTTATTTCACTTTACACAGTAGCTGTGCTTATATCACCAGGCAATGTGTTAAACTTTATGATCCTCTTTGTTAATTCTGGCTGCAGTAGATCCCCATGCATCCTGGTGTCCTCTAGCAGGAAATCTGGATGCCCATAGTATGCTTTGATATGCTCCAAGAGGTTTCACAATCAGCAAACAGAACTGCATGGCACAGCTCAAAGGGCATCCCCTTTGTAGCACAGACACTACCAGTGGGAGCTAACTAATTAAGTATGTTGCAATTAAAATAGGGTGAATTCAGTAGTGCTGATTAACTGAAAACAGAATAGTTGTGGCTTTAAGTGGGGATTGCACCGTTAAATATTCATCAGAGCATGCTTGTGAGCAAATTCTAAACCTGTCTATATTATACTTAGGTCATCAGTATCTTGTTCCTTGCTGCTGTCCTTCTGAGGTGCTCCCATTCTGAATTTGGAAAAATTTTCCTTCCTCCTTCCCTCCTTTTCTCCCTTCCCTCCTTTTCTCTCTTTCTTCCTTCCTTCTTTGCTCCCTTTCTCCTTTTTTTCCCTTCTTTTTCTTTCTTCCTTTCAAATAGCAGCCATTACATTCAAAGTGGGAAAAAATCAATAAGGGTCAGACATCTTCCTTTTATTTATGAACTAGTTCAATTACCTCAGATGAATTACTGTTGTTTCCAACTATGTCTATTAACACTTCCCATGAGTGATTTATATTGTGAGATTTACAGTCCACTAATTTTACTAGCCAGTGTCTGAGATATTGTTTTACAACCAAAAAATCTCTGAGAGATAAGAAATTCATCATAGCCTGATATCTATCCACACTACATAGTTGAAATACAGCCTTGGGCAACCACCATCCCATCTCACACAATAGAATAGCATCTTCTGTAGCTCTGTATCTTCTATGCAGAGATCTATAGCACGGTCCAAAACATCACCTATGTGTCTAAAGTAAAAGATCCAGTAGGATTAGACAATGTCTAGACTATGGGTGAGATGTACTTCACACCACAGCCCTTACGTACTTGTGAGGCCACCACTGGCCAGACTGAATACCCATCTGGAGAGCAGTGCTGTGCAGGCAGCTCCCTTCCGGACCATGCCCTGAGCAAGGGGTGGCATGACAGCAGTGCAGGCATGACACCAAGGGCAAGACATAGCTCAGGTCCTCCCAGAACTGTGAGTCTCGGTGAAATCTTGAGGTGCCACAACAAAAAATAAACTATACTCTGTTACTACTGGGGTTATTTGACATGGGCAGATCTGCGGAACAAAAAAAAAAAAATAAATAAAATTCAACATTTTTCAAGCAGAAAGATCAAGAGAAAACAGCATTGTCAGTGGTTCAGGCCAAAAATCTGTGACAAGGTAATCTTTGAGTATCTGTATATGTCATTTATTAAACAAATCTCTCATTATAGACTCCAGAGAAGAATTTATGTGGAAACATGATTCTTTTTCTCTATTTCTTGGCAGCAAAAAGGAAACCAAACTACAAAAAGCTTAAGGAAATATAAAGGAACCGAAATCAAGCCAAGCTGAGTCAGGAAAAGTCCCACTTGCAGCTGTAGTTCATGATTGTTTGGGGGAGAGGGAGGGTGACACTTTTGTTTTGGTTTAGTGAAAAGACCAATTTGGGCAAGGCATGCTAGCTTAATTTTTCTGCTTGGCTTTTGCCTGTTTCTGTCAATATGGTGATTTAGAATCAAAAGATTAGATGCAAGAATCAAAATTTAAAAGGCTGAAGGGGTTTTTGCCAAAGTTACAGCCTACATTCATGCACTTTCTACAGAGGGAACTTCAAAGAACGGAGACATCTTCATATTAATTTTACCTGCAAAAATAGATCTTACAGCTATAAATGGAAAAAAGCCCTCAGTTTTGTAGTCAAAGACAGGTTTTCTCCTTTTGTCTTTTCTCTTTCTTTTTCTTAACACTTAATGATTTTTTACACCACCACAATGAATTTAAAGTCAAAGAAAAAGTTATGGAAGCTGAGTTGCCATTTTCTCTACTCCGTTTTTCAGTTTCCAATTTCATCAACATCCAACCCTAGAAAATACTGTTAATTTTCCTCATACCTAAGTATTCTCATTTGAGAAAGTAACTGAAAATGAGTCTTGACCTTTCAATTAATATGTTTCAGGCTACATCTTGAGTTAGGGATATATTCAGGCTACTAATTTCAGGCTAATCATTCATTAATTGTTTTCATAAGGCTGTTAATAGCTTTATTAACTTAGTACCTCAGCACATCACTATCTTCAGCGCTGTTTTCCTAAAAGTCCCCTTGGATATATTTACAAGTGTTCCCACTGAAGCTACATGACATGCCAAGACAGTCTGGGTGAGACTGATCTCCTGAAAGCTTCAGTATCTATGATTCAGATGTCTCCTTTTTTGAGCTCCTTTTATAGAAAACTGAGAGAAATGGGTACTCTTAGGGAATGATTAATCTGACCTATCTACTTTGGGATAAGAGAAATCATCTCCTAGAAATGTCTTTTTCTCTCCTTCGAGTAAAAAGGGACTCTGGACTTCTGGCAGATATCCTTCAAGGGCTGTGTGACGAATTCTAACTTTCATGGCCATAAAGACATCGTTCAAAGTCTGGTGGAATGAAGGTTTTTGCTCCAAATACTTTGAGCACAGGGTCCTCATTTCTGGGATGAGAATCTATGGAAGCTCTGGGCATTTACATGAATACCACCCATAAAACAGTATCCTTTATAAAAACATTTCAGGCACTGCCAGAGGTAGTACAAAGTAGTATTCTTTTTTAGAGTCATTATTGTCCTGAAGAGTCAACTTGAATTCAGCACCAGAGATCTTTTCAGCACTGTCTACATTTCTTCCCTTGACAGGTTTTTGGGCAGATTGAACTCCACTGAGCATTTTGCAAACTTCGTTATTTATGGCCTTTGCAAAGTAGGTATTAATTGCCCTTACCATTCATCCCAGATGTCCATATTGAGGACACAGATTACCCCCAGTTTCTCCTAGGCATCAACAAAATTAAGTTCTAGGAGACTGCAGACAGAGAACTAAAGAGAGATTCAGATATTTTAGACTGAATTTTCAACTACACCATGGCTTCATTTGTTGTGTTGGGGCTATTTATTTTTTTGTTTATTTTTATTTCTCTCCAAAAGATGAATTCCTAAATGGTTTCTGCTCTTCCACTCTCAAGGGCATCCAGAAGATACTTTGAATGCATTTAAAGCAGCTTTGGGGTTCTTAGCAATTGCACTGTTCTAAAAGAGCATGTTGCACTGATCTTCACAATCCTTGCACAGTGAAATTTCTATTTGAAACACCATCATCGCCTTCAGTGCTCTAAAGAGTGGTGCTTTTTTAGCCTCTTGGAGCCTCTACAGTGTTCTTTAACAGTTACAGGGTGGAAGACCTTGATGATGTTCAGCAATAGATTTACCTCAAAATTTCCAACCCGCTTACCATTGTGTTGGTTCTATACAAATGCATAACAACAGCAACGACACATTGTTGAAAGAAATTTTACTTATTTTAAAACCAAAAATTTCAGAACGTAGTTTACTGTATGTGAAGCCATCTTTTAATGTCTGGTTAAACAGTTTATATATCAATGTGTATTCCTAGTATGAACAAACATGTATATAAAAGTATTCAAATTTTTCTGCATGTGTGTAAGTGCAAAAGATTGGGTACCGAGTAATGAAGGGTTGGTTGAATATTAGAGAAATGTCAAGTGAAAGGAGGCTGAAAATGTGACCGTTCACCAAAGTGAGGAAAACTTATTAACAGATACCCACTGCTTCCTAGGAAATTTCAGTTTATGTCAAATTAAACATCTGATGCTTCAAAATAATTATGAAATGCTCAAAAGATTATTTTCTGCACCCAGTACTACCTTCATATTTTCCATACACTCACCCCCCCCACCCCAAATACTAGTAATTCCTCATTAGTATGCACCTGACTGTATCCTAGGAGCATACTGGGCTACAGATGCAGCATGCTGAAGAGGGTATCAATTATTTGCCTTAATCATTGTCATCCACAGCATTTAAACAATACTCTGCCTAGTGCTGAGAAACCATTCCTGAACTCAAACTGCATAATTACCTACACTATTGCTATTTTAAATTCTTTTCCTTTTCAAATCAAGTCAACCAGTAAAAATTATTTTTCTCTAGGAAATGAGCTAACTTATTATCTGCCCTTCAGTAAGAAGGGTGACCTAGATTTTATATCTAATATTTGTTTAAAGCCACACAGTGCCTTAAAAATGGCTCTACACAATGGGTAGTAAGAACTCAGCAAAAGCCCAAGGCTATCAATATGGTAAGTAAGCTGTGTTTCTGGATGGGTTCTGACTCATATTCAGATATCACCAGAAGTTTCCTGTCAAATCCAAGGCTAACAGGATGGAAAGTAGAAGACAGGGATTGCAATAATAGGGGAAAGGAGAAGAGAAAGTAAAAATACTGTGTCAAATTAGAAGCACAAATTTGGTAGAGGCAGGGAGAGGATGACAACATCCTTCCCATTCTAGAGATGTCAACTAGTACTGGACTGAGGTTCTCCTTTAGCTCTGTCCCCAGCCCTTCACAAACTCCCCTTAACTCTTCCACTTCCTTTCAGATTTTCCAGCTTTGGGTTATACCACAAGCAAGGCATAAAGCTTGCCCGAACTCCTCTTTGACAAACCGTCCAATGGCTCTGCCACCTGTAGTCAGGGCCACCCTTTATTTGTGTGTTTGCAACCATTATTTTAAAGCCATTCTTTTTAAAGCCAGGTTATGATAAACAACTAATGGGCTTGTGGAGAGAAGACTCACAGGCACTTTCACCTTAGATCCTTCACATTTCCACTTAGGAACAGCAGCTGCACTGACATGCAGGGGCAACTTTCTCCTTGAACTCCAAATGACACAACCCACAGCAAACTGAAAAGAGTCTGTTGAAAATACAGCACCATGGCCCAAGGTATTTTTGAAAACCTGCAGGACTTCCTTTTATTTACTTATCCTGGCTGCCCGGTATTCACCTGATTTGTAACAAAGCGCCACCACCAATGTGCTGCTAATTCACACACACATCATTCATCCATCCAAAACAATGGACTCTCAATTCACGGCCAGCAAGGGACTGAATAAATTTGTACTAATATTTGAAAGAGACTTCTTTCCCCACTAATGCTCAGGGTTGTTTAGGATCAGGACTCCAGAATAACTTTAAAACGTTAGAAACAAAAAGACCACGAGACCTAGAGAACAAGTTGGAAGCAAAGATGAGCACAAGTTACTGAGAATTACAAAATGCAGTAAACTATGAAAAAATGGTTGAAATAACAGAGGTTTTGAGAGAATTTCGTACTCAGATGAGCTGATGGCAGACTGTACAGAGAAATTCCATGTCAGTGGATTTACTGCTTGTTTCAATAGGACCACATAAGAGCTGGAATTTTTTGAGTAGGGATACTCTTTAAACTATCCTTAACAAGTATTTATGCTCCCGTATCAGACAATAACGAGCTAAGAACGGCTCTTCTATTTTCATTTTAAAAATCCTTCTATTATTGAACTCTTCACATTAAACATCTTTCCACTTGGCAGTGCAAGTACTGCAATTTGCAAAATGTAGCCTGCTCCGAAGACTGCCAGTATACGTTTCAGGCCGATAAAGATTACTCCCCAGCTGCTTCCCATTCACAGACAGTATGTGTGGCCTTCCCTAAAGAGGACAGAAAATGCGGTACTATATCCCAGTACCATATGTCTTTCTTATACCTACGTCACATGTTTATGTTGGATTTTTGCTTCTAGTTGCTAAAAAGCATGGGTTTTTTTGAGACACTGCTTCTTGCTATATTTTGTATATAGCTATTGGTTTTGTTGTTCTTCTCGTGGCTGTCTTTCATCCTGCTGTTTAGGAAAACATTTGTGGGGCTTCAAATGCCAGACAAAACTGGGTAACCTCTTTGCAAGTTTATACTGGACGTTCTTTGATACTCTAAGCACTCTAAAGGAAACTGTGCCCCAATAGGCTCAGCTGGTGTGCAAAACCTAGTGCTATCTACAAATTGGTCATCTCACACTGCCCTTTAACTGCTGGCTCCACTATCAGCAGTAATAAAACTAGGGGACAGACCTTGGGAGTTTAGCCAGCCATTGATTTGCCCCTGATACCTGACTGTGTTGGCTGATGTGTGATATCTTGGTGTCACAGAGATAAAGTGCAAATTGTTTTTGAAAATCATTGCCAGGAGAGGAGCGGATGCTTTTTCAGAATGTCACACCCACTGAGCTGTGACACACAGACAAGCTTTGGTCCCCCTACCATGTAGAGGAATTAGGTTTACTTTTTATGGACAGATTGAAAATCAGCCCAGCACTGTGCTGATTTTGTCTTTTTTAACCTCTTCTTGTCCTCAGTGCTCTTCCTGCAATAGACACGTGAACATTATATCTGACAGCAATTCAGCGAGCAAGGCAATAGCTTCTCAGAAGATGGTGAGCCACAGTGTGCATTAAATGCATGCCCTCCCAACTTGTGTTTATTTTTGCACTCTGATGCATTGGTGTTCTGGGATGCTCATAAATCAGTCTAGCTTAAAAAGAGACTGTAAGGTTCTCCATCACCCCTAAATGTAGCAAGCACGTTCCTCTCTCAGTGATGGCAGAGGAACAAGATGCACTGTCCTCAGCACACCCCCCTCACTGGATGACCTGCCATCAGCTTCCAAGAGCAGAGACTACTGCCACGGGTGTGCTCAAGGACAGAGGGGATCTTCAATCTTATCACACAGATCAGCTCCCGGTCCTTGCCTGATCGGAAGTGACTCGAAGGGAGGTGGCTTTCCAAAAGCCTTTTCCTCATGAAGAACATGGTACTGAGTGCATAATGGCTTATGCCCAGGAGGACTCTCACTGAAAAGTTTGCCTACACTGGCCATCTTTGCACTGAAGCAAGTGTTCCCATGAACTAGTGTCCCAGCTCTGTTGCATGGGCAGTTTAATTCAGCTCCATGTTCTCAAAATCCACCACAGTAATGTCTAGCCGTTTAGTTGGCAGTGGCAAGCCATGGGAATACAAAGACGTAGAATGCTCTTGGGCTGCAAACTGCTGGGGGCTGGGAGAGCCCTCCACAGCAAGAGGCAAGTCCTGTCTCGCCCAGCTCTTCTGCAGACAGCTGCCATGGACCCCATCACTGCCAGGATACCACGTTGCCTTGGCTTCTGGTCATATTTAGTAGGACATCATCATTTAAAAAAGAGGAATGGCTTCTGCAGTAGCTTGGAAACATAGTATTGGAGCTTTTTGATTGCCCTGTCTGGAGAAGCTGTTTGGGTTCCAGATGCTGATACCTTGCTCAGCTACTTGGCCATTTAATGTAATAGGTCTTGGTGCCAACAAAAGACCAGTTCTCAGCCATACAGGCTTCTGGAAGAAAGTTAAATAATCTTTCAATACCATTAGTGGTTTCTCTCCTACAGTTCTAGATCTCCTGATGTAGACCCCAAACTCAGTTTAAGATGCCAAAAGGAAGGAATTAAAGGGAAATACATCAAACCAGAAAAATAAAGGAATAAATACTAGTATTTTCTGCAGTGGATTGAGCCACTTCATTTGCTTTTCTACTTCTGGGTTTCTTGTGCTTTGTGCATCTGCTTGCACTGCATGGTTCTTGGGCAGGCAACATCTCTCATTATGTTCATCTATGTGCATAAAGCTAAACTCAACAGCATTACAAAATGGACATTAAATTCTAAGCTCAGTGGGGAGCGGCCCCCACTCTAAATGGGTATTTGAAGACCCACACCACTGCACAGTGAACCCAGAATTATCTGGAACTTCTAGTGAGAACAAAATTGAAAAGACAAAATAGGGAGAAAGGGGAAAAAAAAGGATGATAGAAATAGCAATGAGATTCAGCAAGCAGCAGAGCCAAGACCATGATTTCTAATCAAAAAAACGTGTAGGCAAACTACTGCATCACTAAATGTAGTTCAGCTTCAATCACAGTATGGAAAAAGAGGCCAGGAGCTGGGCAGGAATAAAGGGGGCAAATAACAGTCTTTCAGGGAAAATAAGGAGAGAACGTGCTGAAAAATGTAGACTGTGCAACAGGAGCAATTACAGCACGCACAAGGGGTTAGGAGGAAAGGTGGTCACTGTGCCACTCACTACTGCCCTGTGAAATTGCTTTGGCACACAGTTTTTTACCACTCACTTGATTCCGTTGCTTGAAAATGGCAAAAGCTTCACAAGACACTCTGTTACACTCAACACTGAAAAGAAGCTAATAAGAGGGAAAATTTGTACCAGAGATACAAAAGTGAAGCAAGAAACTGAGAGGCTTGACAAAAACAGGCAAAGATGTGCTGTAGGCAAACATGCTCCTAAAACATAATTGGGAAGCATCTCCAAGAAAGAGGTCAGCCATGATTTAAGTGACCAGATGTCACATCCTCAAGGAGCACCATGGGCAGTCCTGTAACTGCTTCTCTCACTACAGAATCCAGCTGAGTACAAGAACAGGCTTTTTGCTGCTTTTCAGTTCTCTTACAGGGAAGGAAAAGAATTCTTTTTGCAGCTTAATAAAATTAAGGGGGGGGGNACAAAATTAAAATGTAGCTATGAAAATGATGAAACTACAAATTACCTTCAAGAAATGTAAGCCATGATCAAGGTTGCCAAAATTCATAACCTGAATGATATTTATATAATATACACGTCTAGCACAATGCAAAAGAAAACCAACTCCAGTTAAAGTCCAAATTACAGAGAGCATAAAATCAGATTATACTAAATAAGAATCCTTGCTATTTTTGCCCAAAACTTGGTCTGAACCCAAACTAAACATCATTTGAGGTTCACAAAGTTCAGAAAACTCTGCTAATTTTTTAATTGCCACATGTCTCTTTACAGTTCCTGGAATTAGAGGCTAGAGTGCCAAAACTGTCCTGGAACCTGTTTCAATGCAGTTATGTGAATGACACAAAATGTTTTCCACCAAAACGATCAAAATTCTTGGCTGAAGAAATTACCAGAAGAGGTGGGAGAGACACAACCCCATGCACGGACTGGAACTGACACAGTATAAAAAGTCACAAAAGTGCACTTTCTCACACATGTGTGGTTTTTTTTTTCCCTGCTGGCTGCTGTATTCTATGCTGAAAACGGAAAAGGCAAGGAAACAAAGGAACTTGGTTGCTTGATTTCTGTTTGTCCTTTTTTATTCCCACAACCAGTTCTGAGGTTCTCCTGGCCTTCGGTGTGTGCTGTTGCAAGGACGGTCTCTGCAGTTCTGACAACGTGGCTCTTCCAGTGTCTCAATGTCACTCCCAGTATTTCAGAGCACGGCACTTACTGTGCTCTCTATATCCAGAGCAATAGAAACACATTACTTCATGGCTAATTAACTGAAGGCCAAAGTCACAAAATAATTGAGTCCTTGATTGACAGAATGGTTTTGGTTTGGGGCTGGCATGAGGTGCAACTTTATATTATGGAAAATATGTGCCGAAGCAATGCCCGTGAGGTGAGTGGCAGCCTGCGTGCGTGATGGGGTACTGTGAGTTTAAGCAAAGGAGTGTTTGGCTGGGAGTTGAAATTAGAGCTTATTGTGTGCCCTTGAGTAAACAAAGCTATATAATGGGTTATTGAGACTGCTGACTTCTAACAAACAATGCCCTCTCTGTAAGCATGACATTTTAAAACCATGAAGCCTGAGGCATGTGTGCTTATTATCATATGTCTTTTTACCGACTCATTTTATGTCATGCTTTTGAAAGAACAACACAAAACCACACAGTACATGAAGGGAACAGAGCTGAGGTATGTCTTGGCCTGCTACCAAGTATTGGCATATGCCATGACAATGGCCAAGCAGCAAAAAAATCTAAGACATTTTAGAAGTAGTTGCAACTATAAGTACGCAACATAAATTCGTTCCAAAGGTGGAGACTCTCAGGAAAATTTTCAAACAGCCCAAGAATGGGCTCCCTTTCAATCCATCTTTAATTATTCTTACCATGAACAAGACCAGTACACTTCTATGCCAACGTTACATTGATGAGAAGATGAGGAAGCTTTAGATATTCCCATGTCCTGGGTGCCTTTTCTGTACGCTCTGTGTCACCTTCACTGTTTTTACAAGCAGTTTTCTGGTTTCTTGTAGGATCAAGCCCTAGTGAAAATTGTTAATATTTTGGGTAAAAAGATGGACAAGCAGATAAAGCTCTATAAACCAGCTGTTGTTGGAGATTTTCAGAAATCAAAATATTTCAAAGTACACCCCTAGAAGGAAACAGAGACGCCCTTGTCCCATTTCTCATTCCTGTCACAGCCTGAATGAACAAACAAGCTGCCATCTTCCATTTATGTTACAGTTGTAGGTGCTGGGATGGGAATGGATTCATCTTGTGCCATGGTCAGTTCCCATTTCTGTCTGTGGATAATGAGTTATAGCAACACTGCACCAGCAGCAACTCTTGTTATAGGCTCATTCTGGGGACAGAGAAAGCAATAAGAACAGAAAAGCACACTAAAAAATAGAACCCATTTTACAACATTCTTGAAGTTGTTAGGAAAATATGAGAAAAAAATAATCTATTTTTAGGACAAAATATTCTCTGAAAAACAGAGAAAACCTCTTGTCAATCATTGCTATATCACCACCAGCAGGGTCATGACAAAATGTATACATGATAGGAGTTTCATCTGCAAGCGAATAAACTCAGGAAGTACCATTCCCAGAGATCACTGCAAAACATCTTCCTTTATCCCAGTTTGTGTGACAACCCCCTGGCTCACAAAGAATGAATTTAAAGCAAAAGCTTTTTGGTGTGTTTGATTTGGCAATGTGAAATGCCAAGCAAAATACTGCATCTTGTTATCCAAATGTAAAGCAAAAGGAGGACAGGAAAAATCAGAAATTTACTTAAGAACCACATGTCCAAAGCTTTAGTTAAGACTTCTCCTCCCCTGGCCATGGCTCAGCTCCATCCAAGATACCCAGTTTGAGTAAGTGACTCCAAACAGGACTCAAGTTTGGTGCCTATCAGCGTACCAAATACTCTTTCTTGGTTTTGAAGCTATGCCCTGAAGCCTGTCTGTCTCTGTAACACAGCAGGGTTCCACTCCAGTCTTTGATGCTGGGCTTCTCCCAGAGCAACCTCTCCATTCCCCATCAGAAGGAAAGCAGCCTTGGAAACCAAAGGCAGAAATAACCGGGTTTTTTTGCCATGCCCTTGCTATTTTATTACCTCCCATTTCCAGACAACATACATAGAAACCCTTTGTGTTTACTCATTTTCCAATATATTCCAGGTAGTTAGGGACCAAGTTTTCATCCACATTCTGGACATGAAAATATTTATAAGATGTGGCAATAGCATGCCAAAAGAACAGCTACATACAATAGCACCTTATGTTAAGACGCACCCCACTTTTGAACATGTTGCCTATTTCATGTAACAAAGCAAACAGATTTTTCATATTTTATTAAAAACAAAAAGAGAAAAATGCTACATTAAAATGCCTCAATTCACTTGGATCTGTGACTGTAGTAGAAGCTCATAGAAGGGTTGAATGTTTTTAATTCTTTTGATTTTGACCATCTTCCATTCAAGTTTCACTTATAATAGCTGCAGTCTTGAAAGACGTAACATAATTCACATCAGGGATTTTTTTTTTTTTAATTTATGCCATTATGAACTAGATGTGGTATGTATTTGACATAAGATTGTATAGTTGGTATCAAGTTCTTTTTATTTGCCCTTTTTTGATGGTGGGTTTTTTTTTCATTATTTTACACAGCACTGTCCTACAGGGCAGAGATTAAATGCTCTGAGAAGAATGTTATTATGCTGAAATATGGAAGGTCAGATAATAAGGAAATACAAATAATGTCACAAAATAGTTACAAAGATGAGAGTGGAAAAGGATTTCATTCAACTACTTTACATTATATATTATGTTAACCTCAGGATAAGAAAATAAAATAGCTTCCCAGGTGTCCTGGATCTATTTCTGCTCTGCCATAGATTTAACTCTGATGTAGGGTGGACAATTTTATATAAAAATAGACATTTAAAATATATTGTTTCTGGCCAGCAGTCAGACCACAATCAAAACCAGATTAGTACTACAATCAAACCCAGAATCTAAGGTATGTTAGGCACCTGCTTTTCTTCCAAATCCTCTTTGTCTCAAATCCTCAGAATATTTTGGATACATATTCTCATTTCTATGTGCTTTTATAACAGCCAACACAGCAGGATCTCAGGTGAAACCTACAGCTATGATGCAAATAATAACAATACTGTACCATCGCCATGTGGATAGCATATAAATTTTTGGACAGATATATCTGATACTCTTTCAACCATTGTTTTCTCTTTTTTCATCTTCCTTCTGTTTCCTTTCCTGGCTTGGTGCAGCTACCGGTGCTTCATTCATCGCTCTTTGCAGCAAAAGGACTCTGCACTCTTGGTTTTGGTGACCCCAGTAGAAATACGAAGGAATAAAAAAGATCATTGGAATTACTGAAATATTTTGTCATCTCACATTTTGTCTGGCTTGTAGCTTGGCTGTAGTTATACTATTTGCACAGTAATTTCATATTGCTGTAAAAATAATTTTTTTTGAAAGGAGTATGCTACAGGAACTTTAAAAGAAAATCTACAGATCAATATCCTTACAAACATCCTTTTTAGCATAAAACTGTTCTCAGTGTTTTTTCCTCAATTGCAATATTTTCCATTTTGCTTCTGCTATTATCACAAAGCTGCAAATAAGCTTTTATTTCGATTCCCAACTAACTTTATCTGACTTCATCCTGCATGAAATGTTACTTGCTTTATCTTATGGTAAAATTAATCCCAGAAAAGTGGAGAAAATCACCAGTTCAAAATAATTAAGATCATTTGAACTAGCTTTGATGCTTGTGCATGTCGTCTAGAAATAGAGAGAGTTACTAGGAGATATCTTTGTATCTCTTATTAGCTGGTTACAGTAGTTCTACCATGTCTGTCACCAATCTTTGATCTTTTGACTCTGCACAAGCAGTTCATTGATACCACTGAATATCTGAAATGTGAAAAATTTGCACTGCATTTCTCATGCTGTAGCTGGATACAGACACACATAATTCTGCAAATAGTTTCCATTAGGATATCGCATTTATCTGTTCAAAATTAATTGATTTTCAACAAAGTCTTTACTATTCGATGTGCTTTTGACTGATCTGCCAGAGAACTTTGCAAAAGGACAATGGTGGAGGAAGAAAAATAGGAGGAAAAAGAATCCCTTTAGACATTTAAACCAGTATTAGATGCGTTTAGTGTATATATGCTTATTTTCATACTAATTTAAAGAATAAAGATTAGATTCTAATCCGATTCCTGACACGGCTCCTTTGAAAATCAGCTGCTGCAAGATGATACACAAATGCTACAATTTGTATTAGTCAGGATGTGTAGTGATGCAGAGCACATGCCTTAAATTAGAAGCTGCCTCTTCATCAGTATATGTCAGTTAAAGACCCTCCATCCTAATCTCCGCTGTGCGCCACTCCTCACAGCACATGCATGTGCATCTGAGATGAGAGAAGCGGCGTGGAAAAGGGGCTGTTCGTCGGGGGAAAAAAAACCAAACAAACAAGCAAGCCAAAAGAATTAGGTGAAAAGTCAGGCCCCGTACAGAGATGAGTTTGACTCCCAGTGGCTTCAGAATGGTCCGTTTCATGCAGTTAATTTGTCGGTGTTTTTTTCCCGCCGCGAAGTGAAAGGACAACACAGTATGAAGGCACAAAGAGTATTTTAATCACTGCAGCTCTTGTCACCCGCCTTGCATAACAGCGTTATGTAAGCATCTGATTTGCATCAGTCTACAGCGCTGATTGCTGAGAAAGCAGTTTGCAATTCAAAAAGATTCATACACAACATTGCCTTTCTCTTATTTTCTTGTGGTAGTCTTCGTAGCTGGAATTATACACATTTTTTTTTTCCTCGCACCAACAAGCACCAAGGCCACTACGAATAACACGCTTTTTGTCTCTGGATGTATTAAAAGACCTTTCAAGACTGAGGAAGATATTGTTCATATTCCGTATACTTGAGGCTCAATATGAGAAAGACAGAAAAATGTCACTAGGTCAGGAAGCACAGACATATTGATTTCTTCAAAGACACAGATGGGATTGCTGTACAATACACTTTTAGCTCACAGGGACTGAACCGTTTGATATCTGGAAGTACTTACTTGGTACTGATGATATCTAGCACCTCTGAGCTAAGCACATTATGTTTTGATTCAGAAAAGCTAAAGATGACATTTCTAGCCCTAAACAGGTAAAAAACACAATAGAGACCAGAGCTAAAATCTGGGGCATTTACAAGAGGTAAACTTCAGACATCTTTTATGAGTGATCTCTACTACAGGAAGCCCTCAGTACAATCAGAGAAGACAGAAAAAAACACGGGGAAAGGGGAAAAATAGGCTACCATTTCCATTGTCCATACACAAGATTGACATTAAACAGCATAAAGGGCTCCAAAAGCATCAGGAAAACAACAGCAGAGCTGGAGATGGGACTTGTGGATGCCTCCAAGCCTGACACTTCACTCGAGAAGCTGTACAGGAGAGGTAGGTGAAGAAGGTGGTTTACAAAAAGAGTCTTGTATGTGTTTTAAAACCAGCGGAAATTCTTTTATCAGTGATGTCATCAGGAAAAGTAAACTCTAGTGAGGCAGTTATAAACCGGGCAGAGTTTGCTGGCCCCATGTTTGAACCACCAGGTCATCAGCGGTGTTGTGAGAACTCATTAGAGGTTTGGGTGAGAAAAGACGGCGGAAGAAGTTCAGTAAAGCGTCCACCTGGATACCAAAGGAGACAACAGTGCTGTGAGTATCCAGCACAGGGAAATGTGCTTCTTTAAACAAGGTTTTTTATTGGTGAATTCTGAAGACTGCAGCAGTATCTAAATTAAACTATAAAATAAACACTAGGGAAGAATGGCAGAAGATTAAAGTGACTGAGTACTGTAGGAAAAGCTACAGGGAACATCGGGTATTTTTTGTATAGTAATGGATTTCTTATTCAGCTCTATATTTCAAGGATAATGCACTAAACAAATGGATTAATGCTATTTTTGAGAAGATAATATCTGAAAGTAGGCCAGTAAGCCAGAGTTTCTCAAATTGGCCTTTTTTCAACTCTCTGAATTCAGGACTCCCTTCTCATATATAACAGATGACTCAATTTAGGTAAAAGAAGCATAGTGAGGTTTTGGGTTTTTAACTTTCTTGTCCCACTGCACCCAGATTTTTCAAATACTGTCATTGAAAGAATGGAGAATTTATTTCTAAAGACTTTTTCTCCCCTCTGGAAGAATGGAACATTTGAGATAGATACCCTTTGGCAATTAAAGCATGTGAAAAAAAGTCAAAACAAATGGCATATTTGAGCCGATGAAAAAAAATTCCTAGTAGTAAAACAAATGAGGTCTTTATTAACATGAACGAACCAAACACATTACATCAACTGCTTCTGAGCTGCTTATGGATTTCTGTAGCCAGAAGAGTTCATGACATTTGTATCTCTATTAGTCATTGTATTTTATTTGGGAGTACTAAAAGACTGCTATGATATTTGTCCCCCACTTACTTCTAAGCCTTTTAGGTTTCTTTTCAAATTGTACTGCTAATGATTTATTTTTTTATAACATTTTTAATTACATTAAGCTTTTGGAGGCATTACCAGCTTTCTATAGAAACACACAATGGAAAAAAAAAAGGAATACTTCTGTTAAAGCACTATTCTGCAACACTCTTACCACTGCCAAGGCTAAAGACTATTTTCTTCCCTCTCAGCTGTGTGATATAGTAGTGAAGATCACTCCAGCTTGACTGATGGAAGTGGATTGTTAAGATGCAACACGGGTGCAAACCACAGAACACAGCTCTTTTAAAGTACGTGTGTGGGGAGAGCTATACTCACTTAAGTGCCTTAAAAGGACATTAACAGTACAATTTCAAGTTCACAAGGGAAATATAATGAGACACCTTAATTCAGTAGCATCAGGCATTACTTTACCAATTTTAAGCATATATTCACCTTTGTTTTCCACCAAGTGCTGATCTGCATGAGGCCTGTTTCTGCTCATCATTGACTCCCACTTCTACTTACCTCCTCAATTACCAGTCTGCCTTTCCCTTCCCAGCAAAAGCCAGCCTTCAAAACCAGCCTTTCTTTGCAGCACCAACAACACTTAGTCTCAATCTCTTTATCTCATGTTCTTCACCCCAATTATTATAGGCTCGACTGCCATGCTGTCGAGCCTATAATCTGAATGACATACGTTACAGGGCAAAGAAAAGAGAACTAGAAATAACGCTTAATGCTCCCCCCACCTTGTTTTAATGTCTGGCAGGACTCCGCAGGTAAAGCAGACAATTTGACCTGGTTTACAGCACAGCCAAGTATGGTTGGATTTTTAAGCAGAAGGCAAAATGAACAACTCTCACAAAAAAACACTAAACCATTTGAAGACAAGAATAAAATCCCCAGATTGTGGCAAACACCCAGCGTAAGAGAAATCAGTTTGCCTGGCTAATTCAAAGTGCTAAATAGTGTGTTTTGTAATGTGAAGCACTTGGCTGTCTGGAAAATGAGTGCTGGTTACCCTAGGAAAAACTCTTGTATGCAATACACACAGACATCACACACTAACCCATTACTTTTTCTTTGTCTGTGGTCCTTTTCCTTCCCTTAAGTTTCCTAATTTCATTGTGCACTCGTGTTGCCCCATAGAAAGAATGATTCTGCAGCTTATTTCAATTAAAGGTTGGTGGGTTTTTTTCTTGTCTCTCTACTTGTTTCTCTTTTTACAGAAACCATATAGACATCAAATTGAACTATGGGATATGTTACTGTAACAAATTTGCAAGGGCAAGACAGATGTAAATGCAAAACCATCCCTCAAATTTATCATTACAGAAAGGCAACTGAACAGATTTTAGGAATACAATAAAAACTCTGAGGCAGCACAACACAAAACAGTCTTATCAACATGTTTTAGGGGTTTTTTTTGTCAGCTGACTCAAGTGCCTTTTCATTTCTTGGCTACAGTTGATCTTTAGAAATGTGTACTGAAAATGCCAAGCACTTCTGTCAATTTAATTTTTTTTTAACTTCTATGTTCTCTTGGGTCTCTTCTTGTAAAACCTAATTCTGGAGCCCAGCAGTACCACATCCAATATTCCCCCTCAAAAAAAAAAAGAACCATAATTATATATATGTGATTTTGTTTTAAATATTCAGTTAAAATCTGAATTCTAGCCTTAGTTTAGAGCTATAGTTTATAATTCTAAACCTATCCCTCAGCCTTCCGTATCACCCTTCCTCACCCTACATGTCAGCTCATTCAAGAGACATTCCTCATTTCTCTCAAAATCAAGATCCGTGAGCATGGATTCTGCCCTCCCCTGCAAATGAGTAACCCAGATGTGAGAGAAATGTGATTTCTATCTCAGCTCAAAGTATTTTTTGTTCCCTTTTTTTGTGAGATAAATGTTTTCTTTGGCAGAAGTGAGGGCTTATACCCTCTCAGCTATGGACCAAGATTCATAGGAAGCCCCAGCATCAATGACTTCTGACATTCAACCACCGACAGTCCCATGGGGCTTCACAGCCTCCAGCTGCTTCGTACACCACCCCAAAGGGCAGCTCTGGGACTGGAACCAGGGTGTGTGACAGCACACATTCAACCATGCTGCCTTCAGAGGTGTCCTTGGAGGATGGCAGAGAACTGCAGACACTGGGAACTCTCCCCTCTCCCTGCTAACTTTGCACAACTGGTGCTCTGTGGAAAACCCTCTACTGGATCGTGGAGAGGAGGCATAGCAGAGGTGAATTTTTGACCTTCATCACACATGTTAAGGAGTATGTGTCCCAAAGAATCTTTTCAGATGCTAATCCTCCAAATGAGCAAGAAAGCAGCAGGCGCTGAGCCTGAAGGCACTAATAGCATCAATAGTATGCCCTCCACAACATTAATTCAGGACTCCAGCAGATGTATTCCTTTAGGCTTAAAGTCACCTTTCAATGGTTACTTTATTGAAGGACTTTTTCCTCAAACAGCAGTTGTACCCTGGTGCAGCAGCCAGCCCCAAATAACTGCCAGAGAGAATTAAACTGGTAAAAAAAACCAGCTGTAGCAGTACTAAGACACACACACACAGAGGATATGCAAGGTAAAGGAAAATGTGGTTTGAGTTTATATTTGCTTTCAGTATCAGATACAGAGTAGATAATCTCCACCTTCAATAGCAAACGCATTTTCTGTGCCTCCTCCACAAAATGAAGCAAATCCCTGCAGATCTAACACAGGCAACTTTCAGAAGAGCCTTGTTCTGCTTAAAGCACGCTGGTAGCATGGCGAACACAACCAGATCCTGTGAAGGGACTGAAAGGAGAGCCGACTGTGCAAAATAGCTTTTGAGCCATTATGCAAAAACATTGTAACCACCTTGGAGTCTTCCTTGAGAAGTGTTTCACTTCTATTCATTTAGTGTGAAATTAGCACAGGTCGCTTATGACAGGAACACATTTGCATTGATTAGAAACTAAGCCAATCACATCAAGAATCAGTACTGGTAAAAATCCACCAAGCTGTGGAGAACACAGGTCCTCTTTATGACTTCAGTTAGTATTTTGAAATAACCAGAATATGACTTTTTTGAAATATTTTTGACAATTTTAGAGGGTCCTTACAAACACACAGACAGGCTCCACCTCTTTCCTGAATGTATTCCTATAAAAGTAAACAAGCAAAGCTTAAGAGAGGCAACAGAAAATCAGTAAGGTAAAATGTGTAATTGCCCTGCATAATACATGGGGTTATTCACAGACCCAGGGCTCAGTCTCTCTTCTCCAGGTTCACAAGGTGGCAACCCACCATCTACTACCTTGTACTGAAACCCTGGCATCGCATCTCTTGGAAAAATCAATGCAAAGTGAAGGTCTTCCTCCACCGTCCCCTGCCACCCCACCAGCCATGAAACAAGAAATGAGCTGCGTTGCGTCTGAAAGGAAAGGTGGAATTAGACCTTTCCATCTTTTTTTTTGCCCAAGCTGTATTTGCCATACTTCAGCTGTCAGTAAGTATGTGAAGCTGATCCTGTTCTGAGTGCATCGTATCACGGAATTGTCAGAGTTGGAAGGGACCTCTAGACATCATCTAGTCCAACTCCCTCCTCAGAAAAATCTCTCCTTTCTGGAAGTGGGAATAGACTACTCCATAGTTGATTTTGGCCTTCAGAGTGCATTTTCTGTTCCTTCTTATGAAGTCTGGCACTCGCAGCATCTTTGTGTTGCTACCATCTTTGTATGTTAAGCTGCATATACCAGGCTTCTCACATGGAAAACTGAGGGGAAGCCATAAAAGACATCATACTTAGCTGACTGGACAAAATCAACAAACTCCAGCAAAGCAATAGTATCAGTGGACTGGTTTAGGTCTCTGAATAAATTTCTATCCTATTGGCTTAATTTTTTTTTAGGGATGACGGGATGAGTTCTGTATTGTGAGGAACAAAGAATTTTGGATGGAATATTAAGAATTTTTTTTAAGGGGGATACGATTCATAGAGGCCAGAAAAGCTTTGCTTTATTTGTGATCCGCTTCAGAGTTAGTAGTAAACTCATTGTGTTAGCAATACGAAACAAGAGAGTAATAGGGGAAACTCAGGGGGACAGAAGAACAGAGAAGAACAAGACATGTCAAGATACAGATGTTCAGTCAGCTGGCCTTTGAGAGAATAAGGGCACTACAGGTGCAAGGACTGAAAAAAAAAAAAAAGCAGGTAAAAGTTCAGCATTTGTCTTAAAAAGCTCCTAAAACTCACAGTGAAATCTGGTGGGTATAGTTCAAGCGTTATCTTAAACACACCAAAACCAAGGCGGGTCCTGCAGCCCCTGACTGCATCGGTGGGTCTGTGCTGAACTCATGCTTTTGGCATTGGCTCCAACCCCCTATAACTTTAAAGTCTATAAGCTCTAAGTAAGCTCCTCCTGCATCTCTGGTCTGCAGAAAGAAATATACAGTCTCTAAGGAGCTACCACACACACCTATTATTGCACTGGCTGAACTGATTTCTGACAGTGCTTATTTTCCCCCTTTTAATGGGGAAGAAACTCGTACCAAAGAGGCGCGTTTCCTCAGTCAAGTTAGATTACAGAAAGTTCAACCATAATGTCACCCTCTTTATTCCCTTTGAACTCTTTTTTGAAAGATCTGTAAAAAATAAGAGAAGGGAAAATCAGTTCTAGGAACTGGGTCACTACTGATGATGCTTACCTGAGTAGATGTTTGCTGAGATCAACAAGGAAATGACACCAGTCAGCAAGCTGGTTTTTTTTCCAGTTACCTTCACTGTGTAGTCCTACTGTCTTCAGTGGTTTGACTTTCATACAGGTCAGGAAATTTCCTATTTTAGCAGTAGCTTTCTGGGTTTGCTACTAACATCACAAAAAGATGTGTTTGTGCTAGGTTTACCTTTCTTCCTCATTTTTGTTTCGACAGAGTGAAGGATGCAGAAGCATGTCAGTGCAGCATGACTTGCCAAGGCACCTCCTGATGCCAGTCAGAGAAGCAAAAGGGTTCCTCTCATTTGCACTGGTAGGCACTGCACATATGGGAATTGACGCTGATTAATTAGATTCAATAGAATGCACCAAAGCAAATATTTAACAGGGCAGGCTGAACAGTCAAAGCAAACAGTTTGTAAACAACTCACTGGCTGAAAATTCAAATTTATCCACGTAACTTCAGCAAACATGAACACACTGTCCAGCAACCAGGAATGACTCCCAGTCAGAAAAAACACCCGCTAAACTAGCATCAATACCATTTGCTCAGCCTTAAACTTTACATTGAGTTCTATGAGGCAAAACTGTTACACTTTGTTCAGCTTGAGGATTGCACAAAAACTCTCTACAACAGCATATGTACACCTCCAACCCAGAAAAATCTTTCTTTCTTATTTCAGAGTCTCCACCTAATGGGAGTATCCCATTTTGTCAAAATTTTTAAACCAATGGCAATTATTATTCAAAGGTTTTATACTACTTTATACTCGTCCTTTCCAGCATTTTTATATACTGCAGAGTTTTCCAGATTTTGCTCATAAGATCATAGGTAAAACTCTCAAAATCACTCTTAAGACTTATAAATCTTAGCCCTTTTCTTTGAAGAAATGGTCTACGTCAATTGTCCGTTTAAGTCAAAATTACAATGTTATATATATATATTAAATCAAAATTGCAATGTTATATGAAGATTTCTGGATGTTTATGATGTTTATGCTTTTGTCTTGAGTAAGGTTTGGTAACGAATATGCCTTCACTAGAAAGCAGCCCTTGTTCACCGCTTATTGTTTATCTTCTCAGGAGAGCTGTCTTTGAACTCATGTACTCATACAAAGTAAGATTTAATGATATACAACACTTGCATGCAACTTAATTACACTGGAGCCTAGAACGCTTTTTTGTGGTTCAATGATAAAACTGTAAATGCACACTTTGAACAAAATCCCTAAGTGGTTAAACCACATGATAAAGTAGCGACATTTGGCTAAAAAATCAAAACCATACAAATAAATAATTATATATGTATGTTCGAGTAGGCTGTGCATGTGAAGGAAGATGAGTCACTTAGTTGTTTTTTTTATGTTGGCCTTGTGACAGATGAGCAATGTAATTATCTTCTTTTGCATTGTGCTAGTTTTATCTCGCTGGTATTACATTTTTTATTTTTTCCATATTCTAATTTCTGCAGTGGGTGAAGTGCAAGACTGGGAAGCAGGGCATTGCTAGAATTTATTTTGCTCACGTTTCATTTAAAGAATATTTTAGTACTTTTATATAAAAATAAAGCCACAGTGGGGGGACTCTTGTTATTATGCACCTAAATCATAGAATAATGATTAATGAATAAAAAAAAAAAAACCAGAGCAGAAAGCCTGGATATACCCTTAAATAATGAAATATTAATAAATACTCCTTTCCTATTATCACATATATCCTAACTACAATTAACGTGAGGTCAGAAAGTCTTCTTCCAATATCAGGCTTTGACAAGATCTCTGCAAAGCCAGTTAAGTTGGACAACAGTTTAAGACAGAATTAGTGTTAGAATCACATGCACTTCTCTCTTTACTAATGAGCTTGAAGACCAAGCTCTAGAACAGGCTTGTTCATCATAAATGGATTCATAGGAATCAAAAAAAAAAAAGGTAGGAAAGCACTCCTGGTAAAGTAGCATACAAAGAAGAAGGCAGTCATATTTTGCACTAGGTTGGAAAATGGGATTGAAACTATTAACATGAATATGTACAAGAGTAGACATAGACATCTACAATAGTACACTTAGATGCGTACACTAAAATGAGAGAGGGCTGTGACCTAGATTAGGCCTCCGTAAAGCAAGTATGTAAATTTGGTGAGAAGAATCTCACTTCAAGTGACAAAAATATATACAGTAGACTAGTCAAGCTTTTCCTTAAAATAGTGCCCAGCAGTGTGAAAGGAGTATCACCTTGTGCCTGATTATCTAGGCTGACTCAGTAGTCAGACAAGAGCACTGACTTGACGGCAGCGCATGAAACAGGGAAAACCACCCTGGCTTTCAGACCACCTCCATCCTCTAACCCACATCACCTCGGGCTTTGCTCGGGCTGCATTCCAGCCTCCCAGTGCAGGAGGTGCAAGTGGATTTGCAGCAGCTGCTCTGCCAGAGCTCTGCTGGAACACGGGTACTCCCGCAGTGCTACAGGTGCTGTCACACAGCGTGAGCCGAGGGAGGCACTCTCGCCAGCAGCCAAAAACACCAGACCAAATCCAGGCTTCTTTACTCATTTTGTAGCTCGGCGACATTTCGATCAACTCATACGAGCTCTAACAAAGGAAGAAGTAACTCTCGACCATCGAGTCTGGAATACGCTGTGCTGCAGCAGACATTCTTATTAGCCTGTAACAGTGCGCAGGGAGAGACATTTATGAATATGAAAAAGTAGAATTTTTTAAGAAAGCATGTCATTTTGATCTTAACTTCTGAACATTTCGAGTCCAACCATCAACCTATTACCTTTTTACACGGAAATAATCCAGCACTGCACAATTGCCCCAGGCAGCACATTTTGCACATACAGCAACTTTCTTACATGACTGTGAACGGTAAGCAATCCACTGGCAACGCTACACAAGAGGAAAAGGATGAACAGCCTTATGTGCAAAACCTATTAAAACTGAAAACCACCAGGCTCTGCGTTCAAGGCATTGAAAAGTCGAAGTCAGAAGCATTACTAATGACAGGCACATGTAATAAGATCTGTGTGGTGAAGCAATGCATCACTGCGGCCAGATTTAGAGCCAGATCATCACTTTAGAAATATCAATAGCTGGATAAGGTCCAAGTTACTTCCTCATCAAAGCAGCATGACTCCTGACTCCAGTGAAAATAATAACCTCACTTTGTGGAGACAAAGTCCTGATCAATAATGAATCTTAACATGTCTATAGGATCTTCCGCCTTCTCAAATGTGAATTAGGACTGACGCCTTCTTGGCACTCCGCCAGCAGCGGCTGCTCACTGAAAGTTGATTGGCAAATGTGGGCTGGTGAAAGTTGAGTAAAAATACGATATTTGAAGTATGCTTTACCAGAAAACCCATGATACAACTGTAAAATGTGGCTATGTGAAAACCTGAGAAACATTTGATTGCAGTTATTAGATTTCTGTTATGAAATACAGCCTGACACATGCATGGTTAGGGCCCTAAAAAATCACACAAGACATTAGTCCTTCAAACCAACTCCCCAGATTTCAGAGCTGAAGGACAAACATCAATCTTTTCAAGTCTCTCGTGTATTGCCCTGTAGCCTGCTCACCAAACTTGTAACTGAATACACCCCCAATTTTGCTGTTTAACAGAACACCACAGATTAGCTACAGGCCACATATCAAAGCCACGTAACTTGGAGTTAGAGATGTACAGCTCTGGACTGCGCTCGTTTCATTCCACCAGCTCGAATTTCTGATGCTTCGCCTCTCAAAATAACCCGGTATTCACCAAGAAAGTCCCTGGGAAAACAGGAATTGTTTTACTAAATTAGACCCCTGACCCATTTAATCCTTTCTCTAGTAACTTGAAGACCTAAGAAGTCAGGCTCTCATGACCACCAGCATAGGCTTCACTCTGATTTTCAGTGTAACTCAGAAATTGACTTGAATGCTAAATTACAGGCTTTGCGCTTGATTGTCATTTTTATCATAAATCTGGATGTGAATTATAGCTTTAGAATCACTACGTTCTTAAAATGTATTTCAAAGCACGTTCTGAAAGTCTCAAGTCTATGGCTAACATTCATGTGAGGAAAAAGGACAATTTTAAATGCTTGCCTGTCCAGGTTTCTTCTATGATGAATTTCTATGCCATATTCACAAACATGCCGTCACAAATGCAGAACTCACCATGCTCTGGGAAATCTGTTTTACCAGTAGTAGGTTAGTCTGAGCCCCCAGTTTTATCTGTCTCTTGTATTCCCTTAGTAAGTGTTAAAGTAGATGTCAAAAAATTCAAAATGTTCACAGCCACTACTCTGATAGAAATGCAACTATCTCAAACATGCATTTGAACAGGCATTCCTGCAGGACCAAGTGGAAATTCATCAAAGAGCATAAATGCTTGCCTAAACACCCACTGATGTTGGCAGCATCACCGTATGTGAAACTTCTGACTGAATCAGGACCTCTAACTGCTTCAAGCCATTTTTTGATCTGGACTCCCAGAGATGTCACTACCGTTCCACTCACATGTCCTGCACTGCATGGTCGCACGGATAATGTTTCATACATATATGTATGATATATACCGACTCCAGAGGCCAGGAAATTGCATTTTACTCACAGCATTCCAAATCTTCCCTGGAGCACGTATACATATCTTAAATTCTAGAAACCCCGACTTTGTAGTATTTCTGCAGAAATTAAGCCTGTCTAACATCTTCACAATGAACAGCTGAAAATCAGGCTTCTGAACTCATGTTCAGAAATGACCTGATTTTTAAAAGCACTGAGCCTCAGGTGACTTTCGTGGATTTAGGGGATAGGTTTTCCAATAGAGCTGGAACAAATGCTTAATCTGGTCCCTTTGTAGTTGGCAGGAGCATTTACTGTTGAGCTCACTGCAGCTCGGCTGCTAACTTTTAGACTTCTGTTTTTGAAAAACAGGTAGCCATAGGAACAGAATACCAACGAACGCTCAAAGAACAGGGCAGGGTTTTCAGAATGCCACAGCCGAAACACACTCCCTATTTATGAGTGTTTACTGTCACTGCTTGCTTGAAAGACTAACAGGTGTATGGGAAATAGGATATGAGAAAGATGTCTTCTTGTTTCAAAATAATTTTAATCCTATCGTATTTCCTATGTTCCCCTTGCCTGAGCCTTGAAAGAGGAGATATGCCATCTGTTTCAATAAAAAATGGAAAGTATATATGTATACAAACACACACATGATTGGGGCTGTGCTAGAACTAGAGAGCACAAATAAAGAACCTATCTTTAAAATATTACACATGGAAAATTATAAAACAATAAAACAACTGTCCTTTTAGCACTCTATTCTTCAGTACTTGGGGAAATGTGTCTTGTAACTACTACAATTATGTTTATAAATTTTCCTTGGAGCATCACATTTTTGCAATCGTGAAAGCCACAGTAAGTTTATCATTTAAAGCAACAAATTGAAAGAGTCTAGTAAGCTCATTTTTCCCTATTTCAATTTTCCTTTCATTTATTGGTTATTAGTAGAATCTTCTAAACCATGTTTCTCTTCTAGGTACATTTTCTTTTCATGATTGAGTGTCTTCATATTGCAGCTGATGCACTTTTCAGTGTTTTAGTTATAATTACCACATTCAGAAGGAAAATGAAAACCACTTAATTATATAACTGTCTTAGAGACAGTATGATAATTGAAGCCCCGAGAAAAGCAGCCCAAAGGCATTGTGCAGAAAGGTACAGGAAATGTAATACAGGCGTCTCAGAAAAGGACCAAATAAAACACTGTAGGGAAAGAAATTATACATGCATCCCTAAACAGATGCCCTTAAGAACTGCATACCTTAATCAACATAAAATATTTACATAACAGAGCACGTGCAGCAAGACACATCACCATAAATTGGCTACTCAGAAGTTGTAAGAGACTGAAGTTATCCATGACTAGAAAGTTTGAAGATGAAAATAAAATGTATGACAGAGATTAAGAAGAAAGAAAAAGATGTGGGATTAATTTGCAAATAAAACAGTTATAAGTTTACTAAGCAATATATAAAAAATAATAAAAGCCGAAGATGCTCTTGTTGAAGTACTAATCTGAAAAGTTATCTCTAGTGGTGTGATAAATCTTGAAGCACTGGTACTGAAAGTGTGCAGATGTCATATTAAAAGTCAGTATAAACTTCTTTAGACAGAGATCTCCAAGCTATTAAACTTTCCTAAACTTTGGAAGTATCTGCAGCTGCACACAGCAAAACCAAAACCAGCTGGACTTTCTTATACAGCACAAGGGCAAACCCAAAGAAGTTTTGTATTTATGACTTGCATAATAAAAGAGAAATCCTTCAGTTAAATCGAGGAGAAACATGAACATTTACCCTGCTAAAAAGCCTTAACCCCTTCATTCCGACTTAGTGAGGTGATGATGCAGGAGAGGATTAGGCTATGTTCAGATGGTTAGCCTGGTTGAAAACCACAGAATTTCTGCTGCTGCCCAGAGACAGGAAGGATGACTGTGGGTACACTAGAAAGGTCTCACCAGCTGCAAGGGGTGATACAAGCCCTCAGAAGTGCTCAGAAACCCATGTGGAGAACGGACCCTCTGTATGTAACTTGTACCACCTCTGCATTAACAGCACCAAAGTTATTATGCTCTTTCTCCTGAATATCAACACCACACAGAAAATACTGTTACATTTGAAGTTGACAGAACACGTGAACAATAGTTTTCTTTTTCATGCCAGAAGCCTCAAACTGCCACACAAGAAATCAGCTTCCTTCTGTTCCCAGCAGTTAACATTAATTTCACATGTGTTTTGGCACTTAGCAGTAGATAATTATTGGCTACACTGTCTGCTATGAAGTACTTTCCTTTTATAATTAAGAAATCCTTTGAATTGTGGACAGTTAACTTTTGGACTGCAAAATCTTTGCAAGCAATTAGTATGTAAATTACAAGTTGACACCGACAGCTCATATGGACAAGATAATGTTCACACGCTGAAGGCTACCTGTGCTTAATGTAAAAGCAATAGAAAATAATGACTTTTTTGAAGTTTCAAAGCATTTAACTCAAAGTGGATCAGAACACAGAACTGCTTGCTTCTTTTCTATCAGTGTCAACCAAAGCACAGGCTCAGTGAAAATCAGAAGATGCAAATTTATTCGCAAGAAAGTCTTCTTTCACTTCCCTTCGTTACAGTTCTTACCTTCACTATACTTGGACTCGCACCTCTGTGATGCTCAGTCTGTGTGGCACCCATGAGAAAAGAGGTTCTGGAAAAGAGATATAAAAGACTCAAACCACTTCTCAAGACTGTAGATCTTTTAACAGTTCCAGAGGTGTTAGCCAGTGCTTGAATAAATTAGGGCGCAGCATCCTGTTAATCAGCTCCTGATTCTGCCTTCCAAGTTCCACGAGCGTGCTTTTTGTGACTATAAAGCACCAGCAGACAGCAAAGTTTATTTTTAATATATGCCTACATAACTGCATTTATATATAAAGCTGATGCATCTTTCCAGTGAAACTATTGATTTGATGAATGCATTGTACAACAACTATACAGAATCATGGAAGGGACCTTTCAGATCATCGAGTCCAACCATCAACCTAACACTGACAAAATCACTACTAAATCACGTCCCTCAGCACCACATCTACCCATGTTTTAAATCCCACCAGGGATGGCAACTAAACCACTTCCCTGGGCAGTCTGTTCCAATGTTTGGTAACCCTTTCAGTGAAGAACCTTTTCCTCATCTCCAATCTAAACCTCTCCTGCCACAACTTGAGGCCGTTCCCTCTTGTCCTATCGCCCGTTTCTTGGGAGAAGAAGAGACTGACTCCTGTCTGGTGGCTGTAGAGAGCGATAAGGTCCCCCCTCAGCCTTTTCTCCAGACTACAGAGTCCCAGTTCCCTCAGCTGCTTCTCCTAAAACTCATTCCCCACTCCCCTCACCAGCTTTGGTGCCCTTCTCCAGACTCGCTGCAGAATCTCAACCTCCTTCCTGTAAGTGAGGAGCCCAAAACTGGACAGAGTATTCCAGGTGGGGCCTCACCAGATATATTTTAGCCAAAACTGGATTTAAGGGCATTCTCCTAAATCTCAATTGCAATTGTTTTTAACATGGTTTCTTGACAGTTCCATGAAAAAAACCTCAAACATTTCTACTCTGTCTTGGTCCTTTCAGCTACCTGTTGTTTCTCTGAGTTATAAATCTGGCACCTCAAGGTACAACTTTATACACAGAAATCCAGAAAGTGTCTTCAGCATGTACAAAATATGTGAAAACAGCTTTGGTAACAAATTCCTCTGAAGAGACGAAATTCACACAGAAGCATCTTTGTCACTGCAAGAGTCACTCGTGCGGAAAGAAACGGTGCAAAACCAGCTGCTAGTACGTGCTTAACCGCTAGCCCGAGGACTCTGAGGCCGGGATAGAGGCCTGCGGAGACCTCCAGCCGATCAGCTCCCCCCCGGGCCAGACCGTTCCCCCCGCCCCCGAGCCCCGTCCCGCCGGCAAGGCTTGGCTGTCAGGGCGGCCGTCAGGCCAGGCCCGGCCTCCGCCAGGGAGATGAGCGCCCCCTGCTGGCGCTGACAAGCGACAGCTCCGGCAGCGGTGGCGCGGACGGGCAGCGACCCCCGCAGGCCGGTGGGAGGAGGTGAGCGCCAGCGGCGGCTCCCGGGGTCGGAGAGGGCGCGGGACGCACTTTGCGGCCGGGGGAGGGGGCGACACCCCTGGCCTCTTTCATGGTAAGAAGGCTTTACGGAGGTGAACGTCTGGATTACAAATCCAGAAAGCGAACGGCGCGTCCCGGAGGCACCGCGCCGGCCGCCCTCCGAGCGCCACCGGCCGGGCTCGCCGTTTCCTCCCTAAGGACGCTCACACGTCTCTTGCCGACTTCCGGGCAGCCGAAGGGCACCCCCGCCTCAGCCCGATCCCGGGGCCAGTCCCGCCGAGGAGGCCACCGGCCTCCGCGCCCCGCCGCGCCCCGCGCTCCCATAGGCTGGCGACGCCTCAGCGGCAGCCAATCAGAAGGCGGTTGTCAGGCTCTCCCGTCTATTTTTAGCATGCACCGCTAAGCAGGCAGGGAGGCGGCGGTAGGGACGGACAGATGTCCGGGCACACGGACAGACATCCTGGCAGGTTCACAGAGAGGAGCCGAGGGTCTCGAAGCCCGAAGGAGCGCAGTGGCGCGGGAAGGCAGCGTCAAATCCCGGCTGCCGCGCAGGGAGGCAGCGGGGAAATAACCCAAACCCCACCGCACCGAGCAATGAAACCAAAAGCAGTATGTTAAAAACAGCATGTTTTTTTAATTGGGGTGTTTGTTCCAGACCGCTCCATCCCTGGCTTCCCAGGTTTTTTTTGCCACAAACGCTCCCAGAATCACTGCTCCTGACGTGCCAGTGGTGTGTGGCTCTTGAAAGAGTGAGCAGGTGAAGGGAAAGCTTGCATTACTAATATCGGCTAAATTTGGCATTTCTTGAAAGTTTGTTTGTGATAGTGCTGTGTAAGTAAAGAAACGCATGAGGTAGCTGACTGTAACCGGTGTGCACCTAACAAGTCGGTCTCTATTGAATAATGCTAGATGTGTAGGTTCTGGATAGAAAAAGTTACATGCTTAAAAAGCTCGTCTTGGTTACCTAGCCCCTCAGATAATACATACTGAGGATTTTGGAGGGTTCAGATAACTTGAACTGCATCATTTTCCAGTTTCTCACAGGGATCCCGATTCAATAGAGTGCTTTCACGTGTCTTTGAATTCAAAAGGATTAGATGTGCTGAAGCAGGCAGCGAAGTACCGGGATGAAGGAGGGTCCCTAGTTTAGAAAAGGAAATGCTAAAGTACAGTAAGTGTCACCGTCCTTCTAATACCTGAATCAAGACATTAAACAGTAATGATGTCAGTGTGTTGTAGAAGAGGAAAGAGTGTATTGTTGAAGAAAAAGCTGGTGTTGCTGAGCAAGTTTTCAAGACCCTTGTATAATCATGAAAAGGTGAGATACCTGTCTAAATATACAGGTACTTAGCCACAGGTGACCACCCATTTGGGGTTTTGTGCGTAATGATGGGTTGTGATAGCTTCTTGGGCTGACACAAAATGCAAAAAGTGGATGAAATGCAGACCTGTCTGTGCAGTGAATCTGCAGCCCCCGAAAGGAGTAAACTGATCTGCAGGTCTTGTGCTGATCCTACAGCGCAGGAATGGATTTCACTGAGATAGAGTTTTGGGCACTCTGAGAGGAAAATCCTGCAAAATAGGCCTGACTCTCCAAAGTCAGACAACAGCCATTAGTTTTGTAATGAAAAAAATCCCAATATTCCATGAGGAATCGTGCAATATCAGAGCAGAAATTTGCCTGGCCACTCCTTGGCACCACCAGCCCTTAAGTGATGGTCAGTGTCAGGCTGTTCTGAAATCCTTGTCCTCTTTACTCGATCCCCATGGATGCTTTTCCGTTGTCAGTAAGACATACCAAACCAGCAGCGAAACAAAAGAACAAAGTCTGCTGCAACAATATTTGGATGCCATTTCAAAAAAGCGGCCCGTGGATTTAAAATCTGCCCACTAAAAAAAAAGAAAAAAAGAAGAAAAAGAAAAAAGTTGTTTATTCTGTCATTGCCAGAACATTGATATAGTCAGAAACATTATTTCAATGAAGTTTTTACATGCCATTGAACGTTTTCTCTGTGTTCACGGGTTGTCAGTCTTATGTGCAGATTAAACTAAGTTCTCACAGAGGAAGTGCACGCAGCGTGAATTCCGTTAGCTTTGCTGATCCCATTATGCGCCATAATGCGAGAGCGAAGATTGCTCTGCATAAATATTCATCTGGCATCTCTCAAGTTTTCACTTTCCATTCTGCTGCTGCCTGACCCTGTCTGCCGCTTTTCTCTGAATAATCCTTACTGCTGAGCAACCCATTTGAAGAGAAACGCATTTGCAAGACTAAAATACCCGAACAGCGCTGGACTGGAGTTGCAGCCCGTTGCAACGTGTAGCTGCGGACACTGAAATGATCTAACGTGCTGTTTGGAATTGACATGCATTTTTCTCTGCAAATATCACGACCTCTGGCTCACACGGAGTGGGTGGCAGCCCCTCAATTTCCACTCTGGTCACTCCGAGTCCAAATTATCAGTTTTTCCTGTTTAAACTCCAGTAGGGTTCGACTTGTATCAGTTATTTTGTTAGTGCCATTTCTATCAGTCCCCAACCCGAAGGCTCTGCCTGTGCATTGAGGTGAACAGGAATTGGTGAAAATAACATAAACAACGATGTGATGTGTTTTTGTGGAGGCAAGGAGTCAAATCAAGGGCTCCTTCCACATCAAGTGAGTTAAAATGACTCGCAGCAGAGGATTTAGACCAAACAGGATAAAATGGACCGCAATTCTTTTGTGAAACTGTAACAAGACTTGAGATATGAATGTCCATTCCCCACAATTGTTAACCTAGCCAGTAAAGGAAGTTGCTATTTTGGTCTGTTCCCCGATGCACTGCCTTGTATTTCAGCCTGTGTGTTTTCCAGCACGTGAGAACAGGCACAGATTTTCTAGGAGAGCTGAAGAGACGACATCCCTGGCCCCCTCCATTTGTGTTGCAGTGTGTGGAGTATGACAGCTGTGCACATCAGCTGCTTGTTTTCAGGGAATAATGTGCATGAGTTTGCCCTCTACCCCCCCAACACCTCTCCCACCCCCACATTATGCAGCTGGGAAAGCTGCAGAATCGGCACCCCTGAAGTGCAAGGACTGACTGTCCCTGGGAAAATCATTCTCCAGATCATGGGGGCTCACATCCACATTTCTGTGCCGTGACTTCAGGGAGATGAGCAAAGTAAGTTATTCACTGGCTCAATCTTGTAGTAAACGGAGCTCTCTAACACAAGAGTTTTTCTGCAGGAGAAAACCCACCCCGCCACCCAAAGCAAGCAGCTGCCTGAGAAAGGCAAGAAGCACCGCAGGGATGCGTCCCCGTGGCAGGAGTGTGACGAGCCACTTCACAGGCTGCGCTGCAGACCTTTCCAAAGCTTTCCTTTGGCAAGGCATCGTAGAGCACAGCCTGTTCTGCCATGCAGTGCTCCGAGAGAAGCTGGCAAAGGGAGACGCCCTTTCCTGCTTACAAGGTGCTTACTTTTGCCAGCTATTGCCATAACACCACTTTTCTTTTTTTTTTTTTTTGCCTTCCACTCAGAATTCCCGTAGACACCACTTACATAATTTCCCTGCTTATCAGCTTGACATCTTAATTGTAGAAATTGCACTGACAGGGAAAAGCTGCTAGATAGCAAGATGCCAGTGGCACAACAGGTAAAAAAGAGTGTTACTCAAGGAAGACCAAAGTGATAAAAATATGCTCTTCTTGAAATCAAGTTTAAACCAGGCATATGTCCATGCTGACTGAAGTGAATGAAATCTCTTTCCAGCTAGACAACTTTGATCCTATCTTCCAGAAAAAGAACCCCAAAAAAACAAAACCCCAACCAAACAGTGCAGGGTAGAAACATTGATGGGCATGAAGGTAGGGTGTATGATTCAGAAATGTCTGTTACCACCTGACTTTGGGCCAGCAGCTTGGCTGGTCCTGCACCGGTGTTACCTGCACGGAGACTGGGACATGAAAGAAACGAGCCAGGCATTTTCCAACAGAAGACGAGGCTGTTATTCTCCCTGTAAAATGCTACATTCATAAAGATGCCCCAGTCTGGTTTAGTGGGAGGTTAGAATGGCAATTGTTTTCCCATTAACAGTAGCGTAATCCCATTTTTAATGTGTACTTCATATCCACAAGCCTTAAAATAGATCTTGTCCCTGTGCTTTGTGATGACTGATGCTGACATTACTATCTCTCAATGCCCTATGCCTTTTTCTAAAAGAAATTCGTCATATAAAAGACTCTCGTTCTTCTAATTAAGATCAAATAATTTGTAGAGTACATTATATTTTGGACCTGTCACATCAGAGCATATACATCAGAGTGACTTATGTGTGGTGCGGTCAATCAGCCGTGTGAGTGAAGGATTATGCCCAGGCTTTCTGGATGCTTTGGGGCTTGAACCCTGCAAGCAGTAGATCACAGATGCTTTCTGTCACATATTAATAGCTGTCTCAGCACGAGGACTCAAGCCCAGAGCTCCCATAAATGCTAAAAACGTTTCACCTCCAGGACGTAGAATGCATAACTTAATATGCCAGTGAAAGCTTTTCTTTTTTTTTTCTCCAAGACACTTTTAAAAGGACTTCAAGTTCAGAGAAGCATTAATGTGTCATAACGTTTTTAAACTAATATGTCGCTCCATGCTTGTTTTATTTTTGCAATGGACCCATAGCAACTACTTTCGCAGGCAAAAATGCATTGTTTCAGTCAGATATCTCAGGACAAACTCACCTATTTGGTGTTCCTGGTTGAGCAATAAGAGATGCATAAACCTGGGCAGCCCTTGGTTACAGCATTTGTTGTACAAACACCTACGATGCTTTGCCTTTAAAATGTACATGGAGGAAAAATGGTTTCTCTAACAGAGTCCCTGCTGAACTGATAAGGCAATGGCTCCTAGTCTAAGGCCTGAGCCACCATAGCTCACCATGAGACCTTACTAATGGCCACATCTGAAGCCTTGGAAGAGAGGAGAAATACAGGGTAGGTTTTTTTGCAGTTGTTAGTGCTGGTTTAGGAGGGGATTAGTATTTAGTTCTGTCCAAAATGGGCTCATTTGCAGCACTGTCTTGCAGGATATCCCTACCTATATGCAACCTCAGGTGGTGGAAGCATTATTGATAAGCATGTATCAAAAGAAGAGATTGATCTTTTGGGAGCGTTCATTTTGGTACTAGAAATAGAAGCTAATTTCCTCTACTCTGTGCTGCATCCGAATCACTTCTGAAAAGCATTTCGTTGACGGGGAAGGAACATCCCCTGAGGAAACCCAGAGGTCCACATTCAGTCCACATCCCTGATATACAGCCAACAGGTCTGGCCACAGTAGCCAATCTGGTGAGCTCTGTATTCTCCTGTTGGTGAGAGTGGGGTAATGTGCTCAGCATAAAGGACTGGGAATGAGTTTGACAGCATGTACAGTGCAATCGCAGTGGTGGAACAATGTAGAGAGGAGGACTGATCCCGTCCTTTTCCAGCCGCAGCTCATGTCCAAGGGCTGAATAACCTGCCTGGGATACCTGCCGTATTCCCCTTCACTTGTGGGATGCAGAAGCAGATTCTGCCGTGGGAGTCTGATTCGACTCTTCTCTTTTTTCCTTGCCAATGGTTCTTCTAACCAGAAAATAATTGACCTGCTTTGCCTCTCTCCCTGCTTCCCCATGATTTTGATGCATCCTTTTATGAACCAAGGAGGAGGTATTCAGACCTCTGGGTGTATCCTTCCTCTGCAGACAGTTTTAGGAGAAGCAGGGCACACAACCCAATGCAGGTTATAGAAATCATGCTGTACCATACGGCAGAGGCAGCTGTACAGCAAGGTAGCATCTGAGATGAAGCCCAAATCTGTCCTGGTTGCCAGCGGTGCTGTGGCTCTGTATGCTGTATCCTGGCTTCCCCCTTCCCTGAAACATCAGCTTTAAGTTGCTGCTAGGGGCACTGTCATTGGACTTGGGTTTTGGTCTTGCTGCTGTTCCAGGTCAATAGATCCCATGTTCTTCCAGAGGAAAAAAAAATGCTCCCCCAAAGCTGCATCATCTCCTTTTTTTTCCCTTCAAGTTTACTATCATCTAGTGAGCAAACATTGGAACTATTCATATTGATATAGTTTCTTTTTTTCATCTGTTCACTTTCAAATTTTTTTTTTTTGTTTCTACTTTCTCTTGGGATAGGATTATGCATTATATATTCTGTGGCAACCAATTAGTTCAGACCCTGTTGAGTTGCTTTGTAGGTTTTTAGCCAAGAACTGGAATAATAATTATGTAAACGCAATCTTCTTTTTTGGACTTCCAGAAGCATTTTTGCTGTGAACTGACACTTAACTTCTGAGAAGGAAACAGACTCTTTTAAGAATAATGATTACACTAAAAGTGAGAGAAATGCAATTGCAAATAATGTTCAAGAAGTCAAATGTATCCTGACCTGACTTGGCTTGTGATGCTGTTTGCACAGCCCCAGTTAATGACCAGACAATTAATATCTGGATCAGTTGCTCCAAGAGAAGGTGCAGTTAAATGCTGTCTGCACATCATTCACCTCTCAGGCCAGGTGACCTTTTATGATATTTTTGAAGTGATGACTACTGAGACTTCTTTTCATTCTCCCTCTAATTACGTCTGCTTGTGTCTTGCCTTACCTTAGAATTTAAGCCCTCGAAGAGATTGCTTTTGTGCCCTTTGGATTTTTAGTTAGATTGGCCCCCTTCCTGGCATGAGTTAGAGCAGGCTTCACATTGTCCCTAATTTATTGTAGCTATGTGAGACGTACCTAAGGGCATTACTAAAGCTGAGAACTTAGCCATCACAGGGTGTGGGATGGAGAAGAACAGATATTTATAACAAAATGGGGAAAAAATTAAGGCGGAAATCAATCAAACAAATGTACAATGCACTTCTTACCCCAGCAAATATGACTCTGAGGTGTAAAAGGATTTAAAGTCCATTTATTTGCACAAATAACTGCACTAGTAAGAGACAGCATTTAAGGCTTTAATATTTCCCTTATTATCTTTATAATTTGGAAAATGCTTTGTATTACAAAATGACAAGATCTCTCACATATCTCATTTATGATTTTCATAAATCCGTCCTATTCATAGTTTTTAAAAGTGTGTCAGGGAAAAAGAACTCAGTATGTTGTTAAAGAGCAGAGACAGTCTGAAATTCATGAAATGAAAGATCACCTTAAGCTGTTGCTTTGAAGTTTCACCAGAGTTTTCCAGCTCATTTCCTACTGATGGAAAACTTGCCAAAATTACTCCCAGTGGAGATAAAAATCATTTTGACCCACTGGAATCCACACACTTGGAGATTATCAGCAGATCAAAGACACAAGAGTCATGCTGTATGCTATAGACAATTTACATAAAATTCATATATATATATATATTGCTGCCTATGTATCTCTAGCTAATTAATGCATGCGTTACTTATGCAGGTAGCTTTAAGCAGGATGTGGAAAGATGTGGCGGTGAATTCTCTCATATGAAGAACACATTTCAGATGATTGCTTTAGACTTTAAATATTTTAGGCTGACCCTGCTGAATTTGTTTTCTTCCTTTGGAAAGCTTTCAAATGGTTGTTAAGTTCCTCTGTCAAATTTTTGTTGTTGTTGTTGTTGTTATTGTTAGAGAATTTATTGAGTCCAAGGCATCTCTTTTGTTTTATTTTGTTACACAAACACATCTGGATGGTTTATCTTTCATTAGATCATGGTTCTTTGGAAAGGGTTCTTTGCACAGAAACAATAACAACTAAAATTGAGATTCTTATTAACACAAGTGTTTGAACTGATAACAGACCCTGGAAGCGTTGTTTCTATTTTCTTCATTAATTTCCTCCTGTGGAAGGATTTTTTTGATAGAGGGGGGCCTTTCAGTAAAGATGTTTTTCTCTTGTGCTGTCCCTCCTGCCCTGATGTCCTTGTCACCAGTGGGTCTGTGTGGGAGCCAGGGTGGTGGAGACCAAGGAAGAGGTGGCACAGGCCGCCTCTGGTCCCTACCATCTTACCAGACCCCACATCACAAAGCAGGCATTGATATCTGTCCCTGCCTCACCCCATAGAGCGGCCGCAAATATTGCATGTTAAATAATGGTAAGTAATGAAGTGTTGAGGAACATCTACCAGGCAACAGGCTGTGAAGCAGCACAGGTCAAGAAAAGTGCTTGTCCTCTGCCAGGTGTGACAGTCCTGAACCCTGATGGAAGTGCCCTTTGCTAAGGTCTGATGGGGCCAAACATTGCACCTGCATATTTCAGTTCTGGGGAGGGCTTTAGCAGAGTGCACTGGGGGATCCAGTTAAGCACCTGCTACAGAGGCAGAGGGGACAATTCTTACACTGCATTTTCATATCACGGATGGAAAGGTTTTGTTTTCAACAAGCTGGTGGGGAAAAAAATCACACACCTCACCTTTCTAAATTGCCACAAAATGGAATTGTCCTCAGTCAGCCCAAGCACAGAGCTTGCAACCCATTTCACAGACCTTTATCCCTAGCTAGGTGTTGAGAGCACGTATAAGGAGTCAGAAATAAAAAGGATTGAAGCAGGGACAAAACATAATCTTACTTGAGGTGAAAATCTCAAGGCAGTGCAGTGTGAAACCACTTTAAATGCCTCTTTAATGAACTGTAAAAATAGAAACAGAATACAAAGCTTATTTTAATAAATTACGATCTTTTTAAATCATCCTTATTTTGAATGCCTCAAGAGTTCCTGCTCTGTGTAGTCAGTCCTGAGTTTATTTCCATTGCTCATGATGTGATTGATTTTTTTACTTACTGCATTTCTCTTTTCAGGATAATGCTGTTGGGTCATATTTCAGTCTCAGTTTCTGGGCCTGTTTGCTATACATGGTCAGCTAAAAATAAGCTGCTTTTCCCTTGGATGTATTATATAAATTCAGCCCCTAGCTGTTACACAGTGCTTCCCAGGTGATTCTGAGTTGATCTCACTCCTATTCCGTGTAACTTTGATGACACCAACAGCGATAGAATACGCTGATTGTTTTTCCAACTGGAGTTCATATCAAATCCTTCTCTCTTGTTGTTTCCCAGATCACAGCCCTATTTAAACGTATTTAAACCATACAGCAGTCCTCAATCTTTTTTGATATGGTTACTATCATTGCATGTAAGACAAATTTCATTTTCAGCCCCGGAAATTGCTTTTAGATAATTGTGATATTTAAGCCAGTCCTAAAATAAGGGGAATTTGAGGAGAAAAAGGTAATGATAGTATCAGATGTGAGGTAAGCCTATTCATTGGTAAAAAGGAGTTAACGTAAATATTATCAATTGAATTTAAGCTACAAATGTGCCTATACTTTAGCTGTTTCCAGTTAGGTTAGATCACTAAAGGACAGAGATGCCTATGAACTAATTCACTGTTTAGACTGTATGTCTAAAACTTATATCCTTAAAATCCTTGCTCAGCTCTGCCCAGGTCCCTGTGACCCTTTAGCTACAGTCTTGATGGGCACTCACAGAAAATACCCACAAAAAACATCTTCTGGTAAAAAGCTCAGGGCTTGATGCCAGCTCCATAGGCTCAGCTGCTAGAGGGCTCACTGGGGTGTGGGTCCAAATTTTGTTGGATCTTTGGCCTGCAGGAATAGAATTTATTCAGCTCCAGACCATCTGTTGAAACTTTTCCACGCGGCAATAATTAAGTAATTATTAGGGCAGAGAAAGCATGAGTCTGTGGCCTGGGGACAAGGATGGGGGTGGCTTTACTCCTGTACAAGCTCTACTGAACGCTAAATGTAAAATACTCAGACAGTTGTGAGAGTGGAGGCGGGAGCCTTGTTTCTCCTCTGTAACTCAGAATATCCTTTTTGCTGGAGCATCCACCTGTGGCCTTTGAGATGGACCTTCAGGTCTCCACGGGCACCAGAAAGGAACATAGCCCAGGTCTCCCTCCTGCTGTTCAGGAGAGCTAACCCGTGAATTGCTGTGCAAAAGGAGGTGGCTTATACTCCTCCCTGCCCCACAGATTTGTGTCATGGGCACTGATCAAGGACAGTGCTCGACCAGCACCTCCTGATAGACCAGAGTAATGCCTTCTCAGAGAGAAGAAGCTCAAATAATAACACCTGAATTTTCTATAGTGCAGGAATATCCTCAATCAGCCCAAGGGGTGTTCTGCTTCTGTTCCTAGGATGCCTCAATCTTTACACTGAAGTCATGAATTCAGAGGCTCATCTACTTCTTCCAGCAGCATCAGCTGGTCTAATAAAAGATGCTGCTTTGCTCTCTGAGCCCTTCTCACTTTATTGGGATCCTACCTGCCTAAATCAGGGGTCTGTATATCACGAAGCAGTTTGGACATGGACATTATATTGTTGGTCTGGATCATAATACTCTTGGCATTACCAGTAGCAGACAGAAATGGTACATGAAGAAGATGCATGCAAACCCACTTTTTTATTGGAGGTTTGGTTTTACAGTCCTTACTAAAATTGCTTATTGCTAATCTTGACATCAGAAGCTGTGTCACAATGTCCTATGACCAGAAAAGACATCTTTAACAAGAAAATGCAGTTTAGATGTCTAAATTATTAGTGAGCAAATGTAAAATCTGTCAAATCTTCATTAATTAATTAACCTGTAAGTATATAGAGGAGAGATGGAGTCAATCCACTTGTCATAGAAATTCTTATCCTGACACTACAGAACTGGGGACATAAATAGTTACATTAGAATCAACTGGCATGCTGCAATAATTTTTCCTCCAATTTTTCTGCAGTAATGTATTAAGCTATTTGCAAAGTTGTTTGGTTTGGTGGGGAAGTTTCTTTGGTTGGTTGGTGGTTTTTATTTTTGTTTTGTTTTGTTTTGTTTTTTTAAATCTTTCTATAAATTTTTCAAAGGCTGTTTGAGATATAAAAGCCATATTTTTTTCTCCCCTGAAGGGAAGATAATGGGAGTACTTGTAGTAGCTGTAATGTTTGAGTGTGGCTTTGTTATATTTCAGTGAAAGGCAGGCACTCATATAACCCCAAAATGTTAGGCCTAAGTTTCATTTTTGAAAGTTAATACTGAGGAACCTGCCTCCCCTGTGTGATATCTAGTCTGTCTTCTGCAGATCATCAAGACATACAGCGAGCACACTCCCAAAGGCAGCCTGACATATAGCTGGAATGTGCCATACAGAGCATATAAGACACCATACCTATACATTTGTTTGTCCCATTGCCCGACCAGCCTAAGGGACGCTACAGGCTCTCCTGGAGGCATATACAGGGCTGTAAGGCAGGCAGATCAGGAGAAACATGGTTACTTGTCTTCCCAGAATTAAATGTTCAATAAATGTGCTGCCATGAGTTTCAGAAATATATGCACTCTGTATCTCTGGCCTGTAATGTGCCCCTTAGTTCCAGCAGCTCTGTGAATATGGAATGATGAGAAAGTATCCTCTGTAATACATTGTTTGGAAGAATGAATTTAAGTGATTTAAGCTGAAATACCACTGTCCTCTTCATACTTATACAAAATACCTGCCCAGTTAGTGAAATACACAAAATCAGCAGGAAGATGAAGGAAACAAAGAAAACAGTTTTTCTCACTGTTTCTCTGTTGGAAACTTGTGAAGGGGAAGCCCTACAAATATACTGTTTGTCAGTGACAGTTCTGGCTTGAACATCCACGTGGTGAAGCTGATGAATTTGAGGGTGAACCTTATTATTTCATCTGAGCAAAAGCCAGTTTTCAAATGTAAACAGGGTAGGTTTAGGCTGAACTTTAGGGAAGAATTTTTCACATAACTTAGTAGACCACTGGATGTCACCCTTGCTCTCCCCTGAAGCAAACACTTAGCATTAAAAGGCAAAAAACCCTCATTTTAATGTCCTGGATATACTATGAGGTGGTAAACAGCAGGTTGTGACCAGAATATGGATGTTGTATGATAATTTATATGTGACACCTAAAAGTCTGCTACTGAGGGCTTATATTTTCTTTTACAGGAAGAATTCTTTGAGTCCACGACAAGTATTTATTGAATTATTTCTAGTCCCTCCAAAAGTGGTACTGTAAAGTTGCAGCCTTTACAACCTACTCTAATGGAAATAAAATATTCAGTTTAACACAGGGAGCCACCACCTTTTATTAAACTCTGCATTTTCTGTAAGTTAAACTGGAGTTTCATTTACGTAAAAGGAGGCAAATAGCTTATAAGCTCTTTATAGGTCAGGCTGTATCTGCCACCTTCTTGCCATTGCCACCAGATTCAAAGACTGTCTAACAGCAATAATCCAGATGTTCAAAGTTGTTTCCGTAACTTCTATGGCAGCATCCTTCAACTAATTTTTATTCTTGACATGGCTCTGTGCTTTTACTCATAACTAACTTCTGTTCCATGACTGTCAAGAACGGTCCATAAACCCCAGGAACATACACTATGTGTTCCTTTTTAGCAGCTCACTGCATAAGCTCTGTGGAGGAAAAGGGAGCAAGAGGACGATGATACATAAACCTTGTAAATTGATCTGGCTCCATCTAACATGGACAGATGACAGTTAACAAGAGCTAAGAATTTGCCCTGGGAAGTTTAAGTAAAGCTGTACAAACTTTGCCACTCTGAGACATCCTTAGGTGCAGCTAGCTGGTTGAAGATTTGCTAGAATACATAGTCCTCTGAGGTTCCTCAGCCTGATTTCAAACAGGGACAGACTCTCAAGAATAGTTTTGCTCATACTCTTCACTCATTCATCATCCTGTAAGAATAACATGGTCCTCCTGAGATGACTCTAATTTGGTGACTCGCCATCAGCAAGACAGAAATGAAGGATTAGAGAAGAATATTGGCCAGTACATGGAAATATTCATGGAATAACTGCAGTTATCCTTGTGTGGGAGACATACTGTCCCGCATTTAGAAGTGAGGAACTAGGTATCAGTTACTAGCACTCTAGTTGTTGAGTAATTTTATTTTTATCTAGTGATTTCAATGTGTAAATACAAATGACTTCTACAAAGGAACAAAAGCAAAATTAATTGTAAAATGAAATAATTTTGGAAGAATTGTTATCAAAGCTTAATTCTGTTTTTTCACCAAGAGACATCAGTTTTCAGAGACAGGTAAAGGGAAGGACAATCTGATAAATCCGATTGCCGAAAATCACACAAAAAGTGAGATGAAGTATTGGAAATAGCATTTTTCCATCTCATTTTACAGTACCTAGTGCTCTGAGCAGTCCATACTGTAAGAATTTGGTAGTTCTTAAGACTAACGTATGATATATATCCAGGAGCTGTGAAATCTCCCAGAAGTGAGGCAATAGCTAAAATAACTAAGACAGAAGATGGTATAAAGACAAAATATCCTGTATAAATTCGAAAAGTAAACTGGAATCTGCTGTTCTTTCTCTTGAGCAACATTTAAATAACAATGAGGCAATAAGAACTATGATATAGATGTTGGAAAAGAAAGAGAAGGTATCTAAACCAAAGTTAAATGAGTCTATGCAGACTTATGGGACAGTCAAAAACCAATAGACTGAAAGGACTAGAACAGAAGGCTTGACAAATTATGAAAAAGAAGCTGTAAAGCAATCATTTTTAGCTAGAGTGTGTCACTGGTAATTAAAATTTGTACCAAATTCTTTTACTTTTTCCTAAATGTTTTCCATTAAATATATTTTTCACAATGATGGAAAATCTTAAAAATCTTACAAACTCATAAATGGCATCTATTTCCATTATATTTCCTAAATCTCAATGTACTACTTAGATTCTTAGGATTCTAGTTACTTGTATTTGTACTTTTCAATTCTTTCTTTGCCCACTAGATGGTACTACCAGCTTTAAACCCACCATTCAAGGCTGAAATTGCAGTGTGGCTTTGTTTCATCATTCTGTCCCAGGTCACAGGTATCAAGGACTACATTATGTTTTTCAGCTGCCCCAACAAAAATTCACTTAAACTCCACTAGTTTTACATAAGTTTCTATAGGAATAACCACAGGTAGCCAAACAGGCATTGAAGCCAGGCCTTAAAATGAAATAGAAATATTGCAGTCAAGTAGAAGTATTTGCCGTGTAGTTACTAACCTCATACAGTGGGTCACAGTTAAAAGATATTCACCTTTTTGGCTGCAAACAACTTCTTTCTCAAAACTGACTTTCACCTATAAACCACACAAGATGCAGGTGTTTTAACTTTCTTACAGCTGAAAGAACATTCTATTTGGATTCATTAGCCCTTTCAGTATAACTGTGCTATTTGGTAGCCAGAAATTTAAAGTAATTTAAATTTCATATGAATACCTCAGCATGTTTAATTGATAAATTTGGAGAATATAAGAAAAGGTTTGATTTCTATATTGATCTTACATATTGTCTGTTTTACCAGGCATCCCATTCCCTATGGACTGTGTGTCCATTTCTGCAGATATTCTGTAGACATTAGCAGAAAAGAAGCCCAGATTTGCTCTCTGGAGAAGAAGAACTAAGCCATCATTGCTAAATTTACTCTGTGTTCTTGGCTAGAAAAAAACTACTCATAAAAAGAAATGAAATCTGCTTCTATAAATCTTAATCATAATGGATGTAAATGTATTTCAAGCCATGGAACTGAAAGGTTTTAAACAGCAGTGAGATGGGGGAAAAATAGAACTTGGGAAACAACATGAATCTTCCTGAATTGTCACTGCTTTGGGGTAGTGGAAGAGGTATGACATCTGCAGCTGGAACCACTGTCCACCAGCCACATGGTCCCTCATATACAATGCATTGGGAAATATCATGGACCGCATGATATCTGAGCAAAGCTTTTCTCTGTCTTCTGTGTCCCAAGGGTTCTTGTTGCAAGATGCTGGGTAAATGAGATAGTGAATGGAAAAATCAACACAGTTTGTTAAAGGAAGACCATTAAGAAAGAAAGGAAAAGGCAAGATATCTACGATTAATATCTCAGTGGAATTAATATTCTGTGGCATTGGAAATGATGCAAGAGAGGGTCACTAATTAAGTGTCCCCCAAACTATCCATGCTGTAGAGCTTTAGTCTTTCCAACAATTCATGAAGCTGAGGCATATTGTTTTCACAGATAAATTAATCCATTGGCTTTGAAGAAAGTTAAATTGGTGCTTTAGTTGAAACTCTCTAATGTTGATATTCTTTGGTCAGACTTCTATGTTCCCTGTTATTCCTGAAGTTAGAACCCTGACTTCCTCTAGATGATTCAGTTCAACAAACAGCATTTTCTTGAGCCCCTGCTTTCCCTTCCCCTGTTCTGTGCTCCCCACAACACAATTAATTTCTTGTTGTTTGTTTAATTTGTATAGTTTTACAACTGAGCAACTGTTGCATTTGGCCTGGAGTAACATAAAGAAGACAACTGTGCCTTGTGCCCAGAAATTGAAGCAGATGGTGTGGCATAGTAAGAGTTTATGTTCTTTCAATCAGAGGAGAAGAGGAGAAGACATGAGCTTTCCATCCAATTGAAAAATAAATATAGAATGTTCTCCTGAGAAGTACAAGAGCACTTGAGTCCAGGCAATATATTTTGTAATTCCATTTATGGTTCTTAGAGTCTGTTAAAGGAGAATCAGTTACTCAGCTAAAGACGAAAATCACCTTTTGAGATATGGCAGACAGCTCATGACAGCCAAAATGATTACTCTTTTCAGGAATATTTTAAACTTCTACATAGACAATACTTTTCTGCCCGTAAAGTGTTCTACAGAGTACTTGGTTCCTATATTGACTGTGGGTTGCCTTTATTTTGTAAAGTGACTTATTATTAGGAGAAAGAATTAGGAGAAAGAAAACCAATCAAAATGGAATTTCACACTGGGTCAGTAACTGACCTTGACTTTCTTGCTCAAGGGTTTTACAAGCACCTGTCTCACACAGGAGTCATACCTTTGCACTGCAGCCATAGTATCATTCTCAGAAGTCAATCTCTAGAATGTAAGATAAAAATTAAGGCCAAATTGATAATCACTGAAATGTCCCCAGGATTAGAAAAGAAAAAAAATGAACAAAAAGAGCTGGAGTCAGAATTGTTTAAAATTCTGACCATCACAAACTGGAACTTTTTTGCATGATTTATTGCCTGGGTATGCTATTCACAAATGAGAAAAAGTAAGAGCTCACTTCTGGGAAGCTACTTCTTATGTTGCAGAAATGTCAAGACCATCTTAAAAATACGTACAGAATGTTTTTCATTAATTTTCCATTTGCCTGTATTGAGTATGTTCAATTTATTATATATTATTAATAAAAAGAGGATTTAAAATTCTCTGGTCAGAGTTGGATAGGTTTTATAGATAATATTCCACTGATACATAGTTGTGTATTTTAATGACATCTTCATATTTCCAAGTGTCTAGTAGTGAATCTAGTAATGCTGAACTGGCTCCAGACATTGGCTATCATTTTTTGCACCTGTGGTCTAATGCAATTGACAGGAACAAGTCATTGGCAAGGAAACCAGTGGGGTTTCCATCCAAGGAGACACCAGCACCAGCTCCCTCTCTCTTCTTCTTTATGACCTGTTGCACGAGCCAAGATGCAGTGGAACCAGTTGCTTACTTGATAGCTTTACCTTTAAACAGTAGGAAAATGTGTGCTGCTCAAAGATGGTGCTGCCGTTAGATGACTGTATGTGCCTTAATGCTTCCACAGTAATAATCCTGGGGGAAGCTGAAGCTATCATGAATTGAGATAGTCTCGTTGAACAGAAATGTATACAAGAAATGCAAGAAAAAAACCTCACCACTAAATATATTTCTCGGACCAAAAAAAGAAATCAGTACCATTCTTGCTTATATGGCTTATTTTCTGAAGTTTCTGTCCCAATGATTCAGGTTATTGTTCAACCACCCAGATTCCCTGCCCGAACAGGCCGGACAATTAGCATCGAGATATACTTGAGTATACTTCATTTAAAATTGAACTTGAATGAGATATAATCAGTTTATCATGATATTGAGAAGGAATGTACCTCAATCATAGAGACTATGAAAATATTCCAGGGAAACAGATAACCTATTGCCTTGCTTAACATCAGCCAGTGTTTCACATTCTTTAATTTATCTGGTTCATTAAAAATTATCTCCTAAAAGATGGGTCACAAACAATGAGATGGGTTATAGCCTGCACAACCAAGAGGTGCCTTAGATCACATTCAAAGAGTTGGACATGATCTGTAGTCCAGAGTCTCTCTGAGGGTCCTGAACTTATCAAAAGGGGTAGAATGTGAAGGAATGATTTGGCAGAATACCACTGAAGAAAGGTGCCTGGTGCTTCCCTAGTCCAGAGAAGTGTTATACCTCTGATACTTTTTGTGAAAAATAGCACATGTGCTCCCATCAGCTGGATGCTAAACAGACAAACAGACTGAAACACTAAGAAAAGATGAATAAATCTTTCCCACCTTGGAAGATATGGGTATAAGAAAACTGGTATGGCAATACTTTCTTCATTACATGCAGCTGGTGGATTTGGCAAACTGAGGTTGTCTTTGACAAAGCAAAGCTTACAGCTTTTACAATGCCACCTGAAGACAGACCTTTCATCACCTTTTGTTTGGCACCAACATGCTACTCACTCTTCCAAAGGGGAAAAATGAATCAGCTCCTGCAGCATCCAGTGTATATGTTGACATCATGTTCAGGAGAGATGATATAAGGTTTAAGACAGTGATGAAAAGCGTCTGAAAGATTTTACCCAAATTTCAAAGAAAATAACAATAGTGTAAGCCCTTACAAATTCAAATATAGTTCTAAGAAAATGTTGTTGAAAAAGAGAAAACAAGGTCTAATCTAAAGGAAAGGCATAATATATATAAAATATATATATATCTCACTTCCCCATATTATCTCATGGTATTCCTTAGTAAGAAAGTGTTTTGATCAATATCTCTATAGATTCCATAAATTTCTCTGTTTGTCTTTGGCTGAAATATAGGATGGTACTCCTGAGAGACAAATCACTTACTGACCACAACCCCATCAGTGGAGTTATACAGTGGTTCCAGTTGTAGAAGCCCTTTCAGGTATTTCAGTCTCAGAGAGGTGCCATTTGGGTATTTGTGGTATTTTGTTCAGCTTTCAGAATAGGTATGGCACAAACCCAGGGCTATATGAGTAGTTCACAGCTACTTTGTGCATTTATCCTTTGATAAAATTCCGGCAGGCCTTCTTTACTTCTTGAATGGGAAATGACTCACACAGCCTTGCTATGGTAGGGACAATCCAATGTCATGCCTTGAGATTTGGCAAAGAGTAAACAACAACAACAAAAAAAGGAATAATTTGGTAGACTTCTCTAGGTGCCATTTGTACCTGACAGATGGGAAAAATAGAGGAGAAAGAGAAGGCGGAGTTAGGATGGCTCTTCAGCTTGTTCATAATGATTCATAGACATATTCAGGGCCTAGAGGAAAGCTTCAGGTTGTCAGTATAAAGGTTACACCAAACAGGTAAATATAGCTCTGTAAGATATCCATAAATCTTTTTGTGTGGTAAAACGAAGGAAAGAATAAAGCAAGTGAAGAAAAAAAGTCTGTGAGAATGCATGAGATAAAGCAGAAGGCTGAAAGGAAAGACAAGGCGAATTAGCTTAGCAGTTTTTCATCACTACTTGAGGACAGGCTTAATAGACTTGGACGGGGACTTTGGTAGAATCAGAACTACTTGTTACAGTTAATAAAAAATAACACCAAAATCCAAAAAGCAAATAATTAGAAACGATGAAATTGCAGTCTGATCTCAAATTAAGTTTCCCGAAATTTGGACAAAGGCTTGGATCTGTTTTTGTTCTATGTCTAATAGGTACAAGAGAGATGATTTAATGCGTCAGCTGAGCTGAGGTCCCATAACAAATTAAGTCATATTATAGCCAATATAATGTTTTTTTTTAAAATCATAGATGAAAAACTTCTCTGTTTGGAGCACAAGTTTTTCTAATTTAAATCGCTCTGCTGGTGTGTGAACCCTCCTACATGTTTTCACATGCATCAAACCAGTTGATTTTGTAAGCTGATACAGTTAACAGATGAGTTTCTGTGCACTCATTCATTAGCCAGCCTGGAGTTTATGGTTTTTGTTCGTGATATGAGTTTGTTTTTTTCTTCCCTCCTTCGAACTTGACAGATGCAAGCAAGGCCATTGTAAGATTATTGTTTACTAGGATCAGAACAGAAAGTATCTCTGGTCATTGTTGCCTGATAAATAAAGAAGCTTTAAACACATGTTCTCAATGGTAAGCATACTAATCTAACAGATAGCATTTACTTACATTTACTTACATAGCATTTACTTACATAGCATTAGGAGATAGAATTTACTCACATTTTTAGCTCCAGCTAATTCTTAAACCACAGGAGTTCATTATGTTAAATCCTCATTATTTATGAGTGCATACTTTAAGAATAAGGCCTCTCTGAGAAGAAAAGTACTATCTCTTTGAAGCTCTGGCATGCTGCTGAGCAACATTTAACAGACTGCTTTCTCCTGTCAGGAACCTAATGAGCTGCCTTCTTGGAAAGAAATGGAATTTAATTTCTAGTTTCTTACTTGTTGGAGTGCAATTTTGTTACACCTGAAATAGAAAAAATAAAATCTTTCATCCTGCATTCTGGTGTTGGCAAGACATTGACAGATACTGGGCAAATGGAACAAATTTGAACTCCTGACAGTTTCTTTATCTGACAGATAAAAGCAAAACTGAACTAAATTTAAGTTGCTATCTTTAGCCCTGCTGATGTATTTTACTGCTCTGCACTCAAGAAATGTGGAGGAATGTGCTCCTCCACTCTCAGACATATGAGCTCACACATTGCTTTATAGTTATTTATGTCTCTCTGCGTTGCATGGAAGTCCATTCCTGGACCAGGACTCCACCACGTTAGGAGCAGCATACATGAGCAAAAAGGCCTTTCTAGTCAAGGGAATAATATCAACAGATTTATAGTAGAGAAATAAGGAGACCTTACCTGTTAATGTGATATGTAGTGGCCTCAGCATGCAGCAAGTTAAGCATTCCCAGTGCGTCAACTGGTTTTGAAGCAGAGGTAGCAGGCTTTTAGGAGGAAGGGAAAGGGAAATGTAGATTTATGTATGATTACTGAAGCTCTTCTCAAAGATGTGGATCAGAATAGGAGAAAATTGAAAATACTCGATTGAAAAATTTGCAACTGGGCAATGGAGAGTGACTACAATGGAAGAACATTATATCTGATGAATCGGAGAAAAGGATGGATTGAACGGAGATAAAGCATCTCACTTGAATCATCTCTGTGGAGTGGCAGTATGAATATGTGTCAATCTCTGTGGCTCACACTTGGAGGCACTCACTTTTATCACCTTAACAGACCAATGCTTTCAGTGGCAGTTTGGAGACTTGTGGTTTGTCACTCACCTGCCACAGTACTGCAGGGGTCCTAGACATAATACTTTCCTCCACAAACGCCCCAGAAATATTCCTGGACCTCCAGACTACAGACTCTTCTAGGAAAGAAGGAAACAAGGACAATCTTCCCTCACAAATAGCAGCACAGACAGCTATGAGAATACACTTCTGCAGCATCGCTGCCACCAGTCACCTTCCCATACTATGAACCTAATCTTCAAAGACAATTTCTTTCCATAGGGGAAAAATGCTGACTTTCCACAGGTGCTTCCTGCTAGATTCACTCATTCACATGTGTTCCCGACCTCATCCTCCAACTCCCCCACTCCCCTTCACACCCTACTGTGTACGCATACACAGGTCTCAGAATAGAAACAGCTAAAATAAATTAATCTTGAGTTTCTAGATACATTTATGTACTTTTTCATACTAGCACTGGGTCATCCTTAATATTGTTTTTCCTCCACCACGTCAGTGACTTCTTCACAGATGTGAAAAAAAAGATCAGTAGACGCTGGTGTGACCTGTAAAACTATTTTAGATTTGGAACTGAAAATAAAATCAGGTGTGTGTCCAGCTGGCTGGCTGAAAGCCCATAGACAGCATACACTTTCCGTGCAAGGCTGTCTGATCAATCTGTTCTATCTGAAGCTGACTGTCCATCATCAGACTCCATTCCAGCCAAAACCACAAGGAGGAGAGAGCGAGCTGACATAGAGTACCAGGTGCTCTTTGCATGCTGTATTTGCACAGATGTGCCTGATTACACAACTGCTTGGCTCAAAAAAGGGGAGAGTGAGTAACCGAAAGTGAAATACAGGTGGTCTTCTGCTCAAATGTCCCCATATAGTTGCACCGGGTAGCTCCATCTGTCTGTCAGCAATAGATTTCTTCATAGTTGGCTCTTGAGGAGGTGCTAAATCCCAGAAAATCTTTTATTAGATTTATCAGTTGGATGCAAACTTCAGTCTGATGGGAGAGAATAGGTGCAGCGATAAAGCACTCATAGCTGGAAAAGACAGCTGTGGCAAGAAAGCCATATAACACACCATTTACAATGCAGAAAGCAGACACAGAATCATCTAGGAGGAGTTGTCATGGACTATATTTATTCTTGCTTTCCTGAGAGACCCACAGGGATGATGTAGTCAGCGCTGATTGGAAAGTCAGCAAGCAGAGGCCTAAAATTTATTCTCTGAGGACTGATCATTGGGGGAGGTGGGTCTGAGAGCTGATGACTTCAGCTAGAAGATCCCTCTAGGGTGTTGGAGCCTCTAGGCTGGCAGACTTGGATTTCTATCTCAGCCTTGGTCTTAAATCCTTCCTGTGCAATCTGAGACTATTCATGATGTGCAAAAGCAGAAGGTTTGTGTCTGTCGGACAGGTCACTTCTGGAAGCCAGGGGAGAGTCTGTGCATTGTAACTAAATGGTAAGATGATTTTACTGTGAGCCTTTAGCACATCCTGGAAAGCAAGGTAAAAAAGTGTGCTATGATAAGAAACTGTTTAAGAGAACTTTCAGAGCTAGTATGAGGACTGAAGGAATTGGTTGTGAACTCTGCAGCTCCTTTGCTGTATGCTGACCCTCAAGTTTAAGAAATTTAAACTTACTGCGTGAAGTAACATGAAAAACTGAACTGACTGCCAGAGTCAGTGGGGAGGGTGACTTGCCCTGTTTAGCAGCCTAAGATTGAAGTTTTAACTCTTGAGCTGTTTGGAGGGCATTGGTAGCATATAGTCAAAACTAGACTGGGCATGTGGAGCCAGAGTTGTCCTAAGACTGAAATGAAGAGTGACTTTTGTGTAATGTGTAAAGACCCAGAACACAACACAAGCAAAATAAAACCCCCACAGTATCTGAGCAATATTTTGCCTTGTGTGGAGGGTAGAGGCTGGGGAAGGCAGGATCGAAGATACCAAGAAATGTGAGAGTTTGAGGGGGAGGAAAGGGTGCAGTTTTCAACAGCAGTGAAAAAAGGGAAAAGGAGGGAATTTTTAAGGGGAGGAGAGAGGTCCAAATAAGATGAATGTCAGCTGGCAGCAGACAGTCCAAAAGCAGTGTGTCGGGAAGACAGCTATGTACTGATATGGAGAAGAGGGTGTAAACTGGCATTTGCTAGCATTCTGTTCCTTGGAGAAACAACTTGGAAGGGTAAAAAGACATTGGTGAAAGTGGAACTTCTTGCTGTGATTGTGGCAAGGCTCATAGACATGGGAAGAGTATTGCCCCTTAGCTCAGGGGAAAAAAAGACTTTGGTGGATCTTTATGTTTCTTCAAACTGGGACGTAACCTATAGAAGGTAACATAGCTGTGCCTGAAAGTTCTCCCAAGTAATAGAAAAGGCATGTCCTTTTTGGAAACTTGAACTTTTTTCACAGCTCAGAAAGTCTTACAGCACTACCCAGTTACAGCACGGTACTATCTCACTGGCAAGCAAGGTGGAAACTCTGCAACAACTTTTGAACAGAAAACTTTGCTTTTCACTGTGCCTCTGTTACTATACTTGGATGAAGTCTGAGAACATGGAGAAAATTTCCCTAGCCGATAAATGGGCTGTAAAATGAGTTTTGCTCAATACTCCCATGCTTTGGATAGGACTCTCTCTGACTCCTGGGCCTGTCTTTGGCTTATTTTCACTGGAGATGCTGCTCCACAAAGCTTGTACTCAGTTGTGTTGCTAGATGGTATGACAAAAAGAAATTGTGAGATGGGAATGGGAAATGGTATTAGCTTGGTGAGCAGATATGCTTTGAATGCTTTGGTGGTAAGATAAGTGGATAAGGAACTGGCTGGATTGTCGCAGCCAGAGGGCGATACTCAATGGCTTGAGGTCCAGATGAAGAACAGTGACAAGTGGTGTCCCCCAAGGGTCTGTGCTGGGACCGGTACTGTTTAACATTTTTATCAATGATATAGACAGAGGGATTGAGTCCACCATCAGCAAGTTATGTGGACGCCAAGCTGTGTGGTGTTGTCGATACATCAGAGGAATGGGATGTCATCCAGGGGGACCTGAACAGGCTGAAGAGGTGGGCCCAGGTGAACCTCATAAGGTTCAACAAGAGCAAGTGCAGGGTTCTGCACCTGGGCCAGAATAATCCTCACTATCAATACAGACTAGGAGATGAAGTATTAGAAAGCAGCACTGAGGAAAGCGACTTGGAGGTCCTGATGGATGAGAAGCTGGACATGAGCAGGCAATGTGCACTTGCAGCCCAGAAGGCCAATAACATCCTGGGCTGCATCAAAAAGTGTGTTGCCAGCAGATCCAGAGAAGTGATTCTGCCACTTTGCTCTGGTGAGACCTCACCTGGAGTACTGTGTGCAGGTCTGGAGCCCTCAATATGGGAAGGACATGGACCCTGGCACAAGTCTGGCCAAGACTGAATATCACCTTAAGTAGCAAAAAAATTCTTTGAGGATTATACACATACCTTTACACATAATTACTAAGTAAAATTAGAGTGAAAATGAATACCATTGTTGATAGAAAAAATATTGTTATCTAAAAATTACTGAAAGGGGACATGGTGATATTCCAATGCCTCAGAGAAACAGAGCAAGTCAGATGTGGTGTTACAGGGCACAATTCTCCTCTGTACCCATGGGTAATGGTGCTCTAGGAAATGCTTTGTAGTCCAGTGATCATATAATCATGTTTCTAATGATAGAAATGTTGTGAACCTCTGGGAATTACTCTGAATTATATGGGCAATGCAACTTTTGTATTAAATCCTGCATGAAACGTAGTATATCTATTAGGAAAACATGCAACCACAATATTACTGCAGAATGAGCTGCAACAGTTGATGAGGTGTTGCAATAACTAATTACCTTCTGAGATCAATGGGAATTACATTTTCCCCAAAAGTTGTCTTGGTTGCAACTTTCAGCCATTTAATCTTGTCTGACATCTTTTGCTAAGTGGGAAAATGGGGGGGGGGGGTTTATAACCTTGTTTCACTCCATGCCTATGACTCATTTTTGATCACATCACCTAAGTATTCTCACCAGACTGACCCATTTGAGTCTGTTTCTAGAAAACACATGCTCAAGTCCTTTAGTCATTCTCATGAGCTTTTTTGGACTTTTCTGCCTTTCAAATTTTCACCAAGACTTGTGAGTACTAGAGCTTGACATAACGTTTCTGTGGTAGTCTTATTGCCCACAGCAAACCCAATCCTGGCTTACCCTGCCCCACCCCAAACCCAGTCATATTACCTACTTTTTATGTGATTCAACAGATCTACAACAGAGGCTGAAATGATATTGATCATGGAGAAAGACACCTTACAAGAAGAGACTTCAGGACTTAAAGGGAAGAATTTTATCTTAACTAAGTTTTAAGTTCCTCTAGTGCTACTGGAGAGGAAGTCAAACTTCAGGTATACCCTGACAATGCATCACCATTTTCATCCATCTACAAGATGGCCTTGTAAAGGCTTCCAAACGTGGCCCTATTCCAGCTTGATATATACCTCTGTAGACAGGACAGCATGAGAATCTGTGCCCTGGCAGAAACCTCTCTGAAAGAGAAGGAAGAATAGGTACTGCATGACCATCCCATGCCACATGTGTCAATGGCATTTCTCAGAGCCCTGTGTGGAAATGCCACCATACCATCACACAGCTTTATCCAATTCTAGCCACGGGGGAATATTTTGTCTTTAATAGGCTATAGAGCAACCATCAATTTCTACTTTACTTTTCACATCTGAGACTTCTGTGAACATTAACGTTGTGCTTGTGTGTGAGCTGATAAAGATGACTTCCATGAGATTTAAGTATGTGTACTTAATGATACCATTATCAAAATATGTATTTATTTCCTCTAGTTTTGGGGTTTTTTTGTTTCTTTTATTTATTTTTTTTTTAATATATCATGAACTAGGTCATTCTAGAGACAGGTAACTTGTAAAGAAAACAGAAGAATTATGTTGTCATGTTAAACTATGTAACATAACTAGAGGTGCTTCTGATCACTGAGCATTATTAACTGGGCCAATTTTAATCCCAATGAAGCATATAATCAGGCCAGAGCGTCTTCCATGTGGACAGTTCAGGCAGACACAGTAGAAAAATAACACCAGTAATAACAGAAGAATTTAGCCTACAGTGCAAAACAGAGTCAGAGCTGGGAACATGCTGAAACCTATAACATAACATGTAAATGTCAGCACATAGTTGGAGTGGAAATGACTATAAAAATCATACACAGTGGAATAACTGTAATGTAAAGACTTGAGGCAATCCTTCCTATTTCAAACATGCAGGGGGAAAATGCATGCTGGATTTTCATCTTACCTATCTGAAATCAAAGTGTTTAAGCAATGATATAATTACTTTCTAATTATTTCAATCAATCAACAAATGTTTGGTTCTTTTTTAATAGATATGTGTAATTGATAAAAACTTTTCTTTTTTTTTTTAAATTCAATGACAATTTGCGCAAAGATGCCTCAGAAATTGCAGCACTTGTACAAACCTTCTGGTCAGTGATCCCAGAATAATTTGCAGCAGTAAAGAATTAAACTATACCAATGGCAAGCGTTACAAATATATCTCTGTTTTAGGGGATGCTTTTGACCCTCAGTTTGACTCTGGCTAGAACCTTCCTGGCTCTATCTCCCCTAACCAGCCCCATTGGCACCTGTGGGTCTGTGATGCTGCCTGTGTGCATTTGTAGAGGTCTTTCTCCAGGCATGAGGAATAGAATACTGACATTTCAGCTTCACAGAACCCCCCTGTCATGATTGTAATAGCATCCAGGTCTGATTCACAGCCTCTGCTTTTGCTGCAAAACCATCTTCCCCACCTACCCCCCCCCCCCCTCCCCCCCCTTTTAATATCAATGTTTAAATGCTGTTGAATATAAGTGGAAACCTCCCTGGCAAAGCAGTGCCCTTAGCAGCCTTCCTTAAATATTGTGAAGACAGTAGAGAGCTGTCAGCGGGAGAATCCCTGTGGACCCTCAGGGCAAGGGGCAAATCTGGCTCAGTTGGGCTGCGGACACAGAGTTCTCAAGGGGCACCTCTTGGTGGAGAGGGGCTTCAGCTGGGAAGGTGCAGGCCCAAGCTGAGAAGGAGTCTTTACAGTCTTGTCCCTGCCAAGACTGTTTTCATGTTCCTCCTCCTTGTTCTCAGCAGCAGTCTGAAAATGCAAATATTTGGGGTTTGGTTTTTTTTTGTTGTTTGTTTGTTTTGGTTTTTTTTTTTTTCCTTTTTCATGGGGATGGGCATATCCCTGTAAATTGCTGTATCAAAAAATGCTGGAGTCAGATATGTAAAGTAGAGCAGCATGAAAGATGAAAGATCTCTAAAAAAAGTAGTGGTAGGTAATCTATTTGATGTAACCATTATTGTACCAGAAATGTGTATCTTAGATTAAAAGAATAAAAACAGCCAGTGAAAATCCTTCTCATTTTCATAGTGACTAGTAAAATGAAACTCCATCTTACTTAAGTTTATTAATTTCTATTAATTCAAAAGTTTTTTTTTTTTTAGTCTGTGTTTTTAATAATCTTTTTTCTTTGGAAGCAATAAAACTTGCTAACATTACAAGATGCGAGAAAGTCTAACATTGTAGTTAGGGGAAAGAGTTTACAAAACAAAATTATAATGGGAAAAAAAGAGGGGTTTGCAGTTCATGTTGTGTTTGGGTGGAAATGCCATGTCCTAATCTAATGTAGACATCTTTTAAAAAAAAAAAAAAGAAAAATAAAAACATAAGTAATGCACTTAAAAGATTTGGTTTCTCCATTAATAATAGGCAGAACCAAAATGTCTGGTTCCTGAGGTATTCTATTGGAAAATTCAAGTAATTTTTAAAGGATGAAAACTTCTGCTAGAATTATGGTCTACTACATAAACTAATAATAAAAACACACTATTTTCAAGTTACTTTCATCCTACTTTCACTGTGTTTCATAAAACAAACTGAGGTTACCCAATCATACTGTCGGTCTCTCAACCCTACACCTTTTAATCTCATTGGTCAAGTTCAGTCAAATTTAGTAGAGAACTAAATACTAAGTTCTTACAATACTAAAATGCTAAATTATAACTTCTATGTTCAAATGAAAGCCTATGGGAGATTATACTCACAGGATATAAGTCAAAGTAAAACTAAAGGAACATTGCAAGAATTATTTTAATTTCATTTTCAAAAGTTGGTATTTTAACTCTTTCCTTTTTTTCTTGCATATCCATTTCAGTAGAAGACAGAAGCTTTCCTTGACCTGGTGAGGATGAAGATATCAATGATCTTTATGGCTATATCAGTTCTCTTCCTCTCAGCTTAGATTTTCTATCTGAATACTTGGGATGAGAGTATTTCAGAATTTACAAGGGGACAAGGAATTAAAACAGAGAAACTGTTGTGAGACGTTCAGAATGCTAATTGCAAGGACAGCCTAGTGGACTGACAGTTGCTGAATGATGGATGGAAGAGTAGATAGACAAAAAGATAGGAAGGAAGGTAACAATATCAGAAAATAATTTCCTAGTTATAGTTGTATTGATATAAATAATAGGTTGTCATAAATATTTGCTTATTTTCTACATTCCTGGAGTAGGCAGACAAAAATTCAGTATTTAAAAACCACAGTTCCAACAGAAGTGGATAAACTATTTTTATTTTACAAGGTTTTAATAATTCTGTGCCTCCCTTGGAAATCTGTGTCCCCACACAGGAAGTCACATGTGCCGTGCATCTAAAGATTCTGAAATGACTTGTTAATATGTTAAAATTTGGGTTAAATACAGTTTACAGCTTAAAGAGTGATGTTATCCTGACCCATGTTGAAATACAACATTTGTATTTACCTTAAAAATCCACAAGTGTTTACAAAGGAATAAAAAATTACATTCTCTGTTAACAGAGGATCCAGGTTCCCATGGCTGGCATAAGAGAAGCAATGGCATTAAGCAAACTTTGCTTTATTTATGTCATTTAAAAATTTAATCCACAGGCTTTTATGTTAATAGACAGTATGGTTTATGGTTTTATGTATTCCTGTCTTTTTTTCTAGAAGTGTTTGTCTTTTTCTTAACGGAGACAAACGTAGCAGGAACATAAAAAATCCTGAAAACAGAAAAAATTGCAATGAAGACACTTTAATTGATTCATAAATTCAATGAGAAGTTTAAAAATGCAGTTTTGCCTTTGAAACATAATAGCACTAATTCAGTGTTGAAATGCGTCGGAAAGACCGGTGCTACAGAAGAACGTGAGGGTAGAGCCTGTGCTTGCTGAATGATCTGTTTGTTGCTGCACCTCATGTGCCTCTCCGGCGTCCCCTGCAAAGATCAAGCCCGGTCCATTGGGTAGGAGCATCACTACCAACATCCAGGTAGAGCCCAGCAGACCCTCTCTCTCCATGGACAAGCAAAGGCACTTTCCAAGGAGTGTAAGTCACAAATCAAGCAAGGGTGCGTTCTTTTCTCATGCCAGAGGGTCAGACTGTGAGTCCAGAAAGATATGTCAGGAGACATTCTGGAGAAATGTCTCCTGGAGAAATTTCAGAAGGGTCAGTAACCTTCCTCCTACCAAAGGAAAGAAAAGAGAAGAGTTAAAAAAATGGACACAAAAAGACACAAAAGGATGTATGGTCCAAGAACCATTAAAATAGCAGAAGCAAAGACAAAGAACTTGGAAACAATTAGTAAGCTAGCAAAGGGAGAGAAAGGCAGAAGAGTAATATAAGGAAAAGCAATCGTGCTATAGGGATGCAGAAGATGAGACGATCAGTTTACCAGCCTTTTTTGAGGATGACTCTTGTCCTCCAGAGTGTGCTTGTTCTGGCAGTTGAGCCCTCCAGATAAAGTTGTCTAGTCACATTCTGATCATAAGTTGTTTAAAAATAATTATAATAAGGTATGTAATTGTACTTGTTGATGATATATGGTGGAAAGTCATAGGCAAGTAATGGTCATACCATAGGATATAAATAATTAGAGACACATTAATATAAAATTCCTTTGTGGCCATACATCACATGCATGTGATTACCAAACGAACAAGTTGTACATCAGTATACATTGAAGCATGAGTTAATAATCTTCCCTTTCTTGAAAAAAATTGTAAAAATGTAGAAAACAGATGCTCAAAGAGAGCACTAGAGAGGGATACTAGTGTCAGAACATACATTATATAAATTCAAAAAAGAAGAAAATCAGTTCAAAATAAAAAAAAAATGATGTAACCCTAGAGAACCTATTTTGTAAAAGATAGAGAACAGATGACTAGTGCTTTAACTGGAAATAGTAGCAATTTTACGTTCATACTACTGATACAGAGAAGTAAATGACAGTATACTTTTACAGCTAATTGGATATTAGAAAGGAATTTACACACAAATAGTTTTGAAACCTTTTTTGCTGATAACAGAGGTGGTTTCAATTTCTTCATCTAATTTTCAGAGTGGTTTCGTTCTCAGGCAAAAGGCTATGAGACGTTCCTGAAGGAATTCCCTTTAGTGCCAGATATTTCCTGCTTAGGAATAACAGGATAGATTTCATCCAGCTGGGTCTCCTGAAGGATCATTTGTCACCAGACTTCTCGGTCCTAGCAGCTCAGTGATGGAGCTATAAAAGAAGACTAAGAAATCTTGCAAAGTCTCATCTGTCTTCATGTGGGTGACAATAATCTTACGAGCATCCTGGCAGGTCTGCCTGCTGCCCTTGCAGAGCTGGGGCTTGGCAGTGGCAGCACCCACAGTGTCGCAGAGTGGTTTTAGGCTTGGCGCAGGATCCTGGTGGCACTGAGCTTCCATGGTAGTGAGCTAACTCACCAAGCCTTCTCCAAAGCGGCATTTCACTCCCTAACATCTTTGCACATGATGAAGATGAACTTCAGTCAACTGAAGAGCATTCATTCCCACAGTTCCCCCCCACAGCCCTTAAGTAATTGTATTTAGCAGCCAGTAAAATATCAGTAATTCTTACTGAAGTTTTCATTGAGCTGTCAGAGCTAAGAAAGCTTGATCTTGGTCACAATCAAATTACTGAGAAGGGCATTAAAAAGGCAGCTTTTGGTAACATGGTTAAACTGGAAAACCTGAATTTGGCAGAGTACCTCAGAATTTGGCCTTATTTCTGAAAGATCTCCACCTTGAAAAAAACAGAATGTTTTTAGTGAGGCAAGAGGCATTTCTGAAACTAGAAAATCTCACTTGGATAGATCCCTGAAATAATAAAGAACTCCACATAACATGGAACATTTCAGGACCTGCAAGGTCTCTTTCCCTTAGATTTAAGTCAGAAGTTCATCCCCAACTTCCTACCACATTACAATCTCTTTTTCTCTTCAGTGTTCATATTCACTTTATGTCACAGGACTCTTTCTCTGACAGTTGTAATGTTGAGAGCCGTCTTCTTGAATGGTTAGTGAATAGCCAGATAAACCTTGATAATGGAGTGTATGCACTTAGAGGCCCACAGGGCTATCAGGAAATCCACTTTTATTAAAAATATGTTGAAAAGGGGAGGTAGAACACAGATATATCAGAGTGGAATTTCCTTTAGGTGGAAAGGATGGATAGATGTTAGCTTTTGAATTCTGGTGACGCAATGATAAACAGTTCAAATAAATAAATTTAATCACAGTCTCAATAGTAGGAGAACACCAGATTTATTTTAAAATATTTAGCAATACTGTTTTTAAAAAACTCTACACTCTCAATCTCCTTTAGGTAACTAATGCCTTGATCTTTAAATTGGTCAGTGAAGTAAGAACTCCCTCATGTTTGCAGTCCATGTTATGCAATTGACAGTTTGCATATTTGCAGTTAAAAGATGTCCTGTTTTTTTAAGAAATCTTAAACATGTCAAAAGAGGAATTCCCAGCATACCCAGATTGAAAGTCACTGATAAGTTCAGTGCTGTACTATGTCATTGCACGGATTCATCAGATTTTTTTATTGCTATATATTTTCTAAATAATGTTGCTGCTTTTCCACTACAAAAATCCACTGCTGCTTATAGTAGGAAATATTCTGCATAAATATGTATATATATAAAATATAGTAGAAAATATTTAGTGCTTACAAAAATTTAGGCAAATTTTTAGGTGTCAGTTTCATATTCATTTTACACACACAGTAATTTCAACATATATGTGTTTCATTTGATCCTGTAGCCATTTTGGGTGCCAGTTGTGATACAGCCTCCAGCCTTAGGCTACTTGATCAGGAGCACTGGATAGGGGCACCTAAATTAGAGTATAATTGCCTTGGGCTCTTTCTGCACCCAGCGGAAACAAGTTAGTATTTAAAATCTGATCACCTTCTAGATGTCCCTGGAGTTAATGATGTGAAGATGGACTGAGGCGTGTGATAGAGTTTTTGAGGGAAACAGTTCTTGTTTGATCCGCATCTTGTCTACCAGGTGGATATAAAGCCTTTTTTTTTTTCCACACCCATATGCTAATTCACTCCAATCACTGTTCTTGCAAACTACATTCCCAGTGCTTCAGGAATGGGTACAGAAGAGACCTAGAAAGAGACGCCCAACCTGTGTGTCCAATATTTACTTCTGAGCCTCGTAGAGGTTTCCTGTTGCAGGGCTGTCCTCTACAGTGGTAGGGCAGGTGGGCTCCTGTGTGCCTGCTCCACCAGCTCTAGTGCCACCTCACTGGTCCCACTCCCAACTGAAGGACCTTCAGCTCTGTTGATACAGAGGATGTATGTCTTGCATTTTGTGGAAAAAATCTAACAAACAAACAAACAAAAAAACACCAAAAAACCTGCACACTGGAACTCTTCCAGGGTCTGGATGCTCCAAGGTAATAAGGCTGTGCTGTGTTTCATGCAGCCAGGAGAGGAGAAAATCATAACCTGCAGCAACCTGATAATTAGCTTAGCCCTACAACTTCTAGGTGTGTGCTGGGCATGCAAATCAAACAAAAACTAATCACTTTGACTTAGGAGCTGAATGAAAACAGAAAATGCAGAAATAGCAGCCTTAAAGCGTGAAAGACTTCTCACTTTGGGGAGGAAGAAACCACAACAAATACCCAATAAAAACCCCAGCAACCTGCCTCCCCCCCAGACTCTTTGGGGTGAATGAGAATTGCAGACAGCACAGCCAAACCATGGAGTTCCACCAAATTTGTGACACAGAAACTCACATACTTAACATCACAGTTCATTGACAGTACTGATTAGCAGCAGGGGGATGTTTTACTCTCTGTGAAGAATTGCACCATTTACCATTAATCAGCGACATGTCCTTTTAAACACGCTCTGTGCACGTCTGCACAAGGTATAAGGCAGAGCATCGGTCTGGGAAAGAATAAGATATGCAGATAGACCTAAATGGCTAGCTGGAGATTTACCTGTCTAAAGGGAAAGCTGGTGGAAATAAAAGAGGCAGCTTTGGGACTCTGATTTAACAGCCCGTGTGGAGCATGGCTCTCCCGTAGTTGTTACCATCGGTTGTAATTCAGTTTCTCTTGCAGTCTGGAGGCAGGTTGAATTCTCAGGTGCAGCCACCATAGCTTTTAGCTGCATATTTGGATACAGGCAGAAGAATGGTATCGAATATCTTCCCTTGGCTTTCTTAGGGCCTACTTAAGTACAATTTTATTTCTTTTTGATCTATTACTAATTGAAAGGAAATGGTGCAGATTCTCATTTCCATGACATCCACAGGAAGGGGTGAGGGAAGCCCCTCACCTGGTTTTCTGAAGGAAAAGCTTTGGACGTTATTGTGTTCCCTGTTTATAAACTTAGGAAGCCAGCATTCATTTGACCTTTCCCATGAAATACAGGCAACATAAGCTATTTTACTAGCAAGTTGCAGGATTTGAGGGAAGACGGGTAGCACAGTGGAGGCAAGTTATATGCATTGCTAAAGTCTATAAAGATTTGGTGAGAACCCTGAGCCAAAAGAGCAGAAGCAGTGTGCTTTTATGGCTGGTGAGACCAGCTCAGCTTCTTTGCCCCTTGTCCGAGGAAGGATTGCCCTGTGGTTAAAATAGCCAGAGCTGCCTCTCCTGTATATTACCAGGGGTAGAAAATTCTGCTTTCTTTCCCATTTAATTTGTTTTGGTTGTTTGTCCTCCTCCTCTTCTTCCAATGTTTGAAACGGGTGATTTCTCTTTGCATGCATGGTACTGGGGATTTAATGTGCAAGACAGGGGAAATTGAATCTTCCTTCCCAGACAGCAGGTGGTGGTGCTGGGTTACGCAGAGCACTTCAGAAACTGCTTACAGATGTTGCTTTGCTGTTGAATAACAGCCTGGAAATGGATGCTAAGTAAACTTTTCTGTTTCCACCCCCCCCCCCCTCTTCTTATAGGAGGATCACTTAATGTTTACCCCTCTTCAGTAGGTAGTTTAACAAATGTTTGAAACTGTGTTTTAAAAATAAATCCTGCTAAAATAAATACTCCAAAGTTTGGGATATATATAGCTCACAGTAAAAGATGTTATTAATCCTCTAAAAATCTTACAACTTATCTGTCATATTTTTATGAAAACTGATAAAGAAGTTCTGTATTTCTTAACTTCTGGAATAGTTTTGTTATATTTTTCATTCATTTTCCAGACTAGTGTTGTGGGATATGTTTTTCTCTTTTGTTCAAGAAGATTTTTTAATTATTATTTTTCTTTAAATACAGTTATCCCAGCTCAATTCTAACTGTGTGCTTTTCCCCTTGGGAACTGGGTACACTGTACAGTGTCACTTATTTGTCAATGACTGTTTCATGTGATTTGCAATACTGATCCCCTAATATAATATACAAACTTTTGCTAATGTAATACAGTAATAAACCAAGTTCTGAAAGAGTTTTCATTACATTTTTCTTCTGACTGATTGGTGCTATTTACCTTTCTCGCCTTTATCGTTATTTGAAATTATCATTGTAACATGAACATTGTAACCAGTTAACATGGTGTCATTTTGAAGCCATGGGTGGAATATCACGGTAACTCACACGTCAACGTGAACAGCTTCACCATTTTTTTCCCCACAGATTGTGCAGGCCTCACCCTAGCATGTCTTTTTGGAAGCCTGCTTGAACAAGATTTAGAATTTCCTGAAGCAATAGTTAAATAAATGTGGCTGTGGCTACAACAGCTGCCCCAGTTACTACGCAGTTGTGCTTTAACAGCCTATTAAAGCCTGTAAGTGACTTCATGCAGCCTTTTATATTTCCAAAAAGTTCCCTCTTGACTGGGCAAAAGATAGCTAAGAAAATGCGCATATGCCAGTGCTGGGTTTACATAAAACCCTTGATGACAAAAAAAGGGTACACAGGGAAACACCTCTGCAGTGGCCTGTTGGCCCTGAGCTACTCACGTACAGTATGGCACAGGGCTGAGGCAAAAAGGAAACACAAATCCCGTTTTGTAAGGTTTTAACAGACTCTTTCCCCATGTTGGACTGCAAATTCCTTCTGTTATGTCTCTGTTTAGAATATGACAGCAAATAGAATAATCCAATATTTTATGCAGTTTTGGCTTACCTGTACAAAATAATGTCATACACAAAGTAACCAGAGAAAGCAGTTTTGTCAATGGCAGAAACTAACCCAAACTTTCCCTGGGCTCAGTCATCCAAACAATTTCATTATTGCTTTGCCAAGAGGTTAGAGAAAAAGTTAGCGGAGGCTCCTGCATAGTAGAGGCTTCTTTGCAAGCATTATGGGCAGGAAGGATGATCTTGTGACTCGGGCCCTGGAGTGTCCCAGATGTGCCACAGATTTCTCACACAGACTGCTTAATCTTCTGGGGCCATATGTTCAGCTGGTATAAATCAGCGCAGCTCCAATAAAGTCAGCTCAGCTTTCTGGATTTTCTGCAGCTGAAGTTTCTGACCCCTCGCAGATCAGTTGCCCATCTGTAGAGCAGAGATATTAATGCTTCCCTGCCTCATACGCAGCAAAAGGATAAGCTCATTGAAGTTCATTTGCCACTTGTGTAACACAGTTTGAGAAGCTGCAGAAGTGCCCTTACAGACAAAGAAACTTGGCATCTCAAGTAGGTCTTAAAAAGACTTGCTACAGATGTAATTTTTTTGCTAACAAGGGCCTGACTAGGACTTTGTGTCCATACAAGAGAAAAAAGGTCCCCGAACCTCCAGAACTTATTAATTGCTTGCCATTTAAAAGGGGGAAGCAATTGTAATTTGGTGGTCTTGCCTAAAATGAGTACTGCTGAGCATGGACCTCAACATGAGGAACAACTCAAGTTGGGCTGAAGCAGGGGAGAATTTTAGCAAAGGCAGCTCTCCTGCAAGGCTGCTTTGGTTCCTCACTTTATCCATTTGGTTTGGGTTGGACTCCTCCAGTGTTTTATGTTGGCAAAGCCCTTTTAATATTAAGTAATAGAAAGGAAACTTGATGGTTTTTTGCAGCAGTTACTGAGCAATTAAAGGCTCAATTCTTTAAGGGATTGCAAGCCTGTGGGTGGTCTCATTGATTTCGGGACTATTTGTGCCTTTAAAACTGGGCATGCGCTTGTGTATAGCCCTCCTAAAACTGCTTCTGAGATTTCCATTTTAGAGGCACTTTACAGTCTCTAAAATTATTACTGGAACTGCCTCCTCCTCTGGGCATCGCACACACCAGCAGTCTGCTTCTGTCTTCTGACTGATTTAATGCCCCAACACTGATGTATAGAATCATGGCAATGTTTCCATTAAATCCACACCATACTGCACATTTCCCAGTATTCATCATTCAACTACTGCATCCTTTCCAGACTATTAAAAGAAATATTGAGATTGACTTCCTTTAAAAAATGCTTATTTCACATCAGGCAGGACAAAGGCATGAAAATATGTATGCGTTAAGTAAAACAAATGATCTGACAAACCTTCCCTCAAAAAAGTTAAACATAGCTAAGTAGAATTCCTATGTGGTAAGTGTATTACAGGGCTTTAAATCAGAGCACATGGAATAGGCTGAGCTGCAAGCAAAGAGAAAACTTTGGTTACATATGTTCAGCTGGTAATTTGTGCTTTTATGCTTTCCAGTGTCCTGCTGGGGTTCTAAGAAAATATTTACAAGATGCAAATAAAATGTAAATGGATCATGTTTCCATGAAGAAAAATGAATGAACAACATCCATGCAGCTCATGCAGTTTTACATACTGCACCAATGTTGCCTTATGATCCTCTAGGACCTTTCTTTGCACTGAAAGCTGATTACCTGAAAAATACTACTGCTGCTTCTTCCTTTCTTTTTTTTTTTTTTTAAACCAGACATTCTGTTCAAGATTATCTTGCCTTGCAACACATGCCTTCAGGTTTTATCTCTTCATCATCTAAACAAACCCTGTTTTCTGAGATGGCTTTCCATTTCCACAGGTGTTTCTTATCAATTCCACATTTTCTTCTGACAACATGAAAAAAAATAATCATATGTTCCTGCTTAGTAGCTGTTGCCTGACCCAACACTGAAGCTTTTCTGAATGCAGAAATGTGTTGTGTGGCTGCTGTAATATCTCTGTACCCCAAGGGTCTGCTGCTGCTTTTTTTTTTTTTACAGCTACAGTCACATGCTTGGCCCCTAGCACAGAGGAAAATTTGATTCAGTCAGAAAGGAAAGATGTGACCTATTTAAAACAGTGAAAAAATGAAATTACTAAGTGTTGTACCTCATTATTTTGCCAATCCAATTATTTGCTTGCAACACACTGGGCTGTGGAGATGCAGTGGTCTTATTATTATTATATGTGAGGGGCCTGGAGAACAAATCCTATGAGGAGTGATTGAAGGAGCCGGGACTGTTTAGTTTGAGGAAGAGGAGGCTGAGGGGAGACCTCATTGCTCTCTACAACTACTTGAAAGGGCATTGTAGAGAGGTTGGTGCTGGTCTCTCCTCACAGGTGATTAGTGATAGAACAAGAGGGAATGGCCTCAAGCTACAACAGGGTAGGTTTAGACTGAACATTAGGAAAGAATTTTTCACAGACAGGGTTGTCAGACACTGGAATAGGCTGCCCAGGGAGGTGGTTGAGTCCCCATCCCTGAATGTGTTTAAGAGTCATTTAGATGTGGTGTTGGGAGATTTGGGGTAGGGGAGGAATTTGTAGAGTATGGCTGATGGTTGGACTCGATGATCCCAAGGGTCTCTTCCAACCTGAATGATTCTATGATTCTATGATTACTGTTTCTCCTCTGTGGAAGCACACATCATACACAAGTGATAAGCCAGACCTCACAGCAGCCACATGGACCCACTGGTACTTTTCTTGGTTGAAGCTTTTTTTTCCTGCATCAGTGTCTACAATTCACCTTTTAGCACGTCAAATCTGTTCCTTCCATCCTCCCTCCTAGAGAAGAAAAAGAAGTAAGTGAATTGAGATGTTCTAGATTCTCAGACAGCACTGCAGAGAAGCGCACAAGTACCACTCATGTATGAATTTGATCTGGTTTGTTTTACATTTTTAAATATGGAAATGGGAAAACATTTACATACATACCATCTTGCATACTGGGAGTATACAAGACTTCAAATGACTTATAGGGTATACTCATATTTCCATCTTATGTGAGCTATCATAAAAACATGATCGTATGGAAAATAGACATCTGCAAATGACCTGCAATTCCTTGTGTCATTTTGAATATGTATAGTTGATTTGTACTTAAGCTACTTACTAAAATACCTGTCATTTATATAAATGAGCGCAGCCAGCAATAAAATGCTTTGTAATAATTTGGGAGTAATATGTCTAATTAGATAGGAAGCTTTTCAGGGCAACCCCTGTGTTTCACTGCCGATTATAATTACCCAAGAGGCTTCAGTTTGAACAGGTGCCATCAGCTGTTATACCTATTGAAATAAATCACCATTCTCATCACCCAGAGACAGCATGCTACACATCTGCAATACTTGCAGTGTCCGGGAAGTTGTGCTCAGCCGAGGGGTGTGCTGGCATTCGCTGGCTGCCCCCACCAGCCCTTGGGCACCCTGTGCATTCCCACCTGGTCACCCCCTGCATTCTGTCCCAGCAAAGTGGCCAGTGGAGCCCAAGCAGCACATCCCTCTGGAGGCTGCAGCACCTCTAGGATTAACAAAAGTTCACAATTGCCCTGGAAGGATTTCTAGGGCCAAGCACAAACTTTTCAGAGATATTGCTCACATCCTAGAGATTTCTTTTTTATTTTTTTTTTCCTTAGCAAAAGGGATATTGTAAAATTCTTGCATTGGTGGCAACAACAGGGGGGACAAGAGGAGAAGCAGCAGGTTAGTGTTCAGCTGAGTCATGGGGATTGCCAGGCTTCAAGATAAATAACAAGCTTTATGAGTACAGCTGATTTCTGCACATTTGCAGTGTGAGACTCACAAAAATATTTGTGTAGCTATCCAAAAAGATGGCTGATGTGAATAAACCACAGTTGTCCACATATATTCTGAATAATACATTCTGAAAAACAGAACAAAACTTTTCTCCCCTCCCCACTCACGATGACTGTTGAGAAAGCGTGTCTGACCTCCATAGCTCTGTTCTGTTCTTCATTTCATTTCATTCTGGTACTACTTTTAAGGTAAGGCAGGAGGGGAACATAATGGAATTATCTGTCTGGCCTGGTGTTGTCTCAGCCCTTTGTGACTGGTAAAGGAATAGTCCTAAAGGCCTAAACCAAAGTCTTACAACACAGTGTTACAAGTGCTCAAGCTCTAGCAGTGCCAGTAAAGGGTGATGACATTCAGTGACACATCTCTGTCTGCCTGGCAGGGCCCCAGGGATTTACAGTCACAGGAAACTCAACTCCACCAGGGATTTATGTTTCTGAGGTAGCATAAGGCACTCAGAATACAGCTGTCCCTGCTGCCTCTTTCTTCATTCGTACCATTTGAGCAGGTGTGAACAGAGAGCTCGGATAGAGTTTCTGCTTTAATCTTTGTACAAGCGTGTTACACAGGACCTCCTGTGTGCGCTGTCGGTCAGAAAGGAAGGAGAAGTGAGTTGTTGTATACCATGGATCTGACCCCGCAGCTTTTGCACCAGCGGGGATCCACAGAAGGGGCTGCAGGTTTGCAAGTGTGGGAACTGATCAGAGACTGGCCCTCTGCAGAAGGCAGGCAGGGGAAGAAGGGCAATGAAACCCCCTGTTTTGCGATAGCAGCTTAGCTGCCGGCGACAGCCTGAGTCTTCCCTCTTTACAGCACCTGAGGAAAACTTCTGTGCCCTCCTGTGGCAGCAGCTTCAGTCCCCTCAAACCGCAACACTTCCTTCAAAAGCGTTTTGTTTGCCTGTTCCCCTTACGAAAACACTTCTTTTCCAGACACTGTTTTTTACATCTGTGGAAACCAGGCACAGACGCTTCGCTGGCGGACTTCAGGAGAGGCTCGCTGCTGAATAACCTGTGCTTACCAGCGCACGCTGCAACCGCCCAGATGAATAACGGCAGCGTTTTGCCGGGCGAGAGCAGTTAGGAAGCCTGCCGCTTTCCTACGCTGCTGTATCCCCATCCCTAAGTGAGGTGGCGCTTGTGCAGTCCCGCTCCCTCCCCTCTCCCTGTCGCGGAGCCAGGGGAGCCAGGCGGACCCAAGGGCTGAGCTCGCTGCTCCCCACCGGCCCCAGCCGCCGGCCAACGCCAGCGAGGAGGAGCCAGCAGCCGAGCAGCCCTTCGCCAGTTTACGTGGCTCTGGGAAATGGAAAGTCCCGTTTACTTTTTTGGCTGCGGCGGGGCTTTCATGTCTCTAATGAGACACATTTCTCCCTGCGCCTTGCTTTAACTTGCTTGATAGCTCTGAATGGGCATGTTTTTCGTCCTAAAAATAAACAATTAAAGAAAGCTAAACAAACAGGAGGGAGAGAAAGAACTCCTTCCTGTTCTCACAGCTAATCTCTGCAAAATTTAAACATGCTTATCAGCCAGCTGTGCTTCGTTATTATCTTTTGCTTCCATCTTTTGTCCCAGTCTGCAGCGGATGCAGGCTGTCTGGTTTGTGTCATCCAGCAGTTTGCACTGACTGGTTCTGATAAAGAAGCCATCAGCTTCTCAGGGGAAAAAAATAGGTGAAGGCTTGGAAAAGAGTAAATGTGATAACAAAAACCCTGCTGCAGAGAGCAGAGAAGTCATGAAAGGCATCCTCACATCAGCACTGAGGAACAAGTGATGTTCCCACCTGGGCAAATGCGACCAATGCCTTACGTGTTTGCTCAGGTATTAATCCTGTCATTACATTAAAGAGAGATGTGCTGGGATTTGTGAGCCTGGCCACATCTGGTTTCGCTGTTTATGCCAAAGTGTTTCAAGTTTCAATGGAGAAATGGAGTCCTGAACAAGTGATTGAGCACTCTGTGTTTCTACCATCCCAGCTGACTGCACTGCTTTGATGATTCACGCTTGGATTGATGAAGGGAGAGTGGGGTCCTAGATAGGGATGTGTGGGGAAAATGTCTCTTGTCCACACCTGTAGCAGCCTTTGAGTAGGGTTTGGGTGGTGGTCACGCTCAGGCTGGGAGGAGGCTGTGCACTGAGTACTCTTAGCTGCTGCAAAAAGCAGAATAAAGCAACTGTGCAAATGCTGCAATTTATAGTGTGTTCCTGCCAGGAATGTGAGATGTAAAGGTGTGCCACAGGCACCTTTGTTCTGCTCCTTTGCTGCCTCTTCCCCTGCCCCACACACGTGTGCACTGAATCTGCTGTACCAATTTATCTGGGAAAGAAAGCAGTTGCGCACACATAAGCAGACATTTGGTTTTCAGAGCTGATAAAATGTCGTAAAAGCATCGTGTGACCAGCTGGAGCTCCTGCCCACTCAGGACTAAGGCACGGATGCAGGGTGGGGTCGGCAAAGTCTGTTTTTTGAAGGAGGACACAGACTCTGCTTAGTCAGATCTCTTGCTTGGACTGGAATTTAGGGGGGAAGGGCGGGGTGGCAGAGGGAGCCCACCCCTTTCCATAAACATACCAGTGCTTTCCAGTTTTGGGGTGTGTGTGAGGCAGAAGCCCGGCCATGCGCAGGATGGCTCCAGCCACGAAGGGGCGGTGTTGGGGCTCGCAAACGAACCGGTGGTGCCGGCGGCGGCTGGGAGAGGGATTTCTGGGGGGAAACAGGCAGACCAGTTCTGAATTTGTCGAATCTCAGGGCAGTTCACAGGCACGCTGAATGTTTCATGTGTGCTAGACCAGTTTTAGCAAACTCAGGCCAGTTTTTGGCTCTGAATGGAAAAACCGCACTCAGGTTTGCTGCTGCAGAAGTATCTGGAGCAGGGAGTGGGCCCTTTGTTGTTTTACTTTTGACCTTTACATCTCAGGGTTAAACCAAACCAGATCTCGAAATGAAATGCAGAGGTGGAAGAGAGAATATGGATGTTGAACAAAAGAGGAGAGAATGCTTGCTTAAAACCCAGGGCCGCACAACTCTGGTGTCCCAAGGAATGCCAAGGTTTCCCAGCTTGTTGCAACAGCTATTTCAAGGAAAAGTGTGGGAGCACAAGTGGCTGTGGGGTCTGGTGGCCAGGAGCAGCCAGTCTCTAGCTCAGAGGCTGCTGGACAATGAGCACTGGGAAGCAGTCACCACATGCTGGTTCTGTGGGGCACTGAGCCCCTGTGGTGGACCTGTGGTTGTCCTCCCCATCTCTGTATCCCCACCATCCTCCCCAGCTGCTTGGTGTCCAGTTTGGCAGTCCAGGAATCAGGTCAAAAAATAAAAGTGTTGGTATCTAAGCTATACACTTACTCTTGCAGGTAGAGGTCTCAAGTCAGTTTCCGAAAGCTTTTAAGTGGATTTGATGTGTGGGTTTTTTTTTTTCCTTGTGTGGCTTTGAAGAAGACTTTTTCAAGGCTACAGCTGTCCAGTTTTACCAGCATTGTGACTTCAACAGCCTCCCATGTATTTTGTAGTAGGCTTTGTAGTCACCACATGCCACAGAAACATTGTTGACCACTTGCAGCATTCAAATAAACTAGACTGTATTCATCATCCTATTCTGGGAAGACCTACAGAATGGAAAGGTCACACAAAGTCATACAGAAGTGCAGTGTTTTGAAGCATGTCATACCGCTACTTTGGATAGAAAGGGATTGTTAATACACCACGTAGCAGGGACTGGAAATAATTGTGCATGAAATGACAGAGGAAGGTTCCTCATAACTTACTGCCCACATTATAACTTCATGAGATAAATATGATGCTTTTTTGTATACTCTTTCTTTGAAATGTTCCATGCATTCATCTTTAGAGAGCTTGGAAACTACCACTTAATTCTTCAGTTTGCAGCTGAAATAAAAATGAAAAAAAAAAGTTTTGTACTTNGTACTGCCAGAAAAGTTGAAACACAAGCTTGTCCTCTCACCCTGCGTGAGGAACTCTGCTCTCTTGTAACAGCTGTTAGCAGAAGCTGAGGGGTGGTCATGTTTATCTTAAGAAGAATTTTTGGCAGGGCTTACTCCTGAAGTTTGGGTTCAAATATTCCTCTGTCTCAAAAAGAGTATCTGGTTGGGGGGAAGGACTGGCTGCATGAAAGTGAGTGAATGCAATGAAAAACTTGTGACCCCATCTCAGGGACCACCACAAGGTAAAACTCTGGGTATCTGGGAAGTTAACCAAAATCAGAGACCCAATGACAAAAGAACCAGCTCTTAAAGTAGCTGTTGAACAACAGAACTTTTGGAAAGGTGTGTTAGGCAGCAGTCAGGAAGGGGACATATCTTTACTGGTCACCTGATGGATGTTGGGAAAGTTCAAAGATCAGAATGGGTAGGGATAGACATCACTGTCTTACACTGTAGGTGCTCCATGTCCATAGACATGGTCGCATAGTCCATCTGTCTGATTCGAAGTCCACTGAAATAGTTGGAGAAATTATGTCCTCATACTGCTTTTGGCCATGATGTTAGCATGGGGAGGTTTGAAAAGTCACCTCTTACTGCCGTCTACGGACATGCAAACATTGTTCATGGTAGCCAAGGTGAGATGCTGCCTACATTTCTTTCATTTTAAGCCCAGCATGAGTAACCTCCACTTTCTCAAGAAATAACAAATAACAGTCTAGTCTTTATCTAAAGGAGTAGACACAAGACAAAAAGAAGAAAACATGAGAAAAAGTACAGGAATTAAAAATGTTGCTGGAGGAGCTAAGTGGCTTGGTGGGGTGGCATGCTGAGGCAGGCTGAGAGGAGGCTAGAGAGAGAAGGGGTGCTGTAAATGAAACCCACCACTACCGAGAAGGCTCTGCTGTTCTGACAGACTGATCAAATTAGTGAACAAATACACCTAGACTTGCAGACTAACATTTCTTGAGGGTGTGCTGGCTGTCAGGAGCACATTCCCTGCTTCCTCAGCTGCCTCCAGTGCTAGAGCAGGATGTTTCCTGAGGAGCAGTCCCAGACATTCCTGTGGGGGAACTAAAATGCAGAGACTTCTCCCTACTGCATTCAACATTGCTGATCGGCTGGGCCGACCAGGAATTTGTACCAAAAGGAAAGCACTTTCTGACAGGTGGTAGACTAGCCAGCAGGCAGAGCCAAACCTCTGTTCTGTAGCTGTCAAGGGTGCCCCAAAACCTTCACAGACCAAACAGTGAAATGCATTCCTGCAGCCAATTGTTTGAAGATCTAGCAGAAGAGTGTGATTTTGGTATAAGATGTCTAAACTCCGGAAATATTTAGGGTATTAGTGTGTGTCAGACTCTTTACAGAAGTGATGTACACACATTGGGAAGTAAAGGACCAACATGATGTTTTGTTTTTCTTATAGGCAAAATATACCCTTTGTATATATGGGGGTTTTTTTAGTAAATAAATATAGGTTTTCTGAAATACTGAAGCCATAACATCCATTTAAATGACTGCTGTTGTCCCTCCACCCCCAAATACTCAGCAGTCATGGGCTGCATCACCCAGCCTGTGACTGCTTCATTCTTCTCAGTTTCCAAGGGTTTTTTGCACAGCTTGAAGATAGTTGGAGAATGTCAAACTTCCTTGTAAATAGTTCACTCTCTCTCCCTATACCCTCTCTTATTATAGCCACCTTTGCCCCTTTCATAGTTCGATATGTGTCTACATACTGCAAAAATAAATCTAGGGACAGAAAGGTAGGATGACTTGATTACCTTCTCCATAGCCATCTACTAGGATCAGCTCCGCCCTGTTCAGTGGACTTGTCAAATACTTCAATACTAGAACAACATTTCAGATATCATAGTGAGCAACTAGTAGCTAATCCAGTGTTACAGTTTTGGGAATGGGCTGGAATGTTATTTTTTGCCTTTTAAAGTCTGTCTGTAATGTCTCTCTATAATGCCTATCCGTCTTTGGTGTTTTTTCAAAGAGCAATCAGATTGCCTTTCATTGATGGGAACCTTCCAGCTGCTGCAACAAACTTTTTCTCCACCACATAGAATAACATCTACCATTTCTCAAGAGAAAAGAAAAATATGTCTGCCTTCCCCAGTGGCAGTTTTTGTTTACTGGATTCAGAGCAGTCTGGAGTCTCTCGAGGAAACAAAACTCAACCCGAGTGGCTTGTTGCCATTTGTGTAGCCATTACTGAAGGCCTAAACCTTCCTCTCCAGCAGACCTGCCCCTCCAGCAGACTGGCTTTCCCTAGCTGTGCCTTTTTTTTCCCTTTTTTTTTTTTTTTTTCCTGGGATTTCATCATGGAACTGACAGCCAGCGGAAATGACGGCTTCCTCCAAGGTGCCTGGCAAACTCCACATCCAAGAGAGAATGAGAGTAATCCTGGATGTGCTTCTTGATGGGTTCAGTCCAAATAACTGTCTCTGTCCTCAAGGGTATTTTATGTTTCAGAATGCTCCTTTTTCTTGGTTGTCCAAACTGGGTGGCTGTGGGGAGAGAGGAGAAAAGGGGTGCTGCATGACATAGCTGACCACCAGCCTTGGAGCCAGAGCTCTTCACATTGGTGGAGCAAGAGGGAAGCAAGGGCTGGTGGGCAACAGGAACTTGTGCCAACACACAGTCAGGACATCATCTAGGTATGTATTTAGCTCCTGAGTTTGGAAAGTACTTGCTGGATCTGCCAGCAAGGGCTAACCACTGCCTGTCTGGGAAAGACTGTGCACATTTTTAAGAAGGAGCTGGTTTATTCTTATTTAGCCGTGTCTCACATAGGGGAGGCAGCATAATAGCACAGCGTGGCCTAATTGCTCACATCTGGATCCCTGCTGAAAACGTACAGTGGTGTGTATGCAGTTTCAGTGGAAGAGGCATGATTTACTGAGCTGTTCTTGGAAGCAGCAGAAGGTTAATAAGTACAAAGCAGACATACTGCAAGTAGTAACTACAGCCCAGAGCTCCTCTCCACCCTTTTGTTCCATGCACACTCGCACACGTACACACATGCATAAATGGGCTGACAGAGGAGAATTTTTTTTCCAGAGGGTTTTTGTCAAAATTAAAGTAGAAAAGGCAGCCCTTGTGTAAAGGCTGTGATAGCCACAGAAGCTGTTTATTCATAAAGAGCCACGCAGTTCTGAATCCTGGTGCTTAAATGGGAGGAAAATAAATCACATCGCACTTACTGCTTCTGCTACAGTAATAATAGCAGTGGCTACGTCTGGCACGTTGTCTTCTAGCAGAGTGCCACTCACTGCCAGACTGGCCACAGAGGGAGGCGCAGGCTTCCTCACAGGAGCTGTTTTTTTCCCTCGCACTGGTTTCACAGCGGTGCAAAGCAACTGGAAACCCAGTTTCATACTTAACTGCAGGTTCCTGCAGATGAGGTTTGTAGCTACCTCATGCAAATAAAACAGCTTTTGGAAGAAAGGGGACCTTGTAATTTTGTGTAAACTGTATGCAAAGTTCTGCACATTTTGTTTGTTTGTTTGGAGGGGGTTGGGAGGATCCTGAATCTGTGTAATATCTGTGAAATTCTGCTGATTTTGTTTTATTTGTGTAGGAGAACCTTAAGACCTGTTCTGTTTATGAATGAGTGTGCTAACCACTTTAATTTGAATGTGTGTACTAACTTTGAATATTGTATTTGAAAACAAGAGTACCCCCTCCACTACAATTTCCATGTATGAATGGATGCTCCTCCTTTTCTCCCTCACCACACCCCTGTAATCTAATCTTTTCCTCAGGATTAATTCAGTAATCACATAAATATGTTTAGGTACATAGCAGGCCATCAAGGTTTTACCTTGGTCACTCTTGCTTATACTGGTTCTCATTGTCTGTTATGAAAGATGAAGAAGGAGAACCAATTACAAAACTGAGAAGGAATACAGTAATTAAAATGAAACATAGTAGTTCCAGAAATGATTCTGAGATGAATTTATAAAGATATCTTTTTCTTTTTCTTTTTTTCTTCCCCACCTTCTGGTATTTGCCCCTGTATTCATTACATCAGTTCCAGATAGCATCCATCCACACAGTCATCCCCTCATACTGGAATCAAATTTGTTAATTTGTTTAACAATCAAAATCTTCCAAACCCCTCCCTATCCCCTGACTTTCCCATCTTGCCTTTCCTCACCCATAATTGTCTCTCCTAACACATCTCACTATTACTGATTGACCAGCTGCCAGATTTGCCTTCTGCCAGATTAATATTTTTCTTCCAAAAACCTGGGAGGGAATTTTTGCATATAAATTCTGATTAAAATCATAATTACAGCAACGCATACAGATAGGTTACTTCTCTTTATTTCCTGTGGACAAGTCCTGCCACAATTCTTTCAGCTCTACCACACACAAAGACAAGCTTTTGTTTCATTTTGTTTTGAATTATTTCTATATAAAAACTACCACACCAGATGAATGTTCGGATTTATTTTAAATAACTGTCCTTACTTCTTTCTGAGTTTGTTTTTCTTTAACTTTCTTACTTGGCAGTAGCACCTAGCTGAAATAGATATAGGCAGCTACTTATTTTATTGTCAGTTCTTGCACTGAAATAGAAAGCCATTTACTTGAGTTGCTGTGTAAGGAACCCCTCCTCTTGCAAGGAATTCACATCTTCTGGGGGGAAAAAAAAAGGTCAACACTTTAGTCTGTTTAAGTCTTCACAGCATGATGTTTACACTGCCAAGTTGTAGCTGGAGATGAAAGAAATGTTGTTAGATACAGTTTAAAAGCTCTCCAATCTTCTCGTAGCAGTTATTTCACCCTTGATCTTCCTGTAGGGACAGGGAAGGGAAGGAGGGTGCCAGCTGCTTGTTTGTGGCTGAACAGATGAATGCTTAACTCCTGGTACCGATGTACTGACAGGTCTAGGGTCCTGATCAACTCTTTAATCCAGGTCATCTCACCAGTCAGGACAAGGTGCCCAGTGCCACCTCAGTGAAGCCTGGTGGATGCCACCCACCTGGATCTCTCACACCATCTCTAGGCTCTAAAGGGATCTGCACATTGTCCAGGAGAATGGATGTCGGTGGTGCAAACCCCACTGAGCATTTAACTGCTACTGTTTATTAAGTTCTTTCCTGCAGCTCTTGGTTTCAATCAGTGAGAAAGTATGGTCTCCCTGTTATCTCCCTACTGTTTGTTTACTTTTCTCCCTTTGTTCTTTCCCCATTTCTTTCTTTTATTTGCTTTTGCATGTGCGTGCATGAGACCGTCTTCTCTGCTAGCTCTCCTCTGCTTTTTCCCTTGCTTCAGCACTTTTTTTTTTCTTGGGTTCAGAATGAAGTTGCAAAAACAGGGCATGAAAATATGCCATATGAGTAGTTACAAGAATGAATGCTCCAGAGGCACAGGAGGCACTGATCAGTCTGTAAATGTAGCTAGAGACACTCATGAAGGTGGCTGCATGGCAAGTAACCAGTGGTATCAAGGGGCCAAACTGAATGACCATAGCAGATCCTTCCAGTTTTCTTTCAGTTTCAGTTGTACCGTCAGTTGTTCCTTTGTCCCATCAGTTTTAGGCCAAACTAAAACCTCATAAGCAACACTTCTAGCTGTGACATGCAAATAAAGAGTCAAATGCTACAGACAGTAATCCAGAAATAGTCGTTTTCGAAGTTTATAGGGTCTCAAGAGCCCTAGATCCTTTAAACAGTACCAAAGAGAACGTTAGTCACCCTATTTTGTGGCAATATGACAGTTTTCCAGCTACAGGCATTCTTGGCACTTACGTGACAACTATCATCTAAGGGAAGAAACTCTGGCTCTGACCAGCACAGTTACTGTATGTAGTGTTCACAGATGTTGTTTTCTTCAAATGTGGCTTCCTTGTGAATGTGTCCCATTTGGCAATAGGTAGCGCAGCAGAGGTGAGGTCTTGTGATGCCAGCTGAGTAACAGAAAATACAGAACACTTCACAGCATAAACTGTAAGGATAGTTCTGGCCAATTATTGTTGTAGGTTCTTTCCTTTTTTCTTTTTTCTTTTTTTTAATTTTTTTTTTTTTAAAAGACCTCTTTTTTGTCTTCTGAGACTTTGCACAGAAAATAAATGCTGTAGTATTGGCTTAGTTCCTGGGACTGGATTTTTGAAGTATGAACTGGAGACACCGAGCAGAAACAGACAGTCAAGACTGTGAGGCTGGAAACCACCCTGTCCCCTTCACAAAAAAGTAAAATAAAATTAGGAGATTTGTAAACTTGTTTCACTTAAACCACTTATAGAAAATATTTTACAATATCAGGACTGAATTATACTCTTCGACAAAAGTACAGAGTATTGATAAGCTAAGTATGATCAGCATATCTAAAAGGAAAAAAAAATCTTTTAATCAGTGAGTACATTTTTATCAATTGCTGTTAAGTGTTGCAGAGACTTTATTTATTCTTGTTCCCTTATGGAAAAAAGCAAAGCAAACCAAAAAGCCTTTCTTCCATCCAGTGTTATAAGATTGAAAGCATTTGTTTCTTGGAGTAGAATGATTTTCAGTTCTTATACCCTTCCAAATATCACATTCCACAAATTTGAGAACACCAAAATTGAATTACCAATATTTATTCAAGAAACCACAAAAATGCTCAGACCTTTCAACCACTAGTATTGTGATTAGTGTGATTCCTATCTAAGCGCTGATGGTGAAAATGACAACTTGTTTTAAAAATAAAAAATAACATTCCAGACACTCCCATCTTGGTTGAAAATAAAAAGAATTGCTGCTTCTGTTAAAAATAAACCTTTACTTTCTTACCATTAAAGGCAACTGAAAAGCTTCTAAGCTGTTTTAACAGTATGTTGGGTTTTTTTGGTTGTTTTATTTTTTTTTTACTTTATGTTTTTGTTGTTATTATTATTAATATTATTTTATTGGTAAATTTGCTAAAAAAGTCTCCTGAGAAGTGGATCTCTATATGATGAAAGGAGTATAGTGCCGTGCATTTCAACTGGATGGCACTTCTTATGAAAGCAAGGTGAAAGAGAGAGATGGCAAGAGAATGGCAAGATGGCAAATGATTTATCTTAAAATTGCCTGTGGTTGTGGGGCGGAGGTCATTATAGTATTTTTCACGTATGTGGTAAAATGGGCTTGTCCAATCAGGCAAAGTAAGGTCTTGAACCATGCCTTTATACACCCAATTACACCCAATCACACCATCTATACTTGGTCTCTAGTTGTCAAATGCAATTAATGTTTAGTTGTTGATATAAGGTAAATCTGCTCCACAAAAGATAGAAAACTAGAAGCCCAATGCCATAACTGAAACCTAAACGGGAGTTTGACTCTGCAAGCCAAAATGTGCATGGAGCAAATGTATCCAACACCGGAGCAGGAGAACCACTCATCTCCTATGAGTCTGTATCTGTACTTAAGAAAAATGAGGTTTTTTTGGCTTCCACATAACAGGAGATGGGACATGCATTGGTGATGATGAGGCTGGTGTGAGGTTTAAGAAAAGGCAAATAGTGAGAAATTTTAGGATAACTTATATTGTGAGATTGTGGGTATAAATTATTCATTGCATTTGGCAATGTGTAGAGAAAGTACCGTGTTGACTTTAGAGCAGATCTAAGCATAGACAAGATTAAAAAAAACCACCAAAGTTTTTATGTAAAGCCTTATATGCTCTTTGGTCAGTATTTTCCAGTGAGTTAAGGACACAACAGTAGTGCTTCCACTGTTCAAAGGGAACCAAATTAATTTTTCTTCATTATAAAAAGTAAATTTTAAGTGTAATTTTTGAAAGAGGGCATTTCAGCACTTTCATGAGCTTTAGACAGGACCCTAGACAGGACAGATGGGTCCTTCACCCAAACAGAATATGTATTATTCCATGAGCTTCTCCCTGTCCCAGCAGATATGTCAGCATATATATACACAGCAGTCTTACATGCTTACAATTTATCTTTTCAAAATAAGTCATCTTTATTTTATTCCAGGATAAGCTAGTAGTTTCATAAATGTCTTCCTTTAATTCTCATTCCTTAGTGCTCCAGGGGAGAGGAAGCAATTAGGCGGGGGATTGGAGTAGATGATCTTTCTTTCAAACAACATTACCTGAGCAGTTGTGCTCATTTTTCCTGCTGAGATGCAGAGTCACAGCCTGTCCCACCTCCTCTTTGGTACTCAGTACTCCTCTGCCCAGGGCAAGGGAATGGAAGGAGAAATTAAAGAACAAGGTTAATTTTAGTTCTTTTGCACCGAGTGTGAAGTTCACAGCTTTCAGCATTTCTTAGTAGGCTTCTCTAGACTTATTTCACCTAAATATAGTATTAGACACTTATGAACTGGGATGCATTAATTGAATTTTTCCTTCGTCACCTCTGTCCTTCCATCCACTTTCTCCTACCACACAGATAATGCCTGGACAGCTGTCAGCCATCTTAGTACAGACTTCCCTTGCACAGGGGGCTGGACTAGTAGCTGTATGGGGTGTCCAGAAAAAAAGGGACATTGGGCTGTTGTGCAGCTATTCCAGCGTTTCTTTCTTGATTATTTCCTGACATGAATCAAAGGTCTAGGACAAAACTAGGTGTTCCTGCTCTGGCAGGGGGATTGGAGTAGATGATCTTTCAAGGTCCCTTCCAATCCCTTATATTCTATGATTCTGTAATTCTGTGAAACCAGAAAGAGGACACAGAAAAATTAGTAAGAAATTCTTTGTAAGGAGAGAAAAAATCAGGCAAAAATGATCACATTGCAACAATTTTGGAAGCAGGAGCACAAAGAGGGACCAGAAGATCCTTAGGCTTTTCATTAGACTTTTCTTAACGACTTTATTGTAACTCTGGTGGTCCCTGAGTTGCTGTACTGAGGTTTAGGGGAAAAATAGTTTGGCCTTGCAGGGAAAGAGAATGGAGAGAAAGAGCAGATTTATGTTTCGTTTTGGTTTGGTTTTTTTTGATTATTTCTGTTCTTTCTCATTTGAGCTTTTTCAGGAAAAGTTCATTTTTACATTCTGAAAAAAATTTATCTTCTAAGTTTAAAAGAACTTCTAGTAGTCCTGAGGTCTCATTTCAAGAAAATGACATGGACCTACCTCACAGACTTGCAAACAATCGATAACAGTGACAGCAACAATAACAGCAGCAATGACATAAAAAATATAAAAGACTCATGTTCAGTATATTCCTCTACCTTTTCAAGTACTTTGAAAACAGGAAAATACTGATCTTTTTTTCTGAATAGGAAAATACTAAAGTTACTTTATTTTCATCTTCTGCATAGTTATGTGTATATTTGAGAAAAGAAAACAAGAAAAAGCAACTGTAAAAATAATGAAACGTTGGGAGTTAGTTTTCATACTTACTTCTTTTTCAATTCTCAGGAAAACCACAATAGGAATCTTTGATCCTGGTTGGTCTAATGGAGTGATAAATTAGGTCTTCGTTACCTACTCCTGTGGCAGTTCTTTGGGTAAATGGAAAACATCTATAAAGCCAAATGTTTTGATCTCTAAGGGTAAAGCTAGGAATAAAAGATATGTGCAACACTATAAAAGGGTTTGGTTTTTTTTTTCATTTTCTCTAATTTAAGACTACTGATGTCTCTGCTCATTTTTGTCGTTAGCTCAAAACACCTTTTGGGTACTTTGCGGTGCCTTATTCAACAAATAATCCCACTTAACTCCACAGGAGTGACCTCCAACACTAGCAACTAGCCAGTGATATTTAAATAATCATAGTATGAGTGTTGGAAGAACTCTGTGCTGCTTTGACATGTCTATCACTGATTGGAGCATATTTCAGTTATTTTTATGACATTTTAATGTGATAACCTGTAAATAGTCCTATGAGAATGACTTTGTAAAGGAGACGTAACACAGAAAAATATACCAATGCAAGAAAATACTTTAGACTACTTTAAATTATCATTTATGGGTATATTGAAGTGAACTAACGTTATTTTAAATTTTTTTTTAAAATCTTGTGTAGTTTTGTTTTAAGTGGATGCCCAAAGAACAGCTGGATAACTTCAAAAGCCCAGTCTTGATGCAAGCATCTAAATGTCCCTTGACTATCCAAAGGTAATCCTTGACTTTTTTGATAGGCCCTCTGTATTTCCTAGTTACAATGGACTTTTTTGTTCTGATTCAGCCACAGTTGCCCTTCCAGTAAGTTCTAATCATCCATTACTTTAAACTTTGAAAACTTTTTTTACCAGATTGGAGTCAATGGGAATCATTCTCTAACGTGTTTATGGTGAAACAGTAAAGACAAAATAGCTAGGACTATAGTAGTTTTACTTTTAAAGTCATACAAACTCTTGCAGTGTTTTATTTCCTGTTTTTATACCAAAGCCTATAAAAAAGCTCTGTATATGCTGTTTTGAAAGGGGTACTATTATCTAAATCACTGGGGTTTTTTTTTGTATCAGCCATTCTTGCTACTGGTTTTTTATGAGACTTTTGACAGCAAGCAGGGTGATCTTCTCCTGACCCTGATACCATCACATGGTACAAAGCACTATGAGGATGACCCAACTTGGAGTCCAGCTCCTTCTGTTCACGATGTAGATTCAAATGCAAAAATTGTAACACAAAGTCATGTTGGTGTCATAACCTTAACAGATTTCTAAGAGGTTGCAAGAGCATGCAGTCAAATATTTGAAGTGGAGCATTTTGCGGCAAACCTCACTTAATCTGTCCTTTATAGGAGGAAAGTTATAGCTATGTTTCCACTGAGTTCAGGCAAGACTTCTGGGAATATGTGCTTGTAAACAAAATTACAAAGATTCTTCCCACCTGCTTCTGCTTTTACTCCTGATTATGCCCTAAGGTTAATTATTTGAAAATCTGGAGGAAACTTCGTAGTCAGAGGTTGACCAGATTCCAGAAAGAGAAGAAATCCAAATAGGAAAAAGAGAACAGATGAGGCAAAACTGGTAATGTTGACAAATGGGTTGGCTTTTTTTATGTAGTCTGTCAAATTAGAACAGGGAAATAGTGATGTAATAGGAACAGAAATCATTGGTCATAATACAACCTGACATTTATTTCAAATTAATGGAAAGTTTCACAAGAAGTACATTTTATCCATAGTTTTTCTGCAATGCAAGAATTCTAAGCCTATTTTGTTCTTCCTGTTAAGTAAAGTGTCGTTCTCTCTGCTTTTCTGTATTGTTTTAATAGAGCTAGTCCACCTAGACATTAAACATTAGCTAAGCAGGTTTAACATTAACTCCAGTGGTAAAATTCTGGATGAAATATTTTGATCATCCATCTTTGTAAAACGGCAGACTGAAGAAAAGTTACCATCTGCACCAGCTGAAATTTCCTCATTTGCCTCATTTAAAGCATTTAATATAGGTGCCCAGCTTTGGCAGCCGGACTATTTTTATTTTTTTTTTTCCACTGGGTTTACAGGAAGCCAAGTCTTAACGGCTTCTTTATAGCTGGATTTGCAGCAGCAGCAGCAGTGCTCGTTAGACACTTTTGGTTAGGTGGGATCATTTTTTTCAGTTGTTTAAAGGCTAGGGGTGCAGGCTTTCTTCAAGGTGAATAGAAAGTCCAGGTCAGATTTATTTTATTCTGGGATAGTTATCTAAAGCAGGTGAGATGAATCTTGGTCTCTGGCTGCATTGGTTTGAGGAAGAACCTAGCTGACTTATTTAGACTAGATGCCCAATTTTTCTATAACTGTATTTGAATGGCATACCCACATTGTTGTTAATGAAAATGTCAAGCCCTGTGAAAATGTAAGGCACCTCAAACATGGAACTTAAATTTCAGATAGGTAAAATACCTTCCTGTGCTGTCTCCTGTGGTTAATGGCAAAGGTACCATCAACTTCAGTGGAAAACCTCAGCCTACAGATGTTCAGTGGTCTGATTATCTGACCAGCCTTATGCTTATGTAAACTAAGTCTCAATTCCATCTTTCATAACAATGGATTTAACAAGATTTTGTGGGTTGCAAAAGTTAAACGGAAGCTGGGTCTTAATATTGTTGTAGGAACTATAATATCCCTAGTATATTTCATACGCTACTTATTTCTGGATTTGGGGCAGTAAACTCAAAATGCACTGGTTGTGTTCATGTCACGTTGCTTGTGGTAGTTTGTGCAAATAGCATGCAGGTAGGTGATTTGTCAGAGCTCCAGAATCTAACCTTTTTCTAGTCAGACTTTCCTTGAAATGTTTTTCCTCAATGCACACTTACCAGCAGAGGTGCTAATCTCTGGAGCGACCCTGCTGGTTTAGTCCTGAGCTGTTTGCTGGGGAGAAAATAAATGCTGATGGTATGCTTAGTATTATAACATGAAAGGAGCACACCAGATCCAGAACAGATAAAGAGAACATTGAAAACGTTCTGTGAGGCAAGGTAATAATATTCCAGAAATTGGAAATCACATCAGATGAAGTCAGGGAAATGGAATGTATGTCATGAGACGTAAAATGTCTGATGAAAATACAGAGGGTTTAAGAAAGTTATTTTAGACATTGAACCAAAATATTTCAGTCTCAGAATCAGGAAGTCTGAGAGAGAATAGTTGGGTGTATTGGAGCCTCAGGAATCTTAATAAGCATTTGAGGGGAACAAGTTTATGGAGTTGATAACATCAGTTTTTAACAGTGATAATTCAGCTGAGATGTTGCCTGAGACATACTGTTGTAAGGGAGTAAGCATGAGATCAATGAGGTGCAAAAGAATAATGATGGAAAAAAATTACAAATTCATAAAAAACAAAAAATGGTATACACCTAGAAATTTTGAATGGACTGTACAGAGAATTTTCTCAGCTGCAGACAAAACTATAAAAATACCAGTTGCATAATATCAGTTGCTACACTAGGAAATTGGATTGTAGGAAATATTTTATTTAGATTTTTTTAACTCCTAAATGATAATATTTTAAAAGACAAAAGTTTTTTTCTAAATTAAGAGATCACAAAGAGATTGCAAAATAGGTATTTAAAAATTTTTGTAATACAGTCATATAATTTTTATTTATCATTTGTATTTAATACTTAGTGTGTAAACGTTAGTCCTATACTGAATTTATAACTAACAATCCTAGGACTTTTATCTGTTAGTCTGAGGGGTTTTTTTTTGATTCTGCATGTTTTTTCTTTCTTATTCTTTTCCATATGTCTGCAGCATCATTAATGCAGGAGGAAGCAGAGAAGCTGAAGAAATGAATGAGCAGAGCAGTTAATTAAAGAGATTATATCTGTATCTGGGCACATCTCATAGAAATCTGGATTAACCTTCAGCAAATGAGAGTGGAACCTTTAATTTAGTTCCAAGAGTAATAAAAATGTTCTGGATGGAAATGTGTATCATTTAATAGCACAGCTTTCTTACTCGCATTGCCTGTATATTGCATTACTCCCCAGGGGACGCATTCCTTCACATTTTTCTCCATCAAAGCCAGAATGCTACTATGCCACGTAAATTGAGGCAGTACTTGAAGGGAAAGAGCTGGTGGCTCATCGTTATATAAACCCTGCTGGCAAGTTCAGAAGCAATGGAGTTACTGAGTTTCTCAGTTCTGCCTGTTCAGCAACGGGAATTTTAGCGGCCAACTCCTGCCCTGGCAGCACACCCTTTGTTGGTGTCTGTCTGCAGTGTCCAGAGCAGCAAAGCTGAGCTCTGCATGCTTTTGGGCCGTCACCTCTCAGCCCATGCACAGAGGGAAGCCAGTTTGCAGGGTATCTCAGCTGCATTACACCTGTGAGGTGGAGGGGGTAAAGAGGTGGGTTGGGGTGTAGGGTGTCTCCCCAAAGCTGTAGTACAAGTGCCTGCAGTAGCACACTGCAGGGGATATTCTGGCTAATGCTGGGCTATTGCCTTGTGTAAGAACTGCAGGAGCATATTCCCTGGTTTATCATTCTCCTTATCTGTTTCATGGTGTCTTTTACATGGTGCTCGCCCTGTGAAGTACCATGTTATCACCACCCTATTCAACAACCTCCAACCCAGCTCACTACACTTGAACCTCATCTTGTCCCCTCCACCAGACTTGCTAAAACAGCATTTGCTCTTTTTTCCATCAGATACTCTGTGGATGATGGGAGAAGCCCATATTGTTTGTTGTTGTTTTGTTGGTTTTTTTTTTTTTTTGTTCAGGGCTATAATTTTCTTCCTGTTAACTTCACTGTGATCTTTGGGAGAGTAGGAGTTTGCCCCTAATGTGGTACTTTAAGCTTTCATTAATGAAATAGGACAATCACAATACTGGCAAGGTATGGGGGATGCCCCAAAATTGATGAAAGGGGACCCCATGCACACAGCTGCTTTTTTCCTTGAGTCTTTCTATGAACTATGTAAAGCAGTTGTCAAGGACTCCTGACATAGAAGATCAAGAGGGAAAACAGATATGAAAGACATTTTAGTAAAGCAATATTAAAAGCTTTGAAAAACTTTATAAATAATAATAATAATTAAAAAAAGAACAAATTTGATTTTTTTTTCTGTCCTCCCACTTTGAAAACCTGTTGAAGGGGAACAGCGTGGTCTGAGACATATTCAAGGGCAGTGCTGCTTCCCTCTTCTGTAACTTCCTTCTGTTTCTGCATGGAGTTTGACCATCCTGGCGTTTGGGAAATTTCTAGGAGGCTCATACGAGAATTCCTTGTGCCAAAAACATTAGTTCCAAATACATGTTTTCAAAGCTAAAAGTGGATAGCACCTTTCTCCCAGCTGCTTCACTGCTACTCTTTTTAGAGCATGGCAACTGATCTCAGTCCATCTGATCTCAGTCCAGCTCAAAAGAGACGGGCAACATGTATCCCTATTTTAGCTTGAAAAAAACCAAGAAAAAAAAAAACCCACACCAAAAAGTCATGGCAGAAAAGTGCTTTGAGAACAGTTTGACAGTAGTCAATAAGGAACAGCCAACACAAAGCATCTGGACAAACACTGAACTGCTTAAAGCAGTGACAATGAAGTGTTATTTGCTTGTGTTTTCCCTAACTGCGTATTTAAACTTAACAATCTTCTTATTTTCTCCTGATACTTTTCTCTACCTTTTGATCCTAAGAAACCAAGTAGTGCGTTATATAAACTATGAATCCTCTGACTGCACGGTATAGCTCTGGTTTCTAGAGCAGCTCTGTAGATTGTAGAAAAAAGGGGCTCAAGCATCCAGGAAATTCTGGTGAGATATCACGTGTGTCTGTCCCAAGCCCAATGACCACATAGTTTATAATAAGTATTTTCTGGCACTGCATAAAGCATCAGCAGATTGTAATGTCTTCTGTTCCACTAAATTTTCTGTCATCTACCCGATGCAACCTTCTCACCCTTATTGCAAAGTTTCTAACACCAAAACAATAAGAAAGTTCATTTTTTAACTCCTTAATTGTTTAAATACTGCTCTGTGCTTATCACAGTCACAGAATCACAGAATCAATGTCAGAAAAGTCCCCAGGAAAAGAAAATAGTGGACATGCACAAGACATGACTAGAAAGAAGATCAAAAGGGGAAAAAAATAACTTGCTTGGTTTGAAATTTAGAAATCTGATCTTCTCACAGGATAGTCAAACCAGCACTGTATGGGCAGACTCATAGAGCAATGACAGCGATGCTGATGGATTTCTATGGCAAAAATAGACACAGAATTACGTTGCAGAAGTATGTCCATGTACTCCTAAGCAGAAACTTTCTAGAGCCTCGGACAAGCTGGTAGGAGCTGGGATAAGAAACTTGGTAATATATTGACAGACATCTCTGAATATGGTAGATACAGACAGGTATGCAGGTATGTATGTATAGCTGTTCTTCCTTAGACTTGTTGTCCCATCCACTGTTGGATTAGATGCAGATAGGATTAAATACATAAGAAGTTACGACGGAACAAATGGAAGGGTGAAAAGACTTCCGATTGAATAAGAAAAGTATCACAGAGGACTGAATGACATCTGCCTCAAACTTTCTTGTTCAGATTTCATAAACATTGTGAAATGCTCTGTGGTCTCTCTTACAAACAAAATGTATCCAAAGGTCTTTGTTAAAAATCTGGTTAAAAAGCCTCCAGAATTGCTATTTTTTTGTGGTCAAAAACCATAACAATGAGGAAAAAAAAAATTGAAAGTTATGAGTAAAGGTCACGCCTACCTCCCAGTATCTATGCTTTTAGAGTGATCGTGAGTGATAATTTCTGTCTTTTTTTCTTCAGTGACATTTCAAAAATTTACGCTAAGAAACAGGATGCAATTCTTAGATGATACCTCAAAGAACTTACATATTAAACTCACGAGACTGAGACTTCCCAGAGACTGTCATGTATTACACGTTTAGATTAATATCATGGTAGCTTGCAATTCTATAAAACTGTGATGTTAATTTCTGATCCTACTTTTAAGGGATCCCAAAAGGAAATTTGTAAGAAGGGCATGAGAGTACTCATTGGAGTGTGAGTTGGTATCATCAAGTGAAAACTTGATATAGTAATCTGAAAAGTGGCATTAGGTTGCCTTTTATAAATAAGTGAATGTGGGAGTATGTAAACATACTGTGTATAACATGTGGAAGAAACAGTATATAGGTGGGAGAGGGACCTGACTGCAAGGTATTGGTGCTGAAATAGCAAATATTCCTCATAGCTCAACACTGCAGTGCTACTTTGGGTGACAAGATGGTACAAAGGACAGATTTTAAAAGATTTCCAGTACTTTAGGGATATGATTTATGGATCTTGTGTATCCAGCCTCAGCTAGCCATCTAGGCTTCTTCCATGGTCTGTGGAAAGAAACCCTATAGCCATGTGGTAATGGATTCATCTTAATATAGGTCTGTATGATTAACAGGGTGAATCACTTCCTATAACTGCCTATCCCCCTCCATGTACTAGAGAAGTCACACACATAGCTAATTACTTTGGGTGTTTAACTTACAGATAACAGAAGTTAAATGAAATAAAAATCCTCTCCCCTTAGCACTGTAAATAACCATCTAGTTCCTATTGTGTAACTTGTGAGTAAGCAATCACGGTCTCTGAAAAGTAATGATGCATAAGACAAAACTTTCAAACTCCCCATATGCAGTTTCTTGTTCTGTTTTGAGGACAACACAGGCAGGAAAGGGGAGTCAGTCCTCTGGGTTCATTGTGATTCTTCAGGGTTTTTTTTTAACCTGTCCCTTACAGACAAAGGAATCTGTTGTTTCATCTTTCTAATGCAGCTTTGACATATGGAGAGAGACAAGTTCTGTAAATGCATGGAAGTGAAAACTCCTGGAAGTACAATCTTTTTAGCTATAAACTTAGAGTGATATCAGCTGGGAACTGTAATTTAAAAATCAATGTACAATAAAAGTTTCATTTAAACCAAACAGAATTTTTTTTTGTGAGTTCTTTGCACAGTATGAATTTTGCACTCACTGATTGCACCACACTATTACCTTCAAATGAATAAAATCTCCTGTGATTATGGGCAGGGTGTATAAATCTTAAATAGTGCAATGTTAGCCATCTTTATTTTCTAGTAACCCAGACCTGGAGCATCCACATGTAATATGTAGGCATTATTTAATCATAAGCATCTTCATACTCAAGAGCAGAAGAAAAAGAGTTTGCTCTCTTTTTAAACTGCTGCAGTACCTGAGCCAAGATGCCAAATGAATATCCCTTGAATGAGGATTAATTCCTCTCATCTGCACTTCTATCTTAGTCTGAAAAAAGGAACATTTTCTGCCTCCTTGAAAAGTCATAGTGCAAATATGCACTGCAGGCATATGAATACTGCTCAACACCAAAAGGCCAGAGTCTGGTGTACAGGCCTATCTCTGTGAATACGAGATATTAAATCTTATTGAGAGCAGTGGACTTTTCTGCTGGGACGGTTCTCTGATCATGTTCCATGGTCCATGATGGAGCTCAGATTTTTCTCAGTTCTTGTGAAACTGTGTCTCCTCTTGACTCAGAGAGAAAAATCTTTTTACTAGTAGTTTTCTTCTTGCTCAAATGACTGACTGTTACTAAGAAGTACCTCACAGCCTTAGAAAGAATTAATTTTACTGAATCTTTCTGGAAATTTTACCCCTGTTACTAAGTGATCACTATAAAAAATCTAAGGGATCTAAAAATGAGAAAAAAAGAAAAGGGGTCTGGATGGCACCTTGTTGGATTTCTACACATGTCTGTATTGAATAAAGTGAACCTAAATCTCATATGGCCAGCTGGTCTTTGATAATATAGTATCCAATTCTAATTCACTTTTAGTTTCCCTTCCCTTCCCTTCNTGTTTTGACAAGTGTTTGGAGGAAAAGTGAACTTTTGCCTGGCATTTTTAGGGGATTTTTTTTCCACAGAAGTGGAACATGGGAGTTAATGAATAAGAGCAGAGTCCTACAATGCTGTACACTGTATTTGCACTGCAAGCAATATGAATCCTGGGACAGGAAATGCACCTTTTTATGTTAACAGTTATAGGAGGTACTGTGTCAAATAAATCATTATGTTTGGTGTATCTCTGGTATTCTCCCAGAGATGCAGAATTCGAGAGGGAGGGAGCATGCTTCTAAACATGCTCTGTGTCCTGGTGTCTTGCTGGGTGCACGGGGAATTCGCAGTGCTGGGGCCCAACAGCATGTTAAAATTGGATGGTTTAAAATCAATCCCTCCTTGACATACCTTTCAAGTCTGAACAGATTGGAAGCCCTCAGGGTTCTGAATGTGACCTTCTCTGGAAGCAGTTTATGAGATTAACTCTCAAAGCACAGCTGGTCTCTGTCCCCCGTTATGCTACATATTAGTGATGCCATCAAACTCCATTTGGAAAAGTACAAAAATCTGCAAGCCTAAACTCATATCTGACTGAATAAACTTGCTCCAAATTCTGTATGTTTCCTACCTCTTTATTCAGAATTCTTCATGGGACTGCCTCCATAAAGAATCCCATGTGTTAATTTCATTAAACATTATATTGCACGTGGAGGAAAATATATCTTCTTTACAACAACTCTGGAGAGACTTTAGGCTTTCTCTTATGTACAGATTTCTCAAAATCTTGGTGATGCAAGGAAGGACATTTTTCCCCAAAATTTGTACAGAGTAATTTTCTTCAGAGAGATCTGCTTCATAACGCTGACCGTAGTAGCTGAACAGTTATTAGGAAATAGGATTCAGCAACTAATCTAAAGAAATGAGAAGTAGAAGCTTCCTTCTTGCTCAGAGCCTGTGATTAACTGCCAAGATCAATCCATGGGGCTTTCTTTTAAATTGAATTTATTCAAAAGTCCACTGTATAAACAGCACAGAAAGAACGAAGGCTCAAACTTTATTAGTTACATCATAGTTACTGTTTGTCTCTTATGGAGGGAGTCTGTGGCTATCAGAACCAGAACCAGAACAAATTTTTATTTCATTAGAGTACTACAATTAGACAGTGTCTGAACCAAAATGGAGTGAATCAGAACCAAATGCTTGTCAAGCATTCCTCCTTTAAGTCATGGCTGGCTGTAAAAAAGGAAGTTCCTGGCTGGCTGCTCATCTTGCTTTGGGATGGAGCTGCTCTGCCATCTGTGCTCCTACAATGGCAGCAGCTGATTCAAGCACTAAAACAAACATGGTAAAACTACATGTCATATATTCTACTGTTACACCTAAGAAACTAAAATACTGCAGTTCCTTTGCCTGCTTGCTGATTCATTTATATCTGAATATGAGAATACACGATACCAAGGATCAATCAAAAAAAAGCCAAACCCAGATATTTTATGAGAGTCCTTGGGCCCGCAGTTTTTATCCTGAAAAGTTCAGGACTTTATTGAAGGGTGGCAATTTCTGGACAGAAAAAAGTCATCAGGGGAGTAAATAAGGAGTAAAGTTTGGACACAAGATTGAAAAAGATCATTATTTTGGGGAACAACTAAAGCTTTTGTAAAATTTTCAAACTGAAAAATACAGTCCCTCTCTGGATTTGTAATCCAGCTACTTCCTAATATTGGAAGAAAGCCTGTCTAGCATCACCTAAAAACTTGTTTGTTTCCCGTTACACAATGTAAAGTATAATGACTTCATGGTCCTGGTGGAAGCATCATGCATCTGCTGTTACTCTGTTTTCAGAACAAGCTGTCTTCTATCTCAGAGAGGCTAAGGGGTCCAGACACAATTTCTTGGAATCTCTGAAACTAGAATAGGATAAATTCTGATCTGAACTGGAAGCTATACTGGAAAAAAAATTACTAATAAATCATGCTAACTTATAAAGTGGGTGGAGTACAGCATCTGCCTCAGCCATATTCCATCAGAGCCTCAAATGCAAATTGTGTTGTTCAAAACCCTGGATTGGGAGATTTCTCTTTAGATTTACTAGCCAGTTATAGCCACCCTTGGCAAAGTTTTTGCCAAGTAGAAAAAATATAGGTTCCTGGTAGTTCTGCATAAGGTATCTTTTCATTAAATGATTACATTAGCCTTATCTGACTAAGCCAACTTTCACTTGCTCTGATGAAAAAGAAAGTATGAATGCCACAGTGATAATTTCTGCAATTACAGGAATAACACCTCAGTTCCTCTTTAAATATAGAAAGAAGAGATACATGTTTGGGAACAAAGAGAAAAAAAAAGTCTGGAAACTTTCAGAGAAACCCACATAGTCATTGACAGTCATGGGCCAGAAACCTTCTGATAAATGTTCTTTATAGTGTTCTTATAATTTCGGACATGTGACAGAGCAAAATGAATGACTGCACTAGAGAAAGAGGACAATCAGCAAGGATGTAAAATTACACTTGGCACAGTTTGTTTTGCCTCAGAGCTTTCTAGCGAATCAGTCTTTCATTTTAGCATAAGGCCAAACCCAGTTGTTTTTTTTAACAATCTTTAGCTTTTGTGGCCGTTTGCTAGAAATGTGGGTAAAAAGGAACTTTGAAACACAGTACATAGTTACATTTCCAAAACCTACATCAGGCTTTGAATTGTTCACTTTCCTGGGGCAGAGGAGAGGAAGAGAGAAAAATAATTAAGGTGAATATTTTGTTCCTTGCATTTATTCTCTGCAGTAATAAAAGATTCTAGATCAAAGAGTTTCTTTGTTAGCAAACTCCAAGTTGAGCCTGTTCTAAAGACAAATCCAAGTCATATCCTTTTGATCTTTTCCTGTTTCATTCTTGAGACCACTCCCTTGATGCTCTACATACCTTCCATCATGTGAGCCTGCATGGTAATAGAATTTCCCCACTTTCAAACAGGGACTGATCAACCTCTCTTGGGGACAAAATCAGTAGCAACATCTTTGAAAAGAGGGTCTACATGTTGAGTAACCTTTGCCACTCTTCCCTTTATAAAACCAGCACTCTGGAGAAACAATAAACAGCAGCTTTTAACTCTATGACAGGAATTACTAAAGCTAGACCAGTGGGCTGACGAAGCATTTGTTTTCAACATTTTTGTGGAATATCTGTAGCCTTTCTTTATCTGCATCTGTAGTCCTCTGAGTTGGCTACTTGAAGGGACACATAACATCAGTGATCGGGGTCTTGCTCTACTCTGAACTTTATTTAAGGTATGTATAATTGGCTGTGGAATGTTTGTTGTTTTCATATTAAAAACAAAACCAAACCAAAATCAGTGCTATGTGAACAATTTAACTGCAGAAGTCTTTCATGTTTACTGCAGTTCTAATTAGAGTTTCAGCAGACATTTTCAAATATCCAACTGAAATCAAGGAAAATGAAAAACCAGACAGAAGGCAGTGGGGGAACTATATAAGCAGGGGTTTTGATTCCCATGCTGGACATCGGAAAAAAGCTACCACAGTATTGTGGCAGCTTGATGTTAGTGACAAAACCTCAGAGTGTAGCCTTGCAAAAGATATGTGGTGAATACCTTTTTTTTTTTTTCTGGTTTGTTGTTTAACAGTAAGTATTTGAGAATATTTTATATCAGGCCATCTCATTTGAGAGCAGTGATGGAGGTAGCTTCCTGAAAATAACTGAGGTGCCACAACTGTGAATATCAGGACCTGCTCCTTTGCAGCAAGGTTTTCATGATCTCTTCCAGAAATGAGTTTACATCCACAGTGGAAAGCTGGCTAGATACATTGTCCCTGATAGTGGTGATTGGGTGAATTACGGCATGAGGGAATGAGGCCCCAGAATGTATATATCTGTGTACACACACACATACGTGCACGCACACATAAGCATAAGCATATTGGTTTTAAACACTTTGCAGAACTACCTTTACCAGATGTACTTGTGTGCTCCAGTGAACAAGAACCTCTGCTTTAAGCTCAAAATGGCAGTATGTGTCAAAATTCAACTGGCATACAGGCCACAACCAGCTGAAGAGCTGCTTTTAATTAACCTCATTGCAAGACGATAATGAAAGTGCATTCCTCTTTTTCCTGTTGAATGAAGATGCACTGATTCAGCAATAATTGAACCCTAAACACTTCATGAACTTCTTCTGGGAGGAACTGCAAGAAATGCCAGCAAAGTCATCTGTGAGTCATTAGGAAGAGAGAGGCCTCTGTTGAGGCCAGTCTTCCTAGTCCCAGATCACAAAGGAAAGGCAGTGATAGTGGCTGGACATCTTGAGCTTTGCACTTGGCATAAACAGGCCATATTGTGAGTTTTCTGAAGGTAGTTGTTACAAGACAATAGGGCAGTCTGATGTGGTCTAAGATTTCTTAATCAAAGACACTCGCTTCTAACAGTTCTTTTACCCGTTACAGTAGAACTGTTTTTAAAGAGCTTATGTTAGAAAAGCAGGACTGCATTTATGTTTCTGCATTGTGACTGCCAGAGCCCTCAAGTGCTTTATTATAGTACACTGCCAGTTTTGTTGGAGCTAAGGTGGATAACTCCTTATGTTTGCAAGATTTTTTTCATGTAAGACCATAAACTCTTGCTGGTCTTGCCTAGAATTACACGTCTGCTCATGATGTAAGGTTGGTTTTGTGGTTCAGACCTTGCAATCAGTGAGCAAGAGGTTCTTAAGATACAACTTTGTGAATAATACATCATTTCTTAGATGAAATCCACTGCTGGGTGTACATATGACCAGCCATGTAATTCCCTATGGAGAGTCACAAAGCCTGGCTTCACTCCTACCCCTGGTACTCTCACTGCAACCTGCTGTTTCCATGGGAAACAAGGGAAAGAAAGATGTGGGATTTTAAATAAATAATAAAAAAAAAGAGGAAGAAAAAAGAGAAAGAGATTTGTCCTTACAGTGAGGTATGCCTAGCTGTCAGGCACCAGATGAATTAGAGTCAGCACTGGCAGGCAAAATATCCCAGCCAGTATCTGCCCATGAAGCAGGGGTTATATGAACTTAATTGCTCAAGGGAACATACTTTAGTTGCTGATTCCATGTCACACCCTAGTAATGTAAATCTGAACCTTGCTCCTGGATGAAATCTGAGAAACGTCCGCAGGCGTTTCACTAAAATCCAGCTCTGCTAAAGGAAGGGGGTGGAGTGTGTATGGAAGAAATGTAATCAGAGTCTACTGGCTAACCCGAAGCTTGTTTTGAAACGTAAGTGCAACATGTGCATGCTGGATTGGAAATGATGGAGGAATATTAAGCAGCAGCTTTGGAAAAGAGGGAGAGAATGTGTGGAGATATAGAGAAAAATGGAATAAGAAGTGAGGAAGCAGCTACAGAACAAAGCAGGGCTGGAAGTTCAGGTCAGAAGAAGGAGGAAGGAAAAGGGCGAGGGAGGTAGGGGGATGTTAGATGTGGTTGGGGCCAGAGATTGCTTTGCTCTTCCTTCCCAGATGTGTTCTGGGTCACAGAGCCTGGTCACGGGTCAACAGGGCCCTCATCCTGTCTCCAGTTTAGACAGAAGTTAGGGCTAGGGAAGAAGCAAAGATACAAAGATCATATGCATTTAATCTTCAGAAAAGGAAGTCATTTCAGAATAAGATGCGGACAACCTGAAGTATGCCGGTGGCCTGGCTGGCATAATGTGAGTGGGGAAAGGCCTTGGAGGTGCCTGGATCAGACAGACCAAGCAGAGGAGAAAACTGGCTGAAAGAGATGCAGTGATCGCACTGAAGTGATATCCTAGAGGCATTCTTCTTGAATGACAGCTCCATAACCCAGGAAAACCTTGAAATTGCTGTTATTTTTAGCGTCCTTCACAACAGAGGATGCTGAAAAGTACAAGCTCCTATTATGTGCTAGCTGGCTTCCACAGTTAATTGCTCAAAAAGAAGGAAGGGAGCAAGGGAAGGAGAGATGGATGAAAGGAAAGAACTGACAAACAAGAAAATTGCCAGTAACTTGTGGGGAGGGACGGAAAGACAAAGAAAATGAGAGACCATCTATTTGCACTTTCCCTACCATGTCTGTTTTTCATAGAACATTAAAATTTTCTGGAAATGTTTGGACGGATGTTGCAGATTTTCTATCAGATGAGCAGCTATCTGATAGTGCTGGCAGATGAGATGTGATTGCTCTTGGTTAGACGCTCCAGCCAGGCAACCATATATATTCAGAAGAGTCCGGTAGGTCCGTAAGGAACTGCACGGTGCAATATACCTAAAAAAATCTGAACCTGCTTTATATCTGCTTCACAGATGGGCAACCATGCTCAGTGTCAGTGTCTAGAAATCATTAAAATTACAATGCATAAACAAATAGCATAAAAAGTGTGTAGTGAGAAGATCCAACACATCCTGGGTGCACCAGACAGCACGGACACATGTAGAATCATAGAATATGATGTAAAATATGTAGAATGTAGAACTGTTTGGGTTGCAAGGGACCTTTAAAGATCATCTAGTTTAACCTCCTCTGCAATGAGCTGGGACATATTGAACTAGATCAGGTTGCTCAGAGAACCATACAATCTAACACTGAATGTTTTCAGGGATGGGGCATCTACCACCTCTCCGGGCAACCTGTGCCAACGTTTCACCACCCTCATTGTAAAAAAAATTCTGTGAGCACACATTGCTGTCTCATGCCCAGCTTTTCATCCATATAAGTTCCCTAGTACCCCCAAGTTCTTCTCTGCAAGGCTGCTCTCAATCCCTTCATCCCCCAGCCTGTATTGATACTGGGGGTTGTGCCAACTCACGTGCAGGACTCTGTACTTGACCTTGTTGAAGCTCATGAGGTTCACACTGGCCCATTTCTTGAGGTTGTCTGGGTCCCTCTGGATGGCATCCCATCCCTCTGGCCTGTCAACCGCACCACTCAGCTTGGTGTCATCTGTAAGCTTGTTGAGGGTGCACTTGATCCCATTATGTCACTGATGAAGATATTAAATAGTACTAGTCCCTTTATGGACCCCTGAGGAACACCACTTGTCACTGATCTCCATCTGGACATTGAGCCATTGACCCCTATCCTCTGGATGTGACCATCCAAGCAATTCCTCATCCATTGACCAGTCTACCTATCAAATCCATATCCTTCCAATTTAGAGAGAAGGGTGTTGTGGGGGACCATGTCAAAGGCCTTACAAAATTCCGGTTAGATGATACCATGTACTTCAGTGGAGGAAAATTTGCAGAGAAGTGTGGCAGCCCCAGCATAACAGATCTCTTCCAAGCATTTTAATTTGATATAGCTACTATTTACTATTTTACTTTCTGATTTGTCTCAGAAACCTTGTCAGGAACTACAAAATGTAGGCATTTCCTTATCATTTCACCCCCTTGTCACAGTAAAAGATGTACTGGAAGATGTAGAAGTAATTAGGACTCCCAGTAGCAACCGTGTGGCTTAGAAAAAGAAATATTAGATTAGCACCTTGACCCCAGAAGAAACAGGGAATTAAGTGTGACTGAAGGTTCTTACACTCTGGGAGAAACACATAATTTTCTTCCAGGAAGAACAGGGAGTTCTACTCCAGCTGACCGAACAGTCTGGGGTGCTTACCCCGGCACTGCTGTGGACCTCCATACTTTATTTTTAATAACGCACAGGATGGGAGCTTTGTTAAAAGGGTTAATGAAGTTTTATGAATCAGGTGCCCCTTTCCTTTGCAACTTTCCTAAGACACTTAGCATGTTATTTTAGGCACTTCCCTCCAGTGCTTAGCATGACCATATGCAAGTGAAAAATTGCCGTAGGACCTCCTCACCACCCTGCAGTTCACAGCCTGCAATGGATTTAGAAAATCCCTTTCCTTCACACTCAGGGGATCCTTTTTTCCCCTTCCCTGGGGCTGACCTGGGGCCAACAGGCAAGCACCCGCTCATCTGGCTGTCACAGGGCAGGCTTGGCTGCGAGCGGCCCCACATCTGCGAGCAGCTGGCTGTGGTGGTAGACTGACAGCTCCCTATGAAGGCTTCTGCCTGGGCTTGCCAGTAGGGACACACATGCCATTTGCTGCATGAGGTTCCCAGGCAAGATCAAGATCAAAAAAAAGCAGGGAAAGGACAGCCTAAATGGGATAAATGACACATCTTGATCGGGACTATGAGACAGCAAAGGGCTTTACACTGTCAGTACAGCTATCAGTGACAAACACCATGCCCTGTGGAGCAAAAGGAGCAATGTTGCCACAAAGTGTGAAGTGACCTTTGTAAATGTTGAGCAAGACACTTGCTGTAGCATGGGAAGCATCAAGGCAGATTGAGGAGGAACTTAGGAGATCATCCAGCTTTTCAGTTTTCTGCTCTGAGGCATAAGCTCCCTTTACTTTGTGCAACTGAAATTGTCTGGAGAGCTTTAGAGAGAGACAACAATCTGTAAGGAGAGATTATTTTTCAACATAGTAAACTTGGTATTTCCAGATTTCCCTTATACGTTCACCATCTATCTGTCTGAGACTATCCAGGCCTACCACTCATTACACATGAAAGCTTTTTAGGCGCTATGAAGCTATGAAACCCCCTTCTGAAATTTCACATCAGTTATCTTGCAATATTTGATATTACCTTGTTATTTGTAGTATATAGATAATACAAGCTTAGTCCTGGATTTCAAAGTTAAGCCTGTAAGCTGGCTTGTGGTTTCCTACTAATCAGACATTTGGAAAATAAGACTTATGTAGAAAAGCTGAGAGAGCTGGGTTTGTTTAGTCTGGAAATGAGAAGCTGAAAAGGCAAATGATAACAGGTATGCCAAGATAGCTACACAGAAGACAGTGACTGGATTCCCAGATCATGGGAAATAGGACATGCAAAAACTGGTCTATTTTGTCAGAAGATGGACATTAACTGAACAGCGGCATAGTTACTGAGAGGAATTGCAGAATCCCTTTAATCCTCTAATATATGTTCTTTCAAATGCACAGATGTCTGTGTGGCATAGATAGGCTTGAAGCTGCCCCTGAACATGGGGATGGGCTAATATCTGAATCTCTTGAGGCACCTTCCAGGCACCTGCTTCTATGATATTGCCTTAAGAATACATTAACACGACTGCCCCTGAAACCTGCCAGTGCTGCAAGAAGAGTGTTTCTAAAGATGTCACTCTACCTATGCTGTCATCTTACAGCCATCAAGACCTGATGCTAAATAGAGATTGAGCACTGAAAGGGTGGAGGGTTTGGAAACCATGATACGTGAAACAGTTGAGATGATGGTCATCAGAGGGAGCAACAGCAGCACAACAGCCTAGTTGTCTATGATATATGATGTTAGTGAAGCTCATTACAGGGATGCCAACCAATAGGCTGCTGTTGCCCTGCAGTCCTGTGGAGCCTACATGGGCCATGGCTTCCCCTGTCACCCAAACATACTGCACAAACTGGGCGTAGCAAGCCAAATGGGGAAAAATAATTTTGTCAGAAGAAAGACTCTCTTTCTGCCTTGATTGCCTCCCATCAGTAGCTGTAATGCCAGAGGAAACAAAACCTTCTGCTGTTCCTACTGTGCCACTGTAGCTGTGCCATCCTTCTCACGTGCCACCCTCAGCTTCCCACACAGACTCCACTTTGATCATTCCACCATTTTTTTGCTTTCTGAGATCGTGCAGGGCCTCTGTGGAACAGCTCCAGAGGTTTTATTTTCATGAAGGCTCTAGATCCTATCTGAGTAGAAGTCCTCAGGATCTCCCTGCTGTGGCTGCATTGTCACAATAATGAGTTACAGGCTGCTATAAGCGGCATACACTGTGTGAAGACAAAATGAATCAAAGACTCAAACAATTTTGTGATGCACAAGTTCGGTAGAAGTTTCTTTAAACTTATTTTTTCCTTTGCTGATGGTGGCTCTGCATTTCCCAATCTTGAACAGAAGTGGAAATTCCAAAATGCTAATGGAAAGGTTTTACTTGTGGTCTATGACCAAGACATAGGCACAAAGTACTGGAAATATTGTAAGAGCATTTTAACCATCAGCTTGGCAAAGAGTAGCAATATTTATTTATTTATTGCCTAGACTGGCTCAAGCATTCAAGCGGTTAGCACCAGGAGTTCCCAGACATTTATTTATGTCTTTTTTTCTATTCCATAAACAAGAGAGTTTGTATTTGTGATTGCCAGCATATCCTTCTGTACTCTGTACTGGTTCAGTATTCTTTTAACAAATCACTAAATAAAACACCGTCCAAATTTCTGAACTAGTTTTGCTTTCTACCCTGTTGTAAATGAAAAGCTTTAAGAAATCATTTGTGGAAAAGGCTCTGTCTTTCTTTGGGGGATTTTTGCACCAATGAAAATTGTTCATATAGTATGTGGACTATGATTTTTTTTCTTTTAGTTTTCATTGTTCTTGTGTTCAGTAGGCTTGAGTCTGGGACTTACTACTACTCTGTTGTTCCAAACGGCCTTTGGTTAACTTCAGACTTGTGAAACTTCTGTGGGTGTAAAAAAGGACAAAATGCTTGAGATTTAGGGAGGAGTAAAAGGTTTATGTATGCAAAAAAAAAAAAAAGAAAAAAAAAAGGAAATAAAAATAAATTATTTAAAATATCCCCCCCTTGAATATGTGTTCAAGACATCTTGTAGCTGAGCTTTGCCCTCACTGCCGTGTGAGATAGGAAGATTGAAAGGATGGCATGAATGCAAAATAGGGTTTGGGATTGTATTTCTTTTTAAAAATTATGGCTGTGAACCATAATCTCCACTGCAATTTCCTGGCTCTTGTGTGGTATCAGATATTTTATGGTCATGTCCTTGACAAGGGCAATGATACTTTTTGCTTTTAAAGCTAACAAGAAGAAATTGAAATTTTATCAGTAGAACACTTCAATTAAATGTACAGTTTCTACAAGGCATTTATGGGTGTGCTTGCTTATTGGGTGGCCTTTCTTGGTGCGGGTGAACTAGATGATCTCCAGAGGTCCCTGCCAACCTCAACAACTCTGATTCTGTGAAAATATGGACGATTTCCTTTCCCTCCTGACAGCCTTTCTGTTCCTTCCCTCTCCTAGAATTCACTTGTGTGCTCACTGGAACTTCTGTGTTGGTTATTCTCTGAATTTCATTTGGCCTTTGGTATTATATTTATTTTCCTATTTTAGCTGTGTAATAAATGTTATGTAAAATTTTTACATCATTTCATTACTATTTTATGTAAAAGCATTTGTTGTCCCATGAAATCTGAGCAGTTAGCCAATATTCAGGGATTTTTTTGGGGTTGTTTTTTTTTCCCCCAATAAAGAGAACATGTTTTCATGAGAGATAAATTTTTTTAACACAATCTGGTCTATTTACAATGAATATTAAGTCCCATTTGCTTGGAAAAGAAGAGGTAGATGGAGATGATTTCCTTGCTCAAATTTTCCAAGTCTTCGGTCTTTCTCTTTTAGCACCTTCTCAGGGCCACACTTGTTTCTTTTACTGTTTCCAGACTTTAATTTCTATCTGCTTCTGACAAAGCAGACAGTTTCAATGAAAAAATGCCGAGTTCTGTACTCTCATCAGTTTGTGGAGACATCTCCACCCATGTTACTCAACCTCTGCTGAGACATTGCCCACATCTGGCTTTTTGAGGGTGCCAGCTGTCTTATTCTGGGTAGGAGCTCAACAGCTTCTTACATTTGGCCAAAATGAAGAAAAAATCACACATTTGCAGTTTATAAGCATATCTGATGGCAGCTCTCCATAACATCTTTGTGATAAGTGTGTAACATAATGTAAATGTGTAATGTTGATTAGGCTGACAGGTATAAAGCTGGCATTTAATTTAGCTCCAAGAAAAATGTTCATAGTGCTTTATTTTCCAGTGGAAAAGTTAAATGTTAAACATTTCAATTCATTCACAGCTGATGAAGGAATACCACCTCTGACCCACCAAAGCAAACACCAGCCCCCCCCACCCCCCCCCCCCCATCCAGTTATTTAAAAAAATGCACAAAAGACCACTGGGGCCTGATTTTTGTTCAGGAGACTTCACTGTGTGAATTGAGAAATTGCACACACATTTCACAGATGAAAAGAGGAAAAATGTGATAATTAAACCTTCCAGTTTGGCAATTAAGATTCTTAAAACCATGCTGAGTGTCAACAGTTACAAGTTCTTTTGGACTGATATTGCAGCTCCCATCTCTGTAGAAACAGCTGTCATTGTAGGCATTGTATTGGGTCATGAAAAGAAGAAATAATCTCTGAAGAAAGTTTGATTCTCTTTCTGGAAAATTGCAGAGCTTTCCTTTTCTCCCAAACTGAATTAAACCAGCAAAACCACAATTAGCTCAAAAGAAATCCCATTTTTTGGAAGTAAATCGTGCATTTCACATATCACTGGACTGACACCTCACTATGAGGTCTGCAATGCCAGAAGAGGTCTGTTGACTTTTCCAAGCAGAAAGAAAATGCACTTCCAAATCACACTTATACCCCCTTTCCACCACATGTAACATATGTTTTCATCTCTATTAAGAACATTCAAATTAATCTATTATATCATGGGAAACATTTATGCAGGCCCTGCGCCCCAAAGATCTTTACTTTTACAATTAGCTTATTTTCCATGGTAGACATGAGATACATTATTCTTCTTTCCCACATAAGTCACTACATATGTAAAACATCACTGGAGGTTCCTTCCTTTCTTCAAGCTGACTTTCCCTGACTCTCCACATTAGTTTGGCTATTCCAGCACTTCTAAAGCACTCCATATGTTGATGAATAAACCGTCATTTCCCACTTGTAATGAGATTACTCAGTCCTTGGGAGCAGATTTATTAGCTACAGTTATTTCACGTCTAATCACAGCCTTACTTTCCATAAAGAAAATGAGCAGACACGGATTACATATGAGAACTTGGGGTCCTAAATATTTGAGTTACGTCTGTGTAGACTGTTATTTGGAAGGAAAGCAAAAGGAAACAATAAAAGGCAGAGGGGAAGGGGTTTTTACAAACCTGTGCTAATAAATATGAAAAGTCTGTCAATGGACTTTCTGCACATGCTTTAGAGTTTTTACACAGGCTGAATACACCTTCACCATATTTTTATCCAGCAACAACATCATCTGTTATGAATAAATGATGGGTGGGAACAGAAAAATGCAATGCAGGGAATATGCTATAACAGCGGAATAAACAGGCCTTGTAGTAACTGTGTGGTGAGAGAGAGACTTTGTGTGAGGTAGAAACCACATTTCTCCCAGATGGTAGGGGCAGCTGTCCTGAAGGAGAAGGGGTAAGATGAGGCCCAGCTGTAACTCCTGCTCTCCCAAGTATCACTCTGATCCCAGAACCATGCAAGAGAGAGTTTTGGGAAAACTAAAATTCAGGTCATCTTCCTCCTTTCCTATCCATTGTGCAGGGTGAAATTCAGAGAGAAGCACCAATCAGAAACTTCAGCTACAAGGGCATCTCCAGATGTAGCCTAAGGAGGGTTCTTTGAGCATTTGGAGAACTTCCTACCTAGGGGAGATTTGGACCTGTAATTACCATTAGCTGACTCACCTTCCTCTAAGCCACAGCTGGATCTCTTATTGCCTTCTCCCCTGACCCTGTTTCATTATGAATGTTCATTTCAATGTCTCCCTTCTCCTTATCTTTCCTTCTATTTAGTGTTTTCCTCCAAAGTATTGCCTCTTTCCCTGACGTTAGACCCAGCCTTATGTGCCCCCCACCACCAGGGGTTATGTTTGTAGTGCTAAACCCATTCAGGAATCTATCTATCTTGCCTGTTTAGAGTAGATACTTTTTGCAGCAAGCTGCAGCTGTGATTCTTCGAGGGCTGCCTTCTAGGTTGACGCTGATGTATAGTCATTCTCTGTTGCTAACACATAAATAAATAAGGAATCAATAAACAGGAAATGAGTCTTTTCGCAGTTCCAGAGTCCCCTTGCAAGTCTTATTGTATGGCTAGTGCAGTTAGGTGTGGTGAAATAATAGAAAAGACAATTTTCCAAGTGTATTTCTTAATGTGGAAATTCTCATTCCACCATTCCTTTCTCTTAATAAGTTTGTAGTTGCAGGTTTTGAGAGTTAGTATTAAAAGTTACCAGTTAGTTCAGAATCTCTTACTGGTTGGGAAGAAGTAGTATATTTGAATATAGGCAAATGAACTGTAAATATTTTTTAACCATGGAAACCTTGGTTTGATGATGACTTCACTCCTACAGAAAAGTCTAGTGAACTTCCCAGTTTTCAAGGGAGGGATATATTAACAAAAAGATCCAGGCAGTGCTTTTGGGATTTATTAGGGCTCACTGGCTGAGACCTCTCTCACACAGTGCCTCTGTTGCCAAGTTACATGAAAAAAGCAGTATAGTGCTCACTGCTAAAATAGCATACATTCACAGTGCCTGGGGTTTTTGATGCTATCACTTCCATTCAATATACTAGTATATATGAGATTAGAACTAGAATCTGAAATGGAGAAAATAGATGGTTCTGGGCATTCTACTGTACTGCAACAAATACCACATTTTTGTTTTCCAAATAAAGGCTAGATCTCCAACTCTGCATAGATGGAGGGTGTTTGGAAGAGCATTGCTTTTACTCATCTTAAAAACCAGAGTAGCTGCAAGCCTGCTCTATTGTGGGTGCCTGCAGCACTGCCCTACCCTATGTTAAAATGTTGAGTTTTCTGAGGAGTTTTCTGGCATTTTACAGTCTCTGCCTAGACCTGGGCAAAGATGCAGTATAAGTATCCCACTTCTATAGCCTGAGATGTTTATGAGTTGAGTGCTTAATGCAGCTTTGGCAGTGCAGTGCCTGCAAGTACCATGCATTGTACTTTTTTCTGCAGGCCCTTTGCCTCACAAATGTTGCTAAGCAAACAGCAAAACCAGTGGATACACTAAAATTGTATCCAATTATGGCAAAGCTTTAACTAATATGTGGGTATCAACAACAAGGACACTAAATATTAATTACTCCAAGACATTTGATGTGAAAACATAATTAGCCAAGGTCAACCAAAACCACTACTGCCTTGTTGTAAGAGGAACAGGAGGTGAATTCATACAAAGTTGCTTTCTTCCATTTTCTTATTTACTAAACCTTTCCTCACTGAATTGTCTAGCATCTTTCTCTTACTGGACCTCAGCTCAATCACATCATGATTGTAATTTGTGCTTTCTTAATTTCCCCTGAACCAGACTCTCCCTTTTATTTTAGTGTTCCCTTTGCTTGCCTATGGTCTCCTTCCTATTATCATGCTGACCCAGTTGCTATCCTTCAGAAGTAATTCCTTGTTTCCATTTTGCTGTTCTTTCATTCTCTCTCTTATAGCTCTTTTATTCTAATCCTTAATTACATATATTCTTATCCTTAGCAACATGGAATTATTATATGTCACTACTTAGCAATATTATTGTATTTCTTGTTTTTATTGTGACACAATAGTACCACATTTGTACTTGGTGCTTTAATCACAGATTTTGAAATGTTAATATAAGCCCTGTACAAATATCCCAAGATAGAGCCCAAGATGATTCCTACTCCAAGGACTGTAAAAGTGTAAGAGAAAAGGCAACACGAGAACTTAAGATAAAGAACAAAGGAAGGAAGGAAGGAACAAAGGAAAGAAGGAAGGAAGGAAGGTAGAGTACAAGAACTGTAGTGCCATGTTGCTTTGCTTTATTCACTTATCACTATGTCTTCACGTTGAAGGATTGCTAGCATATTAAATAATGGAATCTGTGTTCCTTAATTTTGCCAAATATCTTTTTGTTTTTAAGGTCATACGAATTCTTAAATTCCCAGGCTACAGCAATCAAATTTAACAGGTTACTTTCTTCCAAAAGCCAAACTGGGACCAAATTGTGTTAGATAGCATTTGTGGCCAAATTATTCTACTTCCAGCATGTTAAACCTAAAGGCAATGTGATTCATATAATCAATTTTAGTTACATACTCCAACCATCACCTGGAAAATAAGCATAATATTACTCAAATCTCACATGTCTTTACTTTAAAAAAAATCCCTGTAGAAACATGTCCACTTTCAGAGTGTGAATTGCTCCTAACACCTAAAAACTAACAAGAAAACTACTGAAAATTATCCCACAGCTGTAGCTGGGAAATTTGTGTTTCATACATGTGGACATAGCATATGGGAATTCCAGAGATTTCTGAAAACAAAAGTTGAGTTTTGAATGATAGACTGTTTGTGCATTAATGCAAACAACATGGGCTAAACTGAGTGCCATGCCTGTTTTTTTGATTAAACTGGAATATCAACAGCTGTAGGACACAGTCTTGATTTTGCTTTTGGAAAAGAGAGTTATCTTCTTCTTTTAATTAACAGTGAAAGCCTGTAGAGAGCACTGAAGAGATTTGCTCTGTGCCAAAAATCTTCATAGGGCATGCAAGGTCTGTTCTTTGAGAAAATTGAACAAAAGTAGATAATGTTGAGGCAAAGTTTACTAGGGGAACAAGAGTATAGATTCATGAGATGGTGCCTACAGCTGAAAAGCTAGCATGAGAAGTTTCCACCCGTTGTGTACTCCCTCTCCTGTGCTATCTCAGTTGTAGATCATAGTGTTAAGCTCTCAGATAGCTCACTGAAACTATGACAAATAGCTTTTCAGAGAAGAGAAATTGTTTTTATTCTTCACGCTGATTACATCAGTGGTCTTGAGGGTGCAGAGAAGTGAATTCACGCTGGCTTTCCTGTCATGGCCAATGCCCTATCTGACAATAGATATAATAAGTCCACCAAGCAACACACAGAAGTTGCTTAGATACCATTGAATCTGCCTTCTCTGAGCAGAGGCATCCTTGGCTGAAAATGACTTATCAAAGTTTATCTCATGCTAGAACCCAGATATCACTTAGAAAGAAGTCTTCTAGTGTCTTTGGGAAACCCAGCCTGGTAGGTATGCTTTGAGCAAACCTGAGAGACTTTGTGAAGTACAACAAGAAGTTAGAAGTTAGACCTTTTTGTTGTTGTTGATTTTTATTTGAGGTTTGTTTGCGTTTTTTTATGGGCACCCATGAAGTGGAAAACTTAGACTCATGCTCTTCAGTTTGATGGGATCCAAGATTACCTATCCTGATTTTCCAGATATTGCTTAGAACTTTGCCCAACCAGAAAGACTGAGTTGGAACTACTCTTGCTCTTCCGTAAACAGTTTTTAGTGGAATGGGGAACCTATGAGGTATCTGAGATATCAGTGAGTGCAAGTACCACTGTGTAGATCACTCATCTTCTTGTAGAGGTGGGGTCTGTCATCACCATCTCTATATTAAAAGTGTACAGTCAGTTCCTGGATGCTCAACAGAAACCAATATCTGCTCCATATCCAGGTTAGTATTCTCACTGCTTCGTTCAAAGAACTGGGAGAGGCCACGTTACTAAATCAGGCAATTTGGTAATGTCCCAGGAACAGATATCAATCTGCTATTATTTAAGATACATACTATAAACTACAATAATAGAGTAATTAAAATTCTGGATGTCTAATAATTTCTTCTATCTGAACTAAGCAGCTTAAATATTTCAGTTTTATAAGAGGGATTATTTGGCATACTTATTTGTTGGAATTCTTATGTCAGCTATTTTTTAACAAAAAAAAAAATTACTTCTGCATATAGTTTTGAAAGGCTTCAGAAGGCTTTTGGCTTCACATTTTTTCCTCTGCCCTACTGCTTGCAAAGATAGCTTAAAGTACATTTTAAAATGTAATTATTTAAATGTCATTCAATAGTGTAAGTTCTGTGCCCAGATACCTGTGTCAATGTAGCCACACAGCTTCACAAGGGGAGAAAGAAAGAAACCATGGTAACAGTGTTACTGAGAAATAACACAGATTGGAATCATCATTTTAGATGGAAGAGCACTGCAGAAATTATGAAATGTATAGATAGGCTTGTATACTATCTGGCAGCAGGAAGCTCTGCCCAAATCTGTGCAGATATATGTAGTTACTATCTTTATGACTGTCAAAACTCATTGGCAAGAGGCTCTAAAAAACAGAAGGGAAAAGTTCTAAAATTTTATTAATAACAGTAAGAATAATGTCCTCATATTTGCTTCACTTAATCCTCATAGAAAACTTCATTTTCGGATACTTGGAAACGAATTTAAAAATTACTCTTCTGATAGAAAGATCAAAGAGGTAAATAAATGCAAGAAGACTGAATACTGTTGAGCAAACTCATACCTTGCTCTTTCAATCTATTTAGCAAGAACAACAGTTCTAGCTGACAGAGTGGTGGTTTAATAAGTTGTAAATTAATTAAAATACAAGAATTATACATTAATAAGGAATGTGTGATTGTCTGCATGTTTATGAATCTTTTTCTTATTTTATCTCCTGTGTTTTTCCCAGTTTCTGTGCACTCCCCAGCACCATCATTTGGAAACATTGTAATGGGATTTTAAAGACAGAATGAAGAATTCTAACACTGGAATCCAACATTCCTTACGTGACAAATGTTTTTTTCAAGCACATCATTGGCAACTCTTTTCATACCGGTATGTGTGAAAAAGGGCAGTAGGTACGATTCCTTTTATGCTTCTGGAGAAATGAGGCAACAGAGGTAAAGACTGCAATTTCAGAGAGGATTATTTCTGCCTTGTTAATTTATAGGTGCTTTTACTCAATTTGATACTTCTTCCATGTAGCATCCACAAGTCTTGTGAAGTCAGCTGGAAGAAAGAAGAGTTTAGGACCTTGGAAATTCTTGTCTTTGAGTATCTAGCAACTGTCTACATTTAATACAATTTTTGAGTATGAGGCTGTGAGGCGTAACATAAGCTAAGGCTTCTGGTGCTTTTAGAGGACACAATTCTCCCCATTTCTTCACATGTTTTGGAGAATAGTATTCTGCCACACCACAGCTTCTTCATCTTCTTCCTCCTTCTTTTCCTCCTCCTCCTTCTTTTCCTCCTCCTCCTTTTCCTTCTGCTAATGTCTCAGGTTCCCCGATTGGCTTGAGGATCAACAATCTTTTTCTGTGTCAGTGGTTTACTTCTTTCTGCCACCATTATCTTTTCTTACTTAGACTAAGGGCTTTAATATATTGAGTCCAAACTCAAGCCTGAGAACAAATTTTGCTAGTTTGAGAAGAAGTAAATAGGAATTCTTTAGTTATCAGTTTTTGCATTTTTACCGAGGTGTTTTTTCTTATTGCCTTTTCCTATTTTAGCCTTGGCTTTATTTTTCAATGTTTTTTCATCAAGAATCTCGTTGCAGAACTTGCATTTCAGCAACTGTATATAAGCAAACAGATGAGAGGGAATTTCTAAAAACAGCAGCAGACACCTCCCTCTTTGTCTTCAGTATAAAAATCCCCGCAGATCCAGCTGTTTGATGATAGTGCAGTGTCTGAACCACAGTATTGTTAGAATTTTAAGAGATGAAATGCTGTAGAAGTATCGAGAGCAGTATATTTTCCATATGGCTTTGGACAATACATGTTTTATAAAGAACTTGTGCCTATGCTGCTGCTTTTACTGGGCTTTCTGCCTTCAAGTCTACTGACTAGCTTGAGATCTGACTACTAATCAGGAATCAGTTGAAAGTTTCATTCTAAACAAGCTTTTTGCCTAAAGATATCATGTTACTCCTTAGAGAGTGCTTTCCCATATGCTCTTCAAATTACAGCTGCTCAGACACTCCTCCAACTTCTAAGTCATTCAAAACAATGAATATTGTACTCATGCTATTGAGGCACAAAATGTCTTTCTATTTCATCAGGAAATATTTTAAACCAATAAACAGACAGGCAGAACATTTATAATTAAGGCTGCCAATTTGTCCTCAGTTCACATATTTTTTAAACAAAATAATATGTTGTTTTTCTGAAAGAAAAAGAAAAGGTTGGACAATTAGATGTGAAGCCTGAGATAGCCACAAAGGAAACTGAAGTTTTCTGGAAGAGCAGGTAGGGGGTTTATACAGTGGATGTCACTTCTGCTGGTCTTCCCCCCTTCCCACGGACTCAAAAATGCCCTTGGCCTTACTCTGAAAGAAGCACTTTTGCCATCACAAAAGTTTGTTGCACTTTCCACCTCACCCCCACCCCCTCACGCCCCCCCAGGAATGCAGCCTCAGTCTTCTTAAAGCGGCAAACTCAGTCTTTCAGGTTTGGGTAGGAGAGCTATTAGGCAGGACTCCTTTCTTGGCAAGGAAAAAATTGAACCTCTGCTGACTATACTCACTTGAAACACTGCACGAGCCCAAGAACTGTTTCACTATATTAATTACTATTAATGATCCTCCTTACTGGACTTAAGGAAAAAAATTGGCCTTAAAGAGGCAATATTAATTGTCTACTGAGCTTCAAGAAGCCATTTTTGTTACATTTGCAAGTTTTAACTTCTTGTTTCTCCTTTTCTGTAGTTGAAAAATGAAATTATTCCCATTTCTCATAGCAACACAAAACAATAGAAAACTGTCTCTGTATACATAGGAAAAGGTGAAATGATAAAATGTTGTGTTCAGTGACAGAGAACTCTGAATCACTAATCAGTATCAAAAGTGTTTGGCACAAATTATGAAATAGCTCACTTCCTATGGCAGCAGGCCTAAAAATGACAAAGTGGGGCAGACTCCTACACCCATGGATAGGCCAAGGTCCCCTGCTGATATCCGAACATGCAAAACAACCCCCCACTAGACAAGAACACAATGGAACATCCCCATACTTCTGGCTTATATTTAAATTCAAGTTTTTTCTTCGTGTATAATTTTCTCCCTGCAGTTACATTTATACTCTTTCATGCAAAACATGCATTATTCTACTAAATATTTAAGCAACTGTCAGAATACTAGTTGTATTTTATGAGTCTTGATAGTAAAGCAGAGCAAAACAGTTCCCAATTTTATAACTTTACTTTTAGTTTGTCAGCTGTTTTCTAATTAGTTTTAAGGGAGCATACAGAATGCTAGTATAATTTTAGTTAGTAAACCCAAACACTGTTTAGTACACTCACTTTCCTTTTGTGTCTATTTACAGCTGATGTTCATGCAAATTCAGCAGAATTAGCAGCAAAACATTTCCAAAAGGAAGATTATAGAGACAGCAGATCTGCGGAGCTGAAGGTGTTAAACCAGGGATTTTATTGTCTTATCAGAAGAGTTTATCTAGGTGTATCATATATTTAATGAAATTTTGAATGCTTTGTAGCCTTCCATCTGCCTTTTCACATTTTAATTTTTTGGATGGCCTAAGGAATTAGGCTATCATTCCCAAATAACTGTAAAAACAGCAGTTGGCACCTAATAAAAATGAATATGAAAACTTCCAAATTGCCTGTAACTAATTGACCAGAAAGTGTGAATTAGGCTCTAATCCTTTGTGTACTTATCTTGCACTTTACTGCACATGTGAAGGGACCCCAGAGAGCCAGGGGTGGTGGCCCAGGCCTTTGGCTGTGCCCGATGCCACAAGTGATTGCCTGCCATTGCGCCTGTGGGTGCAACAGCTTCTCCCACCTTCTGCAGACACAGATGGGCATCCTCAGGCAAGCCCAGGCAGCTGCCTCGCTCACCCTGCAGGGGAATGAACCCCCTGAATGGGCTGCCGAGGGGGTGCCCTAGCACAGACCATTATGACTGTCCCCAGGAGTAGCCCCCAGCTGAGCCCTGGACCATACTTCTGTGTTGACTCTTTGCATAGCCAGGAAATCAAGTTTTTTTGGGAGACCCCTGGCTCTTACCTTTTCAACTTTCAGCATTTTACCAAGACTGAAAGAAACTGGGGAAAAAAAATTGTGACTGGTCAAATTTTGTCAAAAATAAAATACCTCTAGGCATATGATATACTTTGACAGTTCCTATCTGTACCTGCAGTTAAAATATTTATATGTTACTATATTTATATGTTTACCTGGATGTAGATTCCATTTTTTACTCACAACACCTTTTTTTAAACCAACAGTGACATGCTCACAGTAGTCTGAAGAAAATTCACTAGCTCTTAGGCAAAATAAAGAAACCATGTATTCAACGGTCTACTCAGCTGTTAGGAAATCATCAGGAAAATGCCCTAGTTATCAGATTCAAACACGATAGTATTGTATGAAGGAGCCCAGACTTACACAGAACTAAAAACAGCACAAACACAGGACAGAGGGCAAATGGCTTGGTACTATTTCTGCAGAAAATAATCTTGGCATGAGTCAGCTATATCATGCTGTAGAGAAAAAGGTTAAAAAGAAAAAAAAAAGTGTCTGCAATTACATATACAGGAATACTAGGTGTGAGATATACAAAATAGTTTTTATAACCTACAGATATAGTCAACATTGGGAAAGCATCATCTGGAGATGGCATTTTACCAATTATAGAAACTATGTGGACCCATGGAAAAGTGCAGAGGACAATGCTGAGAAAGATCAGAAGACAAGAAATCATTGTCTGTGAGGAAACGCTGACAGAATTGGGGGCTAGAAAAGAAAGAGCTGCAGAGATAAAGGCCTACAAACTACTGAGATTACCAAATGTGCTGTCTTGTCTCCTTTTCAGTGGAGATGAGGAAATGATCGGCTTTGCTGCAGCAAGAAAGCTTTAGGGTGGACTGTGGGGAAAAATGCTTTCCAACCACCTAGGAAAGTCACCCCTCTGCTGCGGGAGGCAGCTGCCTGCAGAACTGCAGGACATTCATCATTGAGTGCCCTGGGCTGGGCGAGAGTGTTTTGGGTAGGATGTGGCTACAGCTTGCCTTGTCCTCCAGGTGGGAACAGGTGTCATTATATCTCTCCCAGCTGCGAGTTTCTTCATAAAAGAAGACTCTGCAGTTCTTACCCATAAGCCCAGAATTTCAATTCCATATTATATCGACACTTCTTGGATGTATCTACAACATCTATCAAGAAATATGACCATGCATGTCAATACCAATATGTTACCTAATATTTACAGTTAGTGGGTTGACTAATATTTATGACCACTTTATAAGTTATAATTTTGACCCAAAATAATGCAAGCAATAATTTATCTGCAGGATCCTAGAGAATACTTGTCTTCATGAATCATATCCAAAATTTCAAACAGCTGTAAGCATATTTAGAAAATGTAAAGTTATTCCTAGGAAAAGAGTCAGCACTGGTCTATAGAAATCTCTACAGAAATGTGTGAGTTGGAAATTTCACACACCTACTGCAAGTAAAAATTATTTAAACTGGATTGAGTTCTGAGTTACCACAACATTTGAGTTGTATGAGGGGAAAATATTTTTAAATATTCAAACAAGTTGTAAATTATTTTCCATTTAGTTTCTGTATTTGCTTTTACTGAACATATGCACAAGTGGAAGTTGGTTCAAATGAGTATCTGAATGTTACCTCCAATAATTCCTCAGCCCTTTGCTCAGCAGAAATTACAACAAACATGAAAACATTTTAAAATCAGTGACAGTGAATGAGTCAAAGGCAGAAATGATCAATTTTTGAAAGACAAGTAATTTGCCAAGAACGTTACTTGAGTTCAGTGATTTTTGTTGTTTTTCTAGTTGCTGCTTTTGTCAACATCCCTGCACTTCCATGGGTGCTGTTAAGTGCAAACTAATGGCATATTTCAAAAAGATCACATGGATGGAACATAAAAGTCAGTCTTTCAAATGTCACTTAAATATATATAATTTTAATATTAAGATTTATAGTATAGCTCCTAGAGGCCCAAAATGACAGCCAAGCCCTATTGTTGCTAGATAAACATTTCTAGTCAAAGAATCAAAATCTTTATAACCACAAACGTTTTATTGTTTCAACTTTTCAGATGGCAGAAATATCTATTCTGGTGTATAAACCTATTTTACTTGATATTAAGAAGTACTTCTAGTACATGAAAAAGGTATAAGTGATATTATTAAAAGGAACACTGCCAAGAAGCCTGCACATTTTGTCTGGCTAATATACTGANGGTCTACTCAGCTGTTAGGAAATCATCAGAAAAATGCCCTAGTTATCAGATTCAAACACGATAGTATTGTATGAAGGAGCCCAGACTTACACAGAACTAAAAACAGCACAAACACAGGACAGAGGGCAAATGGCTTGGTACTATTTCTGCAGAAAATAATCTTGGCATGAGTCAGCTATATCATGCTGTAGAGAAAAAGGTTAAAAAGAAAAAAAAAAAGTGTCTGCAATTACATATACAGGAATACTAGGTGTGAGATATACAAAATAGTTTTTATAACCTACAGATATAGTCAACATTGGGAAAGCATCATCTGGAGATGGCATTTTACCAATTATAGAAACTATGTGGACCCATGGAAAAGTGCAGAGGACAATGCTGAGAAAGATCAGAAGACAAGAAATCATTGTCTGTGAGGAAACGCTGACAGAATTGGGGGCTAGAAAAGAAAGAGCTGCAGAGATAAAGGCCTACAAACTACTGAGATTACCAAATGTGCTGTCTTGTCTCCTTTTCAGTGGAGATGAGGAAATGATCGGCTTTGCTGCAGCAAGAAAGCTTTAGGGTGGACTGTGGGAAAAAATGCTTTCCAACCACCTAGGAAAGTCACCCCTCTGCTGCGGGAGGCAGCTGCCTGCAGAACTGCAGGACATTCATCATTGAGTGCCCTGGGCTGGGCGAGAGTGTTTTGGGTAGGATGTGGCTACAGCTTGCCTTGTCCTCCAGGTGGGAACAGGTGTCATTATATCTCTCCCAGCTGCGAGTTTCTTCATAAAAGAAGACTCTGCAGTTCTTACCCATAAGCCCAGAATTTCAATTCCATATTATATCGACACTTCTTGGATGTATCTACAACATCTATCAAGAAATATGACCATGCATGTCAATACCAATATGTTACCTAATATTTACAGTTAGTGGGTTGACTAATATTTATGACCACTTTATAAGTTATTATTTTGACCCAAAATAATGCAAGCAATAATTTATCTGCAGGATCCTAGAGAATACTTGTCTTCATGAATCATATCCAAAATTTCAAACAGCTGTAAGCATATTTAGAAAATGTAAAGTTATTCCTAAGGAAAGAGTCAGCACTGGTCTATAGAAATCTCTACAGAAATGTGTGAGTTGGAAATTTCACACACCTACTGCAAGTAAAAATTATTTAAACTGGATTGAGTTCTGAGTTACCACAACATTTGAGTTGTATGAGGGGAAAATATTTTTAAATATTCAAACAAGTTGTAAATTATTTTCCATTTAGTTTCTGTATTTGCTTTTACTGAACATATGCACAAGTGGAAGTTGGTTCAAATGAGTATCTGAATGTTACCTCCAATAATTCCTCAGCCCTTTGCTCAGCAGAAATTACAACAAACATGAAAACATTTTAAAATCAGTGACAGTGAATGAGTCAAAGGCAGAAATGATCAATTTTTGAAAGACAAGTAATTTGCCAAGAACGTTACTTGAGTTCAGTGATTTTTGTTGTTTTTCTAGTTGCTGCTTTTGTCAACATCCCTGCACTTCCATGGGTGCTGTTAAGTGCAAACTAATGGCATATTTCAAAAAGATCACATGGATGGAACATAAAAGTCAGTCTTTCAAATGTCACTTAAATATATATAATTTTAATATTAAGATTTATAGTATAGCTCCTAGAGGCCCAAAATGACAGCCAAGCCCTATTGTTGCTAGATAAGAAACATTTCTAGTCAAAGAATCAAAATCTTTATAACCACAAACGTTTTATTGTGTCAACTTTTCAGATGGCAGAAATGTCTATTCTGGCGTATAAACCTATTCTACTTGATATTAAGAAGTACTCCTAGTACATGAAAAAGGTATAAGTGATATTATTAAAAGGAACACTGCCAAGAAGCCTGCACATTTTGTCTGGCTAATATACTGAACATCACTTCAGTAGCAGTGCCTGGTACTCTGCCTACTCTGTCACTCTGCATGTATGCTAAAAAGAATAAAACTCAGCAGCAACAAACACACAGCAGTGTATTACATGCTATTTCCCAAGTATTCCGTTCATTAAGAGCATCAGACCAAGGAAAGATATTCTATTAGATACGGGAAGTGGGAAAGGCTAAAGGGTTTCTTACCATTAGTGGAGAAAAAAGCAGCCTGGACAAAGTCCATATTAGTGAAATTAGTGGATCTTCTAAATGTGTTCTGCAGAAGTAAAATACAAATCTGTATTAAAATGTGCGTGAGCCAACACTTTTCTTTTTCAGTACATGAAATATCTGGTTACTCTTCCCATAAAGTTTTATTCATACATGATTTCACAGTAGCTTAAATTTTCTAATACAGTTCCCAAAATACATACTTATATCCAGATATGTGGTCTCATTTTAGAAGTGCTCAATTCCCGCGTCTCCCACTGAGCAAACACAACTGAGTTGATGCACAAAATGGATCTATTTATTTATGGTCATATCAAGCATACATGGAAATTAAGGAAAATTATGATTCCCTTGTGTACAGTCAGATGAAGGACTTTGCTAAGTCCTTTAACTTCAAGCATGCACTCAAACAGAAGTTTGTGAAAAGAATCTTTAAAATGCAAAAAGTAGAATTTGGTAAAAAAGTTTGGGTTTACAGGAGAATGTTTATTTCTGATTATTGGCACTTATTTTGGAAAATTGGTTTCTAAGTCTTTTCTACTGTAATGGTTGTTGATAAAGAACAGTGGAAAAATCTCTGCATTACAATATTTCTTATTCAGAATATCACACAGAATTTTCCTTCCAAACTATTTGGGAGAAAAAAAATCTTATTTTTCAGTGTTCTACCATAAGGCAAAAGAGGTGTATCTGGAGAATAATGAAAAATACCCTTGAGTAAATGCACTACAGTAATACTATTCAAACTATTTTCATATCTCAGTCTATTAATGTAGGCAGTTTTCTCACGGCCTCTCATAAAATCTATTTATATTGTGTCTATCTGAACAATATGTGACTGAGAATGGTATTTATTTTACTTTACATCATACTGGGAAGTGTTCATTGCCCTCTGTTAAATAAGCATTTTGAACTTCCTGCTTCTTGTGAAAAAGAAAAAAAAAAAGAAGTTTTCTTTCAAACTATGTGCAAAGCTGAATGAATTTGGAGAAAAAAAAACCAAAAAACAAAACCTTCAATTATCGAATAACTTGCTCCAAAGAACAGCATTATTTGTTAAATAAAGGAAAGAAATATTTGGGTAACAAACCTGGTGAAAAAGCCCCACACAGTGCATATCTAGTAAACAGATTTGCCTGCTAAATTATTAATGGCCATGAGCCTTGTGCTTCCCTCTGGGCCCAAACTAGATAAACTACGCAATCTTTCTGACGTGCCTGTGACAGCCTTTACTCTTCTGCTCTTATCATACTCTCCATAACCCCAGAACTACTGGGGCAGCCCAACAGAAATATTCAGGTAAATCCCTGTTGGGAAGCTGAGCAGCCAGATGGCTTTTAGTGGACTCTGTGCAACATACAAGGTTGAAAGGAGTCCAGTGCTTAACGTTCTAACTCCAGTGTTCAGTCCACTCTACCCCTCATTTAGAAATTTTTAAAAAGCCCACTTTTTAAATTAAGAAACTTTGAACATAGAATTTGCCTCGTAACAATACAAGTTACTTTTTTCTAGAAGCAACTGAAGAAAATTCTTAGCTTGAGAGAAAGTAGAAAGTAGTATAATCCTGTGGGAATGTTCAAGTGTACATATTTCTTACATTTCATTGGTGAATAATGGGAAAAGATGTCAGGAAAATATATGTGCTAGGGGAAGAAAATTTTAAGTGATTCAGTCTGGTGAGCAATAGGTGTAGCTTAAATTTTAACCTTTCTTCATCTAGTACTCTCCTTTCCCCTTTTTCTGTCTTATGTTTATGATTTTCCTGTTTAATTTATTTAGTAGTTTTATTCATTCACATTCAGTCTTACCTGAGTGACATATTTTTTTCACAAGAGATGCTCATTATTTATAGCACTATGTGCTAGAGCATAAAATTTTCAGGTATTTAAGGGATGCATATTTTTGCACAGTGGAATGTCTTACATTTAGTGGTGTTTAATACAAAATATAATGAGTATAACTACTTTGCCTTTTCCATATACATCCTCCAAGAATGGCTTTCACAAGAAACTATCTGGACTGCCAACAGTCTCTTCAGTGCCAGAAAAAACTCTGCTGTCTCTGTACAACTCTACAGTCCTGCTGAACAGCAATTTTTCTTTCATGTCTACAAATCACATCATTTTGTGCCCCAGTGTTAATACTTCCCTCAGTAACTGATTCATGTGAAATGATCTGCTATAAAATTTGCATCCACATTTTCATTGTACCAATGAGGAGGAAAACCCAGTCTCAATTGTATTGCAAATTTACTCCATAATTTTTTACTTCAGACACATTAAAAGATAGGAATCTTTTGTTTGGACCAAATTAAACAAACCACAAGATTTCTCTGAAATAATATGTACTTGACAAGAAATATTTACCAATGATGTCTGCAAGGGTAAATCAGTCAAATTTAAATGACTGCAGTAAATCCAGTTATAAAAATTTGAACATAACCATATATTACATCTTAATCTGCAATATTTACACCAGAAAAACTGATGAAATCCAAATTGCAATCCTTCAAAGGAAACAGTAATTTTTGTGCGTGACTTTTTTTNAAGTAGGTGTCCAGTTTCATTCATTCTCTGTTAAATGCAGAACAGTGTTCAGAAATAACATCCAGATTATACATATTTATTTGTTGCTGATCTTTTATGCTGCCTCCAAGACACAACAGAGTTTGGCTCCAATCTGATTAGAGCTGCTTTTTACTGGGTTCCGCTTATGTTAATTGTTGCACCCACAAAATCAGTACACAAAAATAGATGAAACTAACCAAAATAAAATATCACTACCCCTAATTTTAGAATAATTTTTAGAGTTTTGGTGCTGATATTCACTGTCAACCCAGAAAAGGGTATTTAGATATTGGCCTTTCAACTCACATTTGTTGATTCAGCCAATCCTGAAAAACAGAAAAGCCAGGACTTCAAGACGGTTACTTTTTGCACCGTTTCAACCAGAAGATGATGTGTCCACTCTTCCTTCTCATTTCAGAATATGTAGTTACCCTTGTCTTTTTGATTTGTGAACTATTTTGTTGGATTCTGAAGTAGGAGAATTATCCACTGGATGTAGGTCTTGTTTCATTACTCTAAGTTACGTAGTTAAAGACCATGAGGGAAGGCCAGGCATTCAAATAATCCACGTCACAATTCTTTAAAGTGTGATTATAATGCCAGCAAGATGTAGAAGTCTTTGGCAAGCTCAAGAATACTTTTCATAGAAAGTTAGTGTTATCATTCTTCTGCAAAGGGGAAACTAGGCTACAAGATGTGATAAAGACACGTGAAATAATTTGGAAATTTCACATGGTAGATGGTATGGTGCCTTTGTATGAGATATGAAAGTGGAGGTTTCCTCTTTTTCACATAATTTGAAGTTGTGTAAGACACTGTAACACAGTTCAAAAAAGGGCTGTTCTTCCCAAACCAGGTTTTCCTTTCAATTTTTTAAGATTATAAGTAAGAAAAGTTTTAATCACTTGGAAGAAAGATGTAACCAGACCAAGAGTCAATCCTTTTGCAAATTCTTTACTGTCAATAAATATCATTACCTAGTTAAAAGCACAAGACTTTCTAGTGAAGCAGACAAGGCACAGGGGATGATTGCTTCACTCTTCTAGGCTCTGGTGAAACACTTATAAAGTGTTAGGTACGCCATTTTGAGAGTTAATTAAGAGGATCTGTGGGAGAATAAATTAACTGTCAGAAGATTGGGGAAAAAAAGTATGACATGAGAAATTGTTGTTTAGAGAAAAGCCGTTGTTTAGAGAAGTCTTAGGAAGGAAATGATGACACTCTTCAAGTATGCAGAAGATTGCTATGAAGAAGACTGTGATGACTTGCACAACAAGAAGTAGAATAAAGAGTAATTGGCTTAATTTGCAGCAGAGACTCATGTTTGATATTGGAAAAGCTTTAATATCCATCAGTAGAGCTGAGTAACAGAATCCCTCCTGGATATGTCTGGGCACAGGGATCAGAAACATCCACAGGGGGAGAAACGGCATCTCTGAGAGGTGCTTCACTTGATGCTGCCTCAAAGCAGGAGGATGGACTAAGGACTAAACAATCTCCTTTGTTCTCTCTTCTGCATTGCTATTATTAATGTAATTTTTATGCTGCACTTTGTCACAAGCTTGCAGTGGCATACCCCTACTGAGAAAATATGTGCTAGAGATTCTGCTTCACAGATGTGGAGCGTGCAATTTATACACTATAAAGTGCTGCCAGGTTATCATCTCAAAAACATATCAGTGTCAAAAGAATGTTTGTCACAATTTTGACCCTTTTTAAAGACTTGCAACCCAAGACACTTGTGTGAAATTAATCATGTTAGCTTACCTTAGAACATACTTTTCTTCTGGAAATCAATGAACACTGAAGGAAACTACTCCATTATGCTTGGCAACCCTGTAAACACTATGTCGTGTTTACTGTGTAACGTATAGCTGGTTAATGACTAGTGTACATTGAAATAAAAGAGACATGGGACTCCAGTTTACAGTCACTCTTATTGAGTTAAATATGAATAAAATAAATGTGCTTTTACAGAAATTACTCAAAACCCAAGGGAACCAAATAATGAGAATTTTTCAACAGAATTTTTACATGGAACAGGATATAGAACAGAGCTTTATAGTAAGAATATAAATTTCCATTAATTTTCCATTTGATTTTGTTGGCTATTTTGAAATTACCATACAAAACCAATTTTGTTTCCTGTTAAATACTTTTGGTCATTTCCAGACACACAATTCAGACAATCAGATTTCCCCACTGATGATTTTGAGTGTTTTTCTCTTCAGAGAGCTGGATGATTGTAAAAACAAGCAAAAGGATATTCTGATAAAATAATTTAGTTCCTAAATTTCTAAATAAAGAATATGTTTGGATATAAAGCCATTGCTCATGGTGATATGTGTCTAGTTACTGCCTATATTGAGTACACTGTTCTCCAAAAGCAAAGAGACTGGAAGAACTGAGAAACCGGTGCAGTTTTCTGTGCCTTATATAATCATGAGTTGATGGGCCTCGGGCTACCTCTTGGACTCCAGAAAAGCTCACATGGAAATGCAAAATTCACTAGGAAGATAAACCTGAGAAATCTGGACAAAGGGCACATTGTAGGTCGGAGACTGGTAAAGCTGAATTGTTGCATACATCACATCCATCAGTTCACCAGCTTTATACAAACAAAAGGAAAGTAAGAAAAAAAAAAGAGGGAAGGGTGCTCTGGATGTCTATAAACGTCATATTAAATTAAGTCACATTTTGTACTAATTTGCTGTATAATTGCCAGCTGCCCTGACTCAAGAGGTTGTGGTCATAGGAATCATAGGGTCATCACAATATTTTTAATAGTCCTACTTAGCAGCCAGCACAAAGCTTCTCTCTCCTCAGTATCAAGGGCAATTTCTTCTCCTTTAGAGTACAAAACACCAAATCATTAAATGCACATCACTTTTTAGCTAGACAAGATAGAAATACACACTGAAATATTTGTTTTGGTGAAAAATGGGAATATGTACAAGGCAAAACTTCTTTTCAGAACAGGACAAGCAATTCTCAGACGGCTAAGTTAGCTGATTCAAGCTACAATAAATATTGTACAAACTTTCATTATAAGGCAGTAATTTGACTCTGTTTTTCCTTGATGAAAGATATCTGATATTATTTTTAAAAGGTTCAGACCTAAAATATAAGAATGTGAACTTTTGTCTTCTACAGCCACTGATCTCTTATTATCACCAGAAGGTCATATTATGGCTTTGTATTTTAAAAATAAAATATCCCAAGGTATAATCTTATAAGAGAAACCATTAAAAAATAATACTCTCAGACAGGATTAACTTTCTTTCAAGATTCAAAGAATACATTTAAAAACTACAAAAAATGTTTTGCTGTCTCTAGGATATTTGGCAGTCACATTTCATACATTTTGTACTTTTTTAGTGCCACCAATTTTATTCTCCTTTAATCTGAAACATACCATAATAAATTATCAATTGGCTATTTGAAAAAGAAACTATATGAGGAAGCTTCTTGCTTGGGAAAATAGCACCAAACTACCTCAATGAATATAAAATCTGAGAGGTTGTGTGGAGAGTTGCAGGAAAGGAGGAGGAATTTCAGTAGGTGATGGGAGCTTCATAACTGTACTAGATTTATATAAAATCTTTCGCCAGTAATGTTTGTGGAGAGGAGTCAGAAAATACTGAGAAATCATAGAATCATAGAATCATTCAGGTTGGAAAAGACCCTTAGGATCACTGTGTCCAACTGTCAGCCCTACTCTACAAAGTTCTCCCCTAAACCATATCCCCCAACACCACATCTAAATGACTCTTAATAGCCACAAATGAGGTTATGTAAAGTTGTGGTAAGGGATGAAATAGAAATCTACCCTCAGAACGATATGCTTTGTTGTCATTGTAGCTGAATACTTGAGGTCATCAGACTGGTCAAGACACAGAGCCTCTCAGCTGTCTCCTGCATGTCCTGGTAACACTTACAACGAAGGGTGCAAGACATATCAGTGACTTCAGGTGACTTCCAGTTTAGCACTTCAAGGCAACAGAATAAAATAAAAATGCATCAAAGTAATCTTAACCCTAATTTGCTCCTATAAACCTGCTGTAATCCATAATCCAGATGTTTATTCTGTTGAAAATGGGGGAATGCAATGTTTTTGGGACCCAGATGGAGAAGTGATGTTGCAAAATGGACACTTTGTAAATCATATAGGTTTTCATCCTGGATGTACACTTGACAAATAAATAATGATTATTAGATAGGCACTTCAGACTAAATAGCAGGTGTCCTTTAGGGTAAAATATAACCTACATTGTAGCCATAGTTGGATAAGTGAAAAAAAACCCTAATAATGCCATAAAAGTAAGGCTTTTGTGAGGCCTGAAAGATTCTACAAAATCCTCTAAATTATTTGCATTTTCTTGGATATATTTTTAAAATTTGTTTTTCTTTCTTCTACTCTATAATTTGAAACATAATTGTTTATTTTATGACTTAATTCTTTTGCTTCTTTTGCCAAATATTTCTCATTTTAAATTGACACAAAAATGGCACTGCAGGGTGTGAATGGGTTGCATACAGTATGAATGCCTCCTCAGAAGGCTGAATTTTCTAATTGTGACTGAAAGATTAGTAATTCCTCTTGCGAGGCGTATTTTAACAATTTGGAGGAGACACAGTGTGCAAGAACACAGTGGGAGACCTTTAACAACATGATAAATGACTGTTCCAACCTGTCCATATCTCAAGGTCCAATATGCACTGGTTTTGGTTTTATAAATGAAGAACAGTCTCTGAATGGATTTTTGCTTGAAAGCATATGTGTGGCTTGTTCAGAGGCAAGCTATCCATCTTATTAAAAGCTTATACATTCATTTTGAAATTTCCTATTTAATTTTTGCATGTAAGACAAAATAACTCCATCTTTAAATTTAGTTGGCAGATTCAAACTAGTTCAATATACTGAGATTTTAAAAACTGATTAGTTGGTGTGGGTCCCTGGCTGTTTTCTGTGGCCATCCTCCAGTGTGTTATACAATACCTGATTTTCAAAAATTGCTCTTTGAAAGTCTTTTTGAAAATCAGATCTATTAGAGATATTTTGGAAAACTGTTAGTCACTTTTTCAAATCTTGACGCAGATCTCTAAGGGTTTGTGTTCCTGGTATATTATGACAGATGAAGATGAGTCAAGAAAATCGGTGGCTAAATCTTGAAATGGCATCAATCACAGGATGCTGCAATTTCAATAAGACGGTATGATTTATGTTTCCTGGGAATGTGTTTCAGCATGCACATAAATTCATCTATTACATACATAGATCTAAAAAAACCCCAGCAATCAAATAGCCAAAAGTGAGACAAATAAATGCAAACTGAGAATATTAATAATCAAGGTATAGTTTAACTTTTGTTCAGCTGATACACAATGGACATGTGTGTAATCCTCTAAATTAAAATATATTGGCCTTTTTAAACAGGAAGTTGCTCCAGGAACACGGTACAGAACAAAGTGGCTGGAAAATCACGTCGTAAAGAAGGAAATACAACAATGAATAATGCAGAAGAAGGATAGCCTTAATTTTTTCTAATTACCAATAGAGCAAACATTCCACTGTAATTCAACAGCTGAAGGAATTGCCATCAAATTAAAACTTTTTACATATGGAATTAAACTCTGTTTTGTTTAGAAAACCTCACTATGTGTTATGCAGGTTGACTATGGAAAATTACTGTTGAGGAAAATGAGTGCAATTACTTGGTCAGAAGAATCCTTTGAAGAGCTTATTTATAAGAATACAAGTAAAATACACTTTAAATAGTAGAAAACCTCTATCTGATTAATGGTAAGTTAAAGTGAATTACCCTTCAAATGCTTAAAGAAATAGAGTGGATATTTTGAAGACTGCTCCCTGAACAATAATGTAATGTGAAAGTATTTAATGTGGCTGATGACCCTAATTCCAAGTGATCTTGGAAGTGGAAGAAATCTGATTGTATATTGGTAGAGAAACAGTTAAAAATATTCAAGACTTTTTTTTTTTTTTTTTTAATTCTGAGTCACGATAGTGTGAAAAAGAATTTCAGAGCTTCCTACTGCCCTTTTATACAAACCTCCATGTCACCTTTCTTGAAGAGTTTTTTACCTTTCTGTGTCTTCAAATCAGGTAAAATTTGAGTACAGTATATAGTGTTCTCATGATCACTTCTCTATCCTGAATGTTAGAGATCATTTGTGCTATTTGGACTCTGCTCTCACATCATTATTTTTCTTTATTCGGTTTTTAAATTGACTCAAATGCAGTGAGTTACTTCAAAGCTTCAAGACTTATGAAAAACACATCTTTTTCATTTGAATGCCACAGGGCACACCTTGTTTAGACAGGGTTGGTTCTCACATAACTCATCACTGTCCACCTCAAGATTCTCAACAGTTCCCCTCTATAATGAAGTCACACAATCCAAACAAAACTGGTAAGTTTTGTGATGTCATTGCTTATATCTTCAAAATCACCATTTTGTATGTTTAGCTGGAGCTAGAAATTATTTATTTCCTCAGCAGATTGCCAACATACAAAAATGACCATTTTAATACTGACACACAGAGACAAACCCTACTGTAAATGTCCTTTTTTCTATTCTACTCTTTTTTTCAGAACTTCCTCAGTAGTACTGCCACTAGCTCCCCCTGAAACAGTTTACTGTCTGTGATGACTAAACTGGAAATCAAGGATGACCTGGCAATTCACATGTTTTTCATAATCTGGGAATAGGCTGTTCAGAGCTGCACAGGATGTGTCTCATTTTGAATGCTGGTTCATAACCCCTGAATAACAGAGGACATGCAATGAGTATAGTTCCAACATTTGCATGAATTACTGTCATCTTTTTCTAGGGCATTGTGTAATCCAGCTGGGATGATGAATCTTATCCAGAGCATGACCTAAGGGCCATCAAAATGAGAATGAAGGTTTGGATTTTACATCTGAACTTTGAAAATGGTTGGACTCCAACTCAAGATACTGCAAAATGGAAAGGCCAAAATCTGATGAAACAGCTATTCATTTGCAATTTTATCTCCTCTTACCTAAACTAGTCCTTTCTCCTCTCCAGTCATCACTCCCTCTTTTGTGGACCACACTCCCAGAATGACACTCTGGTAAAGTTAGGTAAAGTAAAAGTGAGGTTCTGGGGTTTTTGGCCCACAATCACTTTTACTTTTCTCTCACTTTCTTTCTAGGATGACTAGGAGCTAGGAGGCCTCATTCAAAATTGAGTTTTACCTACTTGCTCCATTTTTGAGGAAGAGAGGTAACAGTGATCTCAAAATGTATGTCTATGCTACAAAAGTGTGAGAAGTAGTTAGGAGAGGCTTCCTCCTCAAGGCTGGAAGTTAACTACAGAGCATTTCATAGAATCATAGAATCATAGAATTGTTTACATTGGAAAAGACCTTTAGGATCATTGAGTCTGAGTGTTAACTTGTCACTGCCAAGTCCACCACTAAACCACGAACTTCAGTGCTACGTCTACAAAAAATATGTATAGCTGTAGTGCTGAGGAACATGGTTTAGTGGTAACTTAGCAGTGTTAGGTTAATGGTTGGACTCAGTGATCTTAAAGACCTCTACCAACCCAAATGATTCTATGATTCTACATGTCTTTTAAATACCTGAAGGGATGGTGACTCAACCACTTTTCTGGGCAGCCTGTTCCAATGCCTGACAACCCTTTTGGTGAAATTTCAAAAAATCCTATCTAAACCTCCCTTGACATAACTTGGGGCCATTTCCTCTTGTCCTATCGCCTGTTACTTGGGAGAAGAGACCAACCTGTACCTCTTTGCAACCTCATCTCAGGTAGTTGTAGAGACCGATAAGTTCTCCACTAAGCCTCCTTTTTTCCAGGCTAAACAACCCCAGTTCCCTTCGCTGTTCCTCATAACACTTGTGTTCTAGGCCCTTCTCCAGCTTCATTGCCCGTCTTTGGGCATTAGCACCTCAATGCCTTTCTTGCAATGAGGGACTCAAAACTGAACACAGTATTCAAAATGCAGCTTCACCAGTGCTGAGTACAGAGGGACAATCACTTCCCTCATCCTGCTGGCCACACTATCTAATACAAGCCAGGATGCTATTGGTCTTTTAGCCATATGGGCACACTGCTGGCTCATGTTCAACCAGCTTGTGATCAACACCTCCACATCCTTTTCTGTGGGGCAGTTTTCCAGACACTCTTCCCCAAGCCCATAGCGCTGCATGGGGTTGTTGTGATCCAGGTGCAAGACAAGGCATTTGGCCTTGTTGAATGTCACACATTGGTCTCAGCTCACTGATCCAGCCTGTGCAGATCTTTATGTAGAGTCTTCCTACCCTCAAGCAGATCAATACTCTTTCCCAACTAGTTGTCATCAAACTTACTGAGGGTACACTCAATCCCCTCACCCAGATCATTGAGAAAGACACTGAGCAGAACAGGCCCTCATATTGAGCCTGGGGAACACCATTTTGAAATCATAGTGAGTAGTAAGGCTACATGAATATGTGGTTATCCCCTGCAGCTGCACTTGGACAAAATGACTTGACTGAGGAGAGAATAGAAATGCCAGTGGAAAGGAAAGCCAGTGTTGAGAAAAGGAACAGATTGGCCTTTCCAAAGAGAAGAGATAAAACGAAAGGAACTGATTACATGTCAGATACTTCAGCTGAGGACAATTTGAATTTGTTTTTTAAAGCGACCTGTCGATCCCCACAGACTCCCATCAGAAGAGAGCAGGGAAATGACTGTGAAGGGTACACATTACATGTTCTTGCAGAGAAGGAAAGGGAGAAAAGGGAAGACAGACAGTGATGGAAGAGACTATTCATCCACAGAGAGGGCTCTCTTTTGAAGTTTGGTTGCATTTTGTTTAGTTATATAAGTAGTGCTTTCACAGCCATATAAAAATAACACTACTAGTAGCACATGTCCAGAGTCTTATACATTCATCCTTTTGATCTGTAGAAATGTCAAGAAGTTCAGGACTATAATTCCTGAGGTCACAGAGCACTGAAGGAAACTTTGATACTTGGAATATCCAGAAATTACATTTCTGTCTCTTTAGCTACTTTGTCAGGCTGTGCCTGAGTCAATATTTACCTGGATCAATGTTTACTAAGCTTGGGTCAATATTTACTCACATTTTTAGTAGAGGAACTTCATTGCTATAGTAAATAACAGTTTGGTACAGGTGATTTGAAGAAATTATTATCCACATTGTAGACAGTGAAGGAAGACAGGCAGTAGTATATTAGACAATGCAGAGGACGCCATGCTAGGGAGCTAGTAAAGCCCAGGCGTGAGTTATAAAGATAGAGGAGGTGGAGAAGGCCCCTGAGACACAGCCAAACAGTGGATCTGGTTTCATCCCTTCCTGATGGGGATTGGCACTTACCTAGCTGATTCATGAGGACTTTGATGCAGATTTGCCTGCCCTTCTTCCCTACCACAACAACCACAATAACACTAACCAGTCTTTGATCATCAAAGCTGGGAACTATTAGAAGGCAGCCCAAAAAGAAAGCCTTTTTCTGTAGTGGAAACTTAGAATGAGGAAGAACCTGAATCTCTGGGCCACCATGTCCCTGCAGGACAGATCCTGTCCTCTTGCTTTTGTTTTATTCAAGTAACATTCTGGATTGCAATAAGTGCTCCTTTTTTCTTTTTTTCTTTCTTTTTTTTTTTTTTTTTTTTTTTTTTTCACCCAGGCTCCTTTAAAAAAGCCCTTTCTTTCCACCCCCCAGAGGCAGATTGTGTCGGCTCTCTGTTCTTCTGAAGAGTCTGCAACCTGTGCTGGCAGCATTGGGTGCCTGCTGGACGTGCCTCTCTCCCAGCCCAGCCCCACGCTCCAGGAGCTCTTCCCCCAGGGTATGTTTGCTCCTTGCAGGGCAGCTGCTCATCTCCTTCCTGCAGAGACTTCCACTGGACCCAGGCAGAGAAGTCAATAGCAGGCAGGCTTCCGGTCTTCTCTCCCACCACTGCCCTTTGAAAGGTCCACAAAATAAGCTGTGAGCAAATGAAGCAGATGCTATCCATCAAAATTTAATAAAAAGACTGTTATATAAATAACATTAACATGCAGTTGCCTGTAACTTTCTGGGAGTCAGTATTTGGAGCAGCATGTAGCCCTATAAGTTTGTTAAATTGGAGTAATAAAATCACATAGAGACCAAGATTGTTCCAATAGTTATTTTTTAATACTGATTTAGCTATAGTCAAAGTAGGTCAGACTGAGAAGGAAAGTTTATCAATGTTAGGCCCTGTGTATGGTCATGGGCCTTAAAATTACATAATGACTTAATATTGTTATGTTGTTTATGTTTTTTTTTTTTTTTTTTTTTTTAAAGTTGCTTATCTTCTGAGTGACATAGCAGGGGGCAAAGAGTGGGGTTAAAAGGATACTTGTATTAGAAAGTATCCCACATTCCCATAAAAGCACACAAATGACTGAAAGCAATTAAGAGGGTACTGCACCAATATTCAATGTCATAAGACCTCTCCCATTCAGTTGCTCAGTCCTCCACATACTCCACTTTACATTTCAGGAGGACTTGGATGCCGAACACATAATCTTGCACCTCTATATATCAACAGGAAGTGTGTTTTCATCATTCCTAAAGGTGGCAAAACCTTTTCCCCCTTTGAGCTTCTTGAGATGGACTTTATTACAGAAAAAGTAGGAAAATTCTTCCTCTATCTGCAGCAGTTCTTCTGCTGGCAGACTGGGAGCCCCCAGTCTACCCAGCAGGCACACTGTTCTCCACATGTTCCCACATTCATGGGTTTTTTGACTCTCCCTAATGCCTAAGACAAAAAAGGAGAGGAAGCTGTCCATTCCCTCTTGTGCCTCTAAAGAGATGACTGAGGTATTAAATTATAACACCTTTCAACCCCACAACAGGTATCCAAACAAACATATTATAATTTTAGTGGGAAAGCATATGAATGGGTTTTGTGAAGCAAACTGACAACAAGTTCACCCTGACCTGTTCCTCATCAAAATCTTGCTTTGAAATGTTTTTAAACACCAGATGCAGCTGGTGACCAAGGTTCAAATAACTGACATTACTAAGATGCAGCCAAGATTTCAGCAAGCCTCATGGCGACACTTCTGGACAAAGATAAGGCTTTGTTTTAAGTATGAAAGCTTGGAACACCACTAATCATATGTAGAAAAATGTCACAACAGAAATCATTAGCAGTCTTGAATCCAGTGGAGAGACAGGGGAAAGAAGTTAACTGAAGGACTTAACTTTTAGAGTGAACTATATAAAGAAGCTGTAATGTAAGATTTCTGATTACACCTTTGTGCTACATGGACCAAAATTAACAGTCAATTTTTCTACCATGTTTCCTTCCACCACAGGAGAACAATTATAAGATGTTTTAATGGCTCTTCTTGTAATTAAATGAAGAGAATAGCTAAAATTGCAAGAGTTTATTGTGTTTCTAAAAAATCAGACTTCTTTTAAACATCATTACACATATTACAGGCTTTAATTCCAGATTTGCACCTGGTCTTAGCCTAGGGGCAGAAATAAAAGGATACAAGTCAAAACACAGAGACACAAGCCTCTAGTATTTAGATAGGGCAGCTAACAGCACAGGGAAGCTACACATGTTCACAGTGTGTTTGGATTACTAAATAAATAGTAATTATTGTATTTGCTCGCCTTTCAGTTTTTTAGACTTTTCAAATTGCACAGAAATAGAGAAACTGCTGTTTAGCTTCCACTGATATATGCATCAAACCAGAAATTACTAAAATAAAATCTAACTCTGAACAATGACTCAGATACATTTTTCCTTTCATGCTTTAAAAAATCTCCACTCTCTTAAAAAAAAAAAAAAAAGAAAAACAAAAAAACCCACCCACCCCAAAAAACCCAGTTAAAGCTAACTTTCCCTCTGCTTTGTTGTCCTGGTGAGAAAGTAGTAAAAAAAAGCGCAAAGTTTATATAAAGCAGTTCTAACCACAAATGTTAGAATTGTTCTACTAATGAAAACATGATTTTCATATATATCAAGAACATACTGTAGCTTGAAAAAATACATAAAAACTCTATTATTAGACAGGATAATTGTATATTACACTATATACTGCTTGGTTTGACAGTGATTGTAGCATAAGCAAAGGCAGGTTGATATCTGTTTAAATAGTTTTACCTAAAGCTACCCTTTTTTTCTGATATAAATCTCCACTTTGACTAACTCTAAGATTAATTTTATATCATTTCCTTGAATTACAAATAGTATAAACAAGAGGAGCAGCCAAAAATTTTTCTCAGTATTGAGTCAGAAAAAAAAAAAAAAACCCAACCCATAGTTAAAACCAAGAAAACTTTCCTAAATATATGTTGTAGGGACATAAATAAAGTAAGTAAAATGAATTACAGCTAAGCATCTGTCTTATAGTGTACAAGTAGTTTGGGATTCTAAACATATGAAAAAGAAATAAAAGCAAATGGAAAAGCAAAAGGAGGAAAAGAAAGCAAAAGAGCTGATAAAGTTTCTGGCTACAATACAGGAGACATATCATTACCATATGATCTAATGTGGGTGTCAGCCTGGATTGTGTTCATTGAGAGAAACCTTATTTTTTAACTGTGCTATGGAATAGAAGCAGGAGGGTTTTCCACCAAGTGACAGTCACTGAGCTGAATTTACCCCCTCCTCCTTTCCACACCTGCAAAGCCTCTTGCCTGGGTTGAATATTTAGTTTAATTACATCTCAGCTTTGAGAGCTCCTGTTGCAAATCCCTGGATTAAAAGGTACGGTTTTCAGTAATTCTCCTAAACTATGCTGCACTAATAAAACTTCAGGCAAGTCTACGGCAAGAACTAGCTGAATTTTAAGGGAAGCAGGGAAAAAATATCCTACTAAATGTCTAGCAATGTTAAGTTTTGTAACCAGCACTTTTGTTTCTTGCAAACATAAGAATGCATTCTCAAGGACTGTGCAGATTTCCTACTGTTTATTTGACTGTTCTGTCTCTTGTTTTGATTTGTATAAGCACGGCTATAGTCCTTTCTTTTTCCTTACTGTAAACTTTTGCAGCAGTATATTCTCTGTTAGCAATCCAGTGTTTAGAATCGGTGATGGAGTGAGTGTAAAAAATGCATGAGTTCTTACATTTCTGTTTTATACTGCATTCTCTGATTTCTTTTTCATTTGGATTTCTTCCTATGTATTCTAAACATTAATGAATATAGTTTCGGAGAAAAAAATAGCTAGTGGTCAGTTAAACAGGCTCAGTGTATGCCTTTGTAATGTTAGAATGTGCTATGTTACAGTGTACAAACAAGGGACTTGCATTTAAAGAAGGTTCCTATGAATGAAATAGCAGAAAAGAAAATTCGTGGAGTTTAAACTCCTGTTAACAGAGTTTGAATCTCTTTAAAACTTCCAACTCCTGTGTTTGCACATCTAGACTTTATTACACAAAATGAATAAAACATATAATGTAGGGGAGGTTTTTTTATGAAACTGCACATATTGTTTAATGTGTCTTTTGTGGCATTTTCAGAGATTTCTAACAATAGGTGAACTAATATTTAAAACATAATATTAAGGTAAACTGACAAGAAGACCACCAATACAGTGGTGACGTGAACTGATGAAGCACATTTCCAGTGGTATTTTAAACTGAAATGTGGCCAAGTCTATGCTATAGTTTCCTCTGTTTGTGGAAAAGTCTTCCTCATTGTAAACACATAATTAAAGCAAATTTAAACAGTTACGTCCTGCAGACATAAATATTGTTTCACAGACCTTTAAGAATTCAGATTTTTTTCCCCCTCTCTATTTTTTTAAGTGAAATGTAAACATTTCTTACTAGTACAGTTTTGTATATATTTTTTCTCTATTTATTTTCATTTTCACATGCAAACAATAGGAACAGATGTATGTGCCTGCAGTAAGAATACATATACGAATAAAATTATGCAGACACATATCCCTGTTTCCTGATTAATATGTAGCTTGTGTGTGATATTTTCTCTGCTGTGTCCTCAGATTAGTTCCTTGGTGTCCTTTGTTGTCCTACAGTTTTCCTTTATACACATGAATCTTACTGATTTCATTATAGTTTTGACAAAACTATAACAACAAAACTATAAGACCAAAGGAAAAGGCCTACTACAGGGTTTAACTGTGAGTGAAATGATCAATATTAATGAACAAGAAGTAAGGTGTGAAGACACTTCCCAAGTGCCTTTATATTGTTTTAGGATTATTTTTTGAGAGGTAGTAATTTAACTCCAGGATAAGATCCTGATTTTGAATTCTTGGGATGGACTATGCTTCAGCAGTGACTCTGAGGGGGAATACAAGCAATTTTAAATATTTAAAATATTTTAAAAATATATTAATACATAAGAGAACTGCTGGGGAAGCTCTTTAGAAAGAACTGTGCTGTGTGGGCTTAAGTGCTGTCCCAGGGTTGTTGTGCAGCATTCCCAATGTTTGTTGATGTTAATGTACATTCTGAAAAATCATTTGTACTGAGGTAATATTTTATTGATCATTTTCACAAGGCAGCTCATTAAGATGGGTGGGGATGCTGTAGCAAATTTGCCTTCCTGTTTCAGACTATTAATAAATTACATTGTTGTATTACAATAATTCATACATGATGATTATTTCAAAAATCTTGTTTTAGTTTAAACTGTGGCAAGAACTCACCACTTTGCTGTGACATCTTTACTTGTCTATGTGTACCCTGCGTGCATCCTGGGGATGTGACTGGGGAAGGGACCCAGCCGCAGTGTTAGTGGGGGACCAGGGCAGGAGGGAGCTCAGGAGGATGGCCCACATGGGGACACAGCCTGCCCCTGCTACATGGCATGAGTTTGCAGAGCACTGAGCTGAGCTAACAAGATATGCTAAAGTGCTCTCACCCTCTAGTTGACATTGGGGTCTGCAAAACCCCACAGTGCATGCAGTGGGTAATACATCTGTACCAGGAATATAAAATGCTTTCAGGTCCAACTAAGAAACCTTAGTTTGTTGTCTCTTAAAGAGGCAACAAAAAGGATGCTTTACTCCATGTGAAGTCACTCTGAAGTCTTTGGGCCATCTGAAGGTGTTAGATAACTGTCTTCCTACTGGCTAGATGACAGAATTGTAAGATACGATTTTAAAATGCTTGTATATTTTATAAGGTAACCTTATCATTTTCTTAAGACTGAGCCCTAAAGGTTTCTTCAGGATTGCATTATTGGCATCTGTAGGTAAAAATTCATAACAGAAATTGAACCCAGGCACAATATAGATTATATCTAATTCCAGACCTTCTATTTATTTATTTATTTAGCTGTTATTTTTTGTACTAACCACTCCTGTTAGAGTACCTGGATGTGTTATTCTAGAAAGGGATGCCTCACTATACCACTCTCTCTAGCATCAGCTGACCATGTCAGTCATCTATCTGGTAGGTTCCATATGTCAGTGTAGAGTGGGAGGCAGTCCTTCTCTGCCTCTTCCCCATTTTTTTTTTCTTTCCATTAGTCAATATGGAGCTGAGAAATCCTATACCACGCCTCTAACTTTGAGGTCATTTCTGCTAGACAAAAAATAATCCCAACTAATTCCCAGACAAGGCATTTCAGAAGTTACTGACCTGAAGAAGCAAGTGAACTTCTTTGCTTTCATTACAAAGAGCAACCCTGTATTCAAGGCTATGCCATCCATTTTAAGAAAAGACTCCTAAATAAATGACATGTTTGATTTTCTATTACTTGGCAACTTGAAGGCAGCTTTCTTCCTTTTTTTTTTTGTGGGCTGTTTTTAGACCCATGAAGGTTTGCAAAATAAGCTTACTTATACAAAACAAGTAGTAAAAGAGAATAATTTTCATAAAATTAGCTGATCTATACAGCCGTAATACAAAACCTGCAAACAGTTGTTTTGTAATTTTTCCTTAGTGCACAACAACACAGGTAGCACAACATACAGTGTGTTGAAATGCATTTAGGCCTAGGTCCTGAGAATACGTATTTAAGCAGTTTTCCTTTCTGTGGCAATACATACTCTTGTGAAGTTGCTCCTGAACATGAAAATCTGTAGAATGAGGCCCTGAAGGCCCATAGAAAGTGTGCTGACAATACTACAAGCATCAATTCAAATGCTTATGCAGTGCAAGTCAGAGGATTTTCAGGGTGCTTTGTTTATATCATAAAATCCCTTAGCCAAAAATCTGGAACGTAAGCCAAGAGAATCCCATATAACACAACATTTTATTCCATTTTATTGTGCTCTTTAAACTAGGAACGAAGTATAGCTCATTTAAACAACTGAAGATCTTCCCCTCTCTCTCCACCCTATCACTAGATCCTACTCTTTCTCAGTCAGTTTTACTAGGCTATAATTTAAAACACACAGCAAGCTGGCACTTTAAAAAAAGATTTCTCAAGACGTGAAATACTGCATTACAGTGAGTTTGGGAACCTCAGGTTTGTCCCCAGGAGACAAACTCATTGCTATGAAACAAATGCTAATGAAATCAAATAGACTGTTATGTTGGCAGAAAACAGACACATGGAAAATGTGGCCTATTGTTATGACTGTTTTGCATAACAAAATTGACAGCGTTGCCTGTTCCTAATAAATATTACTCTAAATATGCAAACAGATGTGTTTACAGTTGCCTTTAAACTGCTCTGTAAAAAAAATAAAAATGAAGCCTATTGACAAGCAGTTACCAGAGTCCTATCATATAACTGTCCTATTTTCACAATTCAGTTTTCATTTATTGAAGGGAACAGTTATGCAATTGGTGGATATTCTGGACCTCCTTCAGCAGGAAGTGTGCAGCTATGGGAAACTGCTACTTTTGTTGTAAATCTCCTGCTTTGATCCCTAGGTTCTGCCCGGAGTCGATGAACTAAGCCATGAGGCTGGCTCTTCTCTTCGTCCTACTGCTGCCAGCATGCTTGGCCAAGCCGTTCCACCAGCAGGGTCTCTTTGACTTTATGCTGGAGGATGAAGGGTCGGCTGATATGCCTCCAACGGACGATCCCGTCATATCTGGATTTGGACCAGTGTGTCCCTTCCGCTGCCAGTGCCATCTCCGTGTGGTGCAGTGCTCTGACCTAGGTAAGCCCAAGAGTATCTTCAGAGATTATGTACTTGCCTTCTAGCCATGTTTTTGCAGCTGAGATGGTGAGGCTGCTATGCACTGCCACTCTGTAACTGAGGGACTGTCAAAGAAATATGCCACAGCTGCTGTTAACTAGAATGTACTATATGAAGTAGGCCATAAAGATCTGACAAGATGGACATTTGTGACCATAGAGAATGTTTATTTTTTTTTAATGTAGGTTTTCTGTATGTACATTTCCTTTGTTCTCTGAAAAACCACAGGTTTCTGCTGCAGAGAGAATAAATTTTCAAGGTTATTCCTTCAAATGTGTGTTATATAAATTCAGTGAGGTCATATGTGGGGATGGAAACATTTTAAAAGGTTCTAAATTGCATGGTCCAAGCTCCAACACCCTAAATCATACTGTCTAGTACCTCAACATGAAAATCATCCCATTTCCATTGGATACATGAGCATGGAATAACCAAACCTGATTCATATATGCTGAAACCAGTCGTTTGGAGGAAAGAGCTTGGAAACACTCCAAAACAATGAACGCATTTTGGAGCTCCTTGTTAAATATCTTTCTTAGACACTGTTCAAGCTGAAACCATGAGAACCTTTCTCACAAACTCCCCTTACTCACTTACTTACGAGGGCTTGTCTGCGTAATTGGAGCAGCAGGATGTGAAGCCATGCCTGCCACCACTGTATTTGACTTCCCCATGCAGAAATCTCAGGTCATGAAGTTGACTTCAGCGAGACAGCTCTTGGTTTAAGCCAGCATTATTCAGTCCAAGTCAGTGTGCAGTGCAGAAAATAAATGAAAGCTGATTTTGCTCACAAGGAAATTAGGCAATTTATTCAGTGGACAGACAAATAACTTCTCATTCGATTTTATAGAGTTATTTTAATTAACCCACCTGGACGCGTTTCTGTGTGAGCTGTTCTAGGCGTTCCTGCTCCAGCAAGGGGATTGGACTAGATGATCTTTCAAGGTCCCCCTCCAATCCCTGATATTCTGTGATTCTGTGATTTGTAAAAAGTCTTCTTTAAGCAGTTTAAACATATAGCTGGATGTTTCTCTTTTCTTATATTAGAGTATTGGTTTAATAATTGCTGTGAACCATGGCACAGATTCACCAATTATGACCTGGGTCTCATTGTGGTGAGTGTTGTATAATTGCAAAAAGGAGGGGGAAACATTAGTAACATCCCTAGAAACTTCTGTGAATTTATTAAAGCAAGCCACATAATTATGCAACTGATACGTTTGGCAAAGACCCAGCGAATAATGCAAGCCAAGTTGCACAAATGAGCATGGACTAACCTAGCCATGCATTCATAAAGATTTCACAGTACTGTTCCTGTTGAAAGATCTTTTCTTTTTTTACCATTTAGGTGTCAGATAGTAGCAAAGATGGGGTGGGGAGTGGAGAAAAGTTTGCCCTACATGCCATGAAGGTCTTAGGTTTTATTGTTGTAACACGGGCTAATGCTGATGGAATTTAAGTTATTTTGGGAACTTGTCCCCAGACTGCTTCAATTCTGAAGAACGTAAGGAGCTTTCACTTGGTAAAAATGTACAGATATTTACACAGGGACTCTTTGTTGCTGTACTTGCTCCTATGTTCCTTCAGCTCTCCTTCACACACATGATTTCCAAAGGGTTGCACAACGGTCCACTCCCTACAGACGCTTCTGGGTTAACAGAGTCCCATACTGACAAGAAGACTCAGAAATATGGGAATTAAAGCCCCAAGTCTGTCTCCCATTGTCTGTTTCCCAGATAATTTTGAGAGGGGTGATAAGAAAGAGATATATTTTGAGCTTGGTTTAAACCCACATGCTGCAGATACTACAATGAAAAGATTAGGTTTTTGAAGTGGCTGAGCTGAGAACATCCAGCCTCTGGGCATGAAGGAAAAGAGATCTTCCTGGGTTTAAAATAAGAAGCCCTGAAAAATAAATAATATATCCCTGGCAAAGCTCAAGGAAGTAATAATCATTCTGAGTTCCTCAGCCTTGGCATTAAGTCCATCCTTGTCAGATGAGGCTATGAAAACCCGTGATGGGTCATGGCCCAAGCAGGACACTCACTGGGGTGCAGGTCCCATGACCGCCCCTGTGAGCAGGGATAGGACAGCTGTTTGTGCTGCGTGCTTGCAGGCAAATCTCCCCTCCTCTGTCTTCTCTTCTAGACTTGAATCTGTTTCTGTGTCACTCGGATTCAGACAAGGTCAAATTTACCTACTGACTTGAGGAAACCCAGGAGCTGGCTCCAAGAGCTTAAAATTTTATTGCAAACTGTGGAGGTCCTGCCAAGGTGACTGAGCGTGCTCCTTAGCTGTAGGATGGAGGGTGCTTGGAGCATAGCGATCAGGAAGGCAATATGCAGGCAGGAGCCATGAAACCAGAAATGACAGTTCTACCTCCCTGCAAACCATTTCTGCTGGCCTGCCTCACCCTTCAGTTCCAGGCTTTTCTGACCCACCAAATTAGCTACCTCCCTCCCCTCACTTTATCAAATTTAGTCATCTAGTCCCATGGGCACTAATTGAAGAAAAACTGGAGGCAGTAACAAGACTCCTCCCAGCGATATATTAAGAATTTACTAAATCAAGTCCCACAAAGGCAAGTTGAAATTTAGATCAGGATTCTTCCTTCCTCTCAGTCTCTGGCATGGAAGGAGCGCTCTTTGCAGCCATGAACCCCTGCTTGCAGAGGGCATGTCAGAGCAAGGTAGCAGATGGACCCTAATGTGGGTTACTTACGGAGAGGTTTCCTCTTCTTCAGCGTGCTTCTTTTTTTTTCCCAAAGGGGCATTTGCTGTTTGTAAACTCTTGTTTCATAAGCAAAAGCCAACTATCTGACACAGAGTTATGGGAATAAACCACAGGAGAACTGTCACATCCAGGGTCCAGAGATCAGGTTTGCCTCTTGCCTCATGACCACTAGAGGGGAATAATAAAAAAAAAAATAATCAAAATTCAATAAAAACAGTGAAAAATATGCCCAGTGGTCCAATTACACTCTTGTCAGCTGAATTTTTGCATTCCTGTACTTTTAAGCTTCAGTCACATCTTCCTAAGCACATACCTCCGAATTAATTTATTTTGCCTCTAAGCCAAGAGCTGAGTTAGCAGGAAGGAGAATGCTGTCTTCTCACACCCTGAAGAAGAATTCTCTCTTAGCTGTGGTTACTGACAGATCGAGAGCAGAGCCCCATATGCCTACCTTATATGAGATGTACTGCCTTTGTGCAGCAGGCTCAAGTATCTTATCAAGGAAGGCCACCACGGTATCTTTATAAAAGCACTGCTTTTTCTGAATCTGCCTCCTGTTGCTAAGAGGGAGCCACAGGTTCACTTTATAATCATGCCTCAGCATAAGGCATTACTCTGCTATAGCCAAACTTTCCATGGAAATCACAAACATCTTCCTCATTAGCACAGACTACAGGTGGAGAGTAGCTGATATAGCTGGTCAAAGGCAGGTTTTCATGTTCTAGAGTAATAAATACAGGGAAGATAAGCAGCCAGTTGGCCAGGCAAACATGCCTTGTAAAAGCCCTAGCAAGGATTAACTGTTCCATTTAAAGTCTCATCCTCCCAAAGGGAGTCTCAGGAAAAGGTTGATCCCAGAGTACCCTGGTAGGCAGGAAGACACGTGTGATTACTCAGTCCTGCAGCAGATGCAAAATGCTCCATAAGGTTCAGAGGTGGTGGTCAGAGCTTTATTTCACCTTCAGATAAGTCCGGCAGCCCCTTACAAAGTGAGCAGTCTGTGTTCTGCGGGATGCAATGAGGTCGCCTTCCCTGGAGACTTCACAGGACATAGCGGGGTCCCTTCAGTCCTCTTGGTGTGAGCATCCATGGAGGTTTTGTGGCCTCCAGAAAGTGTGCAAGAGATGAATGTCAGTAATCAAAGTTCAAGCAGTATTACAGCTTAAATTGGAATTTTATTCACTGCTCAGAAATACGGGGTTTCTCCAACTGTAAAGAAGGGTATATTAAAGCTCAGCATGAGTGTTGGAGTGTGTGTTTGAAAAGCACTTTGAGATCAGTGGGTGAAAAGCTCATAGATATGTAAAGCATTATTCCAGGGATACAGTAACATGAGGCAGTTTATCTGAAACATACAGTGTCTAAACTGTATTAAGTGATGGTTCTTCAACTCTTGAACCATGGTAACAAGGCAGCAGCTAATTTAGTTGTTGAAAAAGATGATTTATCTCACTGTATAAGATCTTCCAGAAATATCCGAACACCCATTTTCTGATCATGGCTCTATTCGTGACACTCATCTCTCATTATAAAGGTATATCTCCTTTGGGATATACCTTGATTTGAACTTCTGTCGTCAACATAAAATGTTTTTGAAGAAAAATAGTGCATACCTTCTTGGTGATCAGTCTCAGTCATTTTATGAGTTCAAGAAAACAGATAGGATTACTTACTATTGTGTACTTAGCTTTAGAATCCTGGCCATTATTTAAATGATTACCAATCTTTCAAAAACATAATTTTTAAAGCTAAATGTTTAGCTCAAAATCTTACAGGTTTCTAAAGATGTAATAAATAGCTAGACACTAACAAATTTAATTTTTAAATAAAAAAGGCTTTGTTAATTTAAATTGTACTTGCTGAGCCTTTAGGACAAGTTATTGCATATTTTACACATTTTTCCTTCTGAAAATGAGGAAGAGACTTATTCCCTTTATGCTTAATAAAAGCTGAGATCTTCATGAAATCCCCTGACTTCATGGAACTGGATCATTTAACAAAAAAATTAATACAAACGGAACCTGAAATCTGGGAAAGTATATTGTCACTTGTACTGAGAGTAGCCTCTGCATCACGATACCATGGCCTTAAAACTAAGGACTAATTGCCTTTTGGGACACCATTATTTGGCCAAATACAAGTTATGCTGTCATCACACAACTCATCAGGCTTTCCACATGCTAATTGACTGAAATGCATTATTCTAACGTGTTGGAGATCAGACTGGAAGATCTATATGAGATATTACAGGTATTAACCATAACATAGGATTTCAGGTGATGTTAGCTCTCTAAGAGTCATCTGGGCTCCTTTCACAACCATGGGGAGCGTCAGGCAGCCACGCCATAGGGCAGTTCATCCTTGTCTAAAGTGGATGTCAGTCACAGAAAGGATTCTTGGAAAATTAAACTGCCAACACAGGGCCTCAGTGGCCACTGGAGGCTATACAACTTACTTTCAGATTAATGAAGTTATGTGTGATAAAATTAAAGCATGGGAAAAATAAAGTCAAGTTTAAATCATTATTTTGTAATACGTTTACAATGAATTATTAATTTTTTTGTATATATTCTGCTTAGATACAATTTTTGGGATGCCTTGGAAGTTAATGAAGGCATCAATTAAAGCCCTGTACTCAGTGCATCCTGAAAAATAGTTGTCAAGAACCAAATAATTACAAAACACTCTTGAAAAGTTGTCAAGAGAAAAAAATATATTGGCCTGGATGTAGACTGCTTTATAGTAACAACATGTCATTAGCTTTCACCAGTGTAACAGTAAAAGAAAGGCCTTGTTGCATCGCAACCAGAATTGCTGATGTTCCAGTTCCAGCTGATAAACATGATTCCAGGTGAAAATTAAACCACTCTAAATACATCCTGTCTCTACTAGCTGCCCACTCCAAGGTAACAGTCAGCAACTCTGTGAGTTTTCTTTCTTTCTTTTTTTTTTTTTCTTTGGTTTATTTGCTTGCTTCAGCCTAGGAAATACCATTTAAGAAAGCGTAGTGGCAGGAATGGAAATCCTGACTGCCAAGTCCAAGTGACACAAGAAGTGACTGTTTTCTGGTTTGCACTGTGACAAGGGTTTATTTCTAAAATTTCCCAAAGCACAAATAATTAGCTGATAGATAGCTATTAAAAATTGAGTCAATTATTATAAGTCATAGCAGGTGATTACAGTGCTTAAACATACTAAATAACTACTGCTGGCACCTACTAGTGTTATGGGTATCTATAGAATGTGTATTATTTAAAAACTTTCCATGTTTTCACAAAATAAAGCCTGTGCTATTGAACTGTGAAAGGTTCCCAGCCAGGTCTCAGGAAGAGCTAGAGTCCAAAGGCTCTTTCCCAATGTTCACTGAGAATCCACTGCCAAAAGGGAGACCTAGGTTCTATGTGGAGCCAATACTAGCCTCCAGCTATTCAGGGGAACTCTGGTCACAGAGTCCAGTTGCCATAGTATTTAGAATAGATTCTAGTTTTAAGCAGATTTTCAAAACACCTCTCTCTAATACAGATTTGAGAGTGTCCCTTCCTTATCAATTTTGGATGCACTGGTCTGTATTTTGCTTCACATAGAGCCCAAATTCCTAGTTCTCCTCCCTGTGTATTAAAGACAATAAATTGGCTTCTCTGCAAGCAGAGACAGAAACAAAGGGTCCTTAACACTAAGGACCATGCCTGCATGGGGCACTTTTTGAGTGGTGAGAGGATTGAGTTGTAATTTTCAATTTATGGGACCAATTATAGGGCTCAAAACAGCTCTGTAGAAATGACCCTGTTGTTAGCAGGGTTACATTTGCTATATAGACAACTCTACTGCAGTCTTCTTAGTCCGTCAATAGGGAATGAAAAAAGTTGAAAAACAGTATTTAAAGAATTTGTTTGTTCTCTGCATGCATGCTCTTAAGTGAGTGGGCACCCAGGAGAGCATCCACTACCTTTTTTGTGTTTGTTTCCTGGGTTCTGTTTGGAGTTCTTTGAGTTGCTATGACACTCTATTAAGGAGAGGATGCTTGCAGTTTTAATTTCAATGATAAAAGGAATGCAATACATACTCATATTTATAAAAACAGTGAAAAAAGAAAACTTTTCTATTCCCCAAAACTCATAGCAAATTTAGATTTAATGGAAAACCAACAAATGGATAGACTACAGAAATACTAAAGCATTTTAAACATTTGCAACTGTAAAAGGGGTTACAGTCTGGTTCTGTACTACATCATCAGATAGATGATGAAATTTGAAATATGCAATAGGTCATCCCAGAACCAGTTTCTTCCTGCACCTCCTGTATCATCTAAAATGTGAAAGCCTAGGATGACAGTTTCTGTGCTGAACTGCAAGTTTTCCCTTCTACTGCTCCATTGTGGGCCTTAGAAACTAAAGAGGCTCTCAATGAATTCATATTGTTAGGTTTCATAGGGTGATGGGGAAGAAGACTGTTTTTAGTGGTGCAAACTCTTTGCTGAGTGTCTCTGCCTAAGATGTGTAGGAGCAAAGATGAGAGAGAGTTAGCCAAACAGGACTAAAAAGCTATGTTTTCATTCAGCTTTGATGCCATTTCTTTCCATAAGTTCAGCTATGTCTTCAGCTTTGATTTCCACACCTTCCCATTGGGAAGATTGTATTAATTCTTTACCTCTGGGAAGTAAGAATGGAAAAGTAAGGGCGAATGGTGTTAATAAAGTTTGTATATTAGCAGCAGCCCAGAAAAGAAAAAAAGGCAGATACTAGATACTGAGCACATACTAGAATAAAAATGAAAGAGGAGAAAGCTGGTAGAAGAAGATCAGGATAGGAAGATAGGATAGGAACTCTTTCAAGAAAAGAAGGAATAGTGTGAACATGGAAGGGAAAATTGTGCTTTTTCAAGGGAAGTTATAACAGAAATTATTAGAAAAGGGGATGTACATATACAGGAGGAACTTAAGGTGATAATTGAATGACAAAGTTACTATTTTCAGGGTTAGGGGGCAACATTTATTTTCTCTTTTTTATTCTTTCTCTAGAGAATTTACATCCTCTGTAATGAAGAAGATGACTGTTACACTGATGGCTGACATGGGGAAAGTCACTAAATGACTAACAAAATAAAAAAGTAACAAAGCTAAAATTTCTAAGAGTTATAAGGTTATATACAAGTTCATCTAGCAGAAAGAGGGAACTAGCAGATCTGCAGACTCCTGGATTTGGTCAGGAAATCCCCTCTCAACATTTATTTAAATGCTATTCACTATGTTCAGACAGTCATAGTGGCTCCTTCCACTGTTTTCTTGCATGAAAATAGGTTGAAAACAATCCTACAACATTATGAAAAATGGCTGTGTTATATTTAGAATACCCGAAATAACCAGGAACATATCTCTGCCCTCAGGTCATAATAAAACTAAGGCTGCTCAATGACCGTGTGGTCAGAACAGGAAGGGGTCAGTTTTTTTGAAACTAGAGAAGATCCACCCCCCTACATGACTTTTTATGGCTAGTCCATTATGTTAGTGCTAATTCTGGTAAATCCCAAAGTAAAGATTGAGGGAGCTACCCTTAAATTGGTATCTGTTGCCTGCTGCTTAAACTATGAACCAGGCAAACCTCAAATTATATTATTCCAAAAGATAATTCAAAATGTAATTTGTTAGATAATGCTCACTTTTCTGAGTCATTTAAATGGTCTCTTCTGACTACTGTAAATACTCGTAAAATAAATGTTTCACCTTAATGCATGAATACTCATAGATAGTACATCTGCACTGCATCCACTTTAACTAAAGTCCTTATGCACATGGTGCTGGCAGATTGCATGAATAATCCATGACAGTTGCTGTTCTCTGATGGGATGTTTTATGGCTGTAGCCATGACAGTGGGAAATGTAAAGCTGGCAATTCTAGGAGTTCAGAAAACTCATATTTGATTTTTTTTTTCCACTTGATGCTTTAGTCCCTGAAGTCTCATGATTATTTCAGAATACTTTCCTGCCTTTCTAAAATATTTCTATGCTTCTTGAGAAGGCATATACTTTCCAGATCTTGAAATTAAAATCAGTTAGAAAGAACACAGAAATGGAAGTTGCTTGCTTTTAAGTTTCAAGGATATATTGTTATTCTTAGATAGTAGTTTTTGGAGCCAGGAGGCTGAACCTATCTTTACCAAAAATGTGACTAGCACTGAAAAATAATTCATAACATCTGTAGTTTTCAATATCCGTTATATTTTGAAATACGTGTTCACTACACAGAGTGGGTGGAAATGGAAAAAAAAAAGTTATAGCAATGCACTAATTTTTAAGCCTCTGCTAGGGCCTTCATAAATCTTAGTACTATCAGAATGGAGAATTATGCATGTGATCATAACGTGTGACTTCGTGTCTTTCTTTTCTGTGTTCCTTACTCTGTTCTGGAAAGCAATGTTGTAAATGTTTGGGAAAACACCCCATGTAGTAACATGTCAGTAGGTCTACCTTCCTGAGAGACCACTTCAGCAGGGGTTGGAGTTCAGTTTCTTGTTTTTAGATACAGGAAGGGTCAGAGGTATACAAAAATAAAAATCTGTGATAAAAATACATCCAAAATAGATCTTAATGGAACACAACTTCTGTAGATTGTAGAGCAAAAAACAAGTCTGAAAAATGGTTGTCAATAAACTTTAAAGATACGTATTTCAAGAGTCATGCATTTCAATGGGCACTGTTTTTTTTTTCAGATCTTAGAAAAATCACTTGAGATAAAGAATTCTTTAATTTTTCAGGCTTTTAAAAATAATATTACTGTTGATTTTATAGCAAGCAAGGGCAAGGTGGAGAACAAACTTTTACTTGGATAGTGTGAAAGAGAAGGAGGCTATAGGTACTTCTCTGTGAAGGAAGGGAATTGTTCCTTATTTTATGGATGGTGGGACGCAAATAATGAAATTACTCGTTTTTGCAAATCCCACACAATAGAGAACAAGTTTCCAGTAAATACTGAGGTACGTAGCCTGGGAAAGCGTCAGTGAACTTTTCTAAGCCAAAGCATTCAAAGCTGTGTTAAGCAACTTGCCATCCTTCCAGAAAGCAGTCCTTGACTCCTGTTATTTTCCATGACCAACTATCCTGACCCTGTAAACTTGCCATTTGCCTCATTATCATCCCAGAGTCCACTCAGGACATTACTAAGGGCATTCACCCTCCCAGGGAGGTTTGCTGCCTGTCAGTGGGATGTGGCAGAGCTGGACTGGGAGCGAGGGAGAGCCCACAGCAGCCTGCACAGGCAGCAAAGGCAGCTGCTGGAGAGACTGCCTCCGCTGGGAGAGCAGACGCTGATGATCGCGGCTGGGAATTACTTGTAGCTCAGCCCAAATTCCTCAGCTGGCAGCAGCTGTTTGTGGAAACTGAGGGAGTCTTGAAGAGAGCCCCATTTTATGGCCCCTGTGATAATAATTGTGAGTGTTGCAATGTAATAACACATGTATCTGAGCTACAGTGTTCAGATGTCTCTGCCGTTTGGCCCCTTCTCTGCAGCTGGGGTTTATTCAGATGAATAAAACCCATCCCTGCTTGTTGTAAAACAAATAGGTGGAGGGAAAAAAATAAAATACCCCAAACAAAACAAAACAAAATATCAAACCACAAGCTCTGTTGTGTTGTTAAAGTTGTTTATAATTGGCACTGTTCACGTGTTTGTTATTTTGACTATGTGGTCCTAGTGTTGCAAGGATGCAGTTCTTAGGGAAGTGTCCTCATCTCCGGGTACAGACTCAGACTCCCATTTGCTTAGTCTCCCTCGCTGGCCCCATAAATCTTACATTCCTTCTCTGCATAGTCGTACAGCTTCAGCAGAAATGTGGCTCTGTGCCAAGGTGCAGACTAACTTGCGGCTCTCACTTTTGAGAAACTGGAGCAGTGGACTGAAACCCCCTCAATAGCTATGAGGGTTCAATAGCCACCCTTCTCCTTTTGTGTATTCAACAATTCCACAACTACTTGATCACAGCTCCTGTACCTGAGCAGGTTATTCCCTCAGCTGCAAAAGTAATAAAGTCTGTCTTGTGTACCAAAACCCCTAACCTCCCTTAGTCCTCACACTCTTCCCAAATCCTTGCTACACCTCCCACACCTGTTTGGCTGGCTAAATGGCAGCATATGCTAGCTGGGCTGGTGCAGTGCTGCACGGGAGATACCCAGCCACTGATTGCTGCTCTTTCAGAGGCTGGGTAATGACTGAATTATACTGCCTTGCTTCTTCTGTGCTTCATTTCTGGTCTCATAAAATCTCTAGGTCCGTCAGCCTTCTGTCCTTTCTAGAAGTTGAGGCTATCACAGCTAAACATCCAGACACTGTAATTTGCTTAAGAAATTTAAAAAAATATAATAATCTACCCCCCACATGGATATGATCCCACAGAGACAAGCTTGGTTTCTGAAAAGCTACCTTCTCCTCCATCCTCCCACTAAGGAAGAATTCCTGGTTCTGTTAGCTTCTCCCCACCAAACATCTTCCAGGTGACTGTAGATGAGCCTTTCATTGCTCCCAAAAGTAAGCGTGGGCCCTTGTTGTCAGCATGAAAGAAATTCGTTGATGATCCAGCTCTGCTGGATTTTGATGAATACATTTTGATTGTGTTTGTTATTCCAAGATTCTGTGGTATAGCGATTAATGTAAGAAAAAGTTAGGAAAACTTCTGCCAGGGATAACAGCAGTTCAGCTGATCCTAACAACAGGAAATATTTCAAGCTTACACACTTTTTTTTTTCCATTTTGTATTTCTATTCCATATTCTGTTCTTTATGTATTTTCATATGCATGCATTTTTACACACATACATGTACACTGATGGGAATAGTTGAGTGTTACAGGCTGATAATGTAGTACAGAAGGAAATTTCTACTTATAGAAGTCTGCAGAGAATAAAACAAATCTTACCTGTGCTGCAGGAACTGATGGCTGTTCAGCTTCTATAAAGAAGTCATGACTTCTCTGCAAGAAATACTTAAGTGCAAATTGTAATGGCCTTTATGACTAAGGATATATGAATGGGTTTACTAAATCCCTTATATTTCCAGAATCTTTAGGCTCTTCATTTCAGTGTAAGCAAGGATTTTGGAAGGCTGGAGCTATACCATTTCTACTTATTCTTGAATAAGTAGAAGTTTTTAAAAAGTATTTACCAACTTAAATAATAACTAGCTTTATTCAACCAAAATAAATATATATATCTCTTCAATTTAACATACAGTGGGAAAGGCAGAAGAATCTAAATCTTTAATCAGTTATAAATTAATCTTAGGAACAACAGGTCTGAAATATTTCCAGTGAACTGAATTCCAAAATGTGTGGCACTGAGTATTCAGATCAAGTCATTCTGCTATGAGAGATTTTCATATGGCTTTTTAAGAAGCAAGCTTTAATGTATAAAAAAAATCAGACTGGAGTAGTTGTTCTTAAAAATATTGAGAATTGATTCCATTGACATTTTCCAACACCAGTCCCCCTTTCTGTTGGTATTACATAAATTTCACTGAAGGCATTTGTAGGTGGACATGCAGTTATACTGTACCACATGGCTTCAAAAGTATATGAGCATCATGAGCTTCGCAGAAATAAGTCGTGAGGACAGCCCACAGTTTCCCTCTAAACTTTTCAGCCTCCCAGACAGAGGAATCAAAAAATCCTCCTGGGAAATAGTAATTCTGTCCCAGGAGCCGAGTCATTTCTATGTCTAGTGGGATCACAATTTTCTTGATTCAGTTCAAATTTTGTCATGCTGTTGTGTTAGTTCAGGCTCCCCCATTCATCTGAACTCACTGACTATTGACCTGTCCTGACCAGAAAGGTTTGAAGGTTTGCTCTCCAGCAGGGAATCTCCAGCACAGGGGCTAGTTTGCACTACACCAATGCTCCTCCTATGTGTATCTATCTGGAGACGCATCTACCTATATAGAGACCTGGACCTGCAAGCTGAAGCACAGCTCTTGAAGTCAATGTAGATGTCACAAGTGGTGAAACGCTTGGATCCAGTCCATACCTCAAACATATTCAGCTTTAGTGCTGAATTGTTTAGCTGCTGATTGTACTAGGCAGTGTCCAGATCCACCCATTCTTCCTCTGCTGGAGAGCTCCAATTGTAGCTTTCAGCTGGAGGATGTACTAAACTGCCTAATGGTAACACAATGTCTCTCCTGCGCCTGGACTTCATCCTGTACTCCTCTATTGCTCTCCAAAACTCAGACAAGGCAAGGAAAAAAAATTCAAATATAATTTATACAGCTGTTTTGTGAAACATTTTTAAAAACAAATTCAGGAAATGCATAAAAGAATATATATGAGATAGGTAACAAACCAAGTTTAACACTTAAAGAGATGGCAGTTTTATTCCTTGCATGCAAAACTAATTATTGTATTGTACCTCCTTCTAGTTTATAGTACAAGATAGGAAGATTTTATAGATCACTTTTCACAAATGGATATCTGGTTGTTAAATTTTTCACATCATTATAACATGAAACATTTAAAGTTTAACTTCATTGCTCTGATAAATGATCAGTTCTACCTTATTCAGGGATAACACTTGAGCTTTTAGAAGCTGGCATATGAAGCCTGAAATGTACAGTTGGAAATTTAGTTTGAAGTTTAGTCTCTGGAAAATTAGCCCTTCAGTAGCAATCCAAGTGTTCTTACAAAGTATGTTCCAAGGGCATCACATAAAGGACAGCTGTACAGCTCTTGTGTGCCCTACTTTCTGCCATAAGCACTTATTTACAGTTACCAGCCTACTAGTATAAATATACTGACAAGAACATAGTAATATTACTTTGAATACAAATAATTAAACCTTATTTTTGTATTTATATGTATAAAAGTTGCTAGACTGTAAAAACCCCTTATAAAAAAATTATGATCTTGAAAAAGTAGTGCTTTTAGGGAGAGAATTTTTAGTTGCTGACATCATTTCTGTCTGCTGAGGACAGAAACTGTCCAAAGACAACCAACATACAAATTATACGGTATCACATTTTTATATACTTGGAACTCTAGTCCTACACTTCTGAAAGTAATGAGGGTTTTGCAATGGCCTTCAGTAAAAATGAAGTCCACGCCTGAATAAAGAAAGGTTATTTTAGTAATATGTAGAATCTTAGTTTGTATCATATATTCATGCACTGAATATCAATAAAGTAAACAGGATAAGGTGTGAGCTTTGGCTCTTGTCATTTTATCTACTGTAGAAGCTTTTACTAATGAATCCCTGGCTAGATGAACTTTTGTAATGGTAGGGCAACAGTGTTCTATATGGAATAATATTATGAATTCAAAAGTAAGTTTAAAAGAAAAAAACATTTTTCAAAAGTTTAGACCTCCTGCACCCATATATAGATAACTAAAACACCAATCTTGTTTCCAGAATTTGCTGAGCATCAAACAGCTGTAACAGACACCAGTGGCATCTGTAAGATGCTCACCACTTTGGAAGATTCAGACCAGACAGCTAAAGATAAACTGGAGGTCTCATCTGCATGTATTTTTAGACTATAGCCAAATCTATAATGAATTCTTAATGCATCACTAACTGTAGTAAAAAGCTCCAGTACACGTCACTGTGGCCTCTTTAGAATTCATGGTAAAGTTTTATGGTACTAACTATGGAATAGTACTCTTTATGTAGGTTAAAAGAATTAAATATTGTACTGAACATATACTTCTTTTCATCGTAAAGAAGTATATGCCATAATCCTTTCAAACAAGAGTCACACATTTTTTTACTCTCCTTATGTATCTATGATCTATAAAGGATTGAAAAAGAAGGGGTTCTGCTCAACATTGGAATTTGACAGAGAAACCTGCATTCCAGGTGTAAAAACAAATTTGTGATGAACATTAAACATCACAGAATCACAGAATTGTTGAGTTTGAAGGTCATGTCTTGAGATCCTCTAGTCCAACCCCCTGCTAAAGCAAGGTTGCTTAGGGCTGGTTCAAGTCAACTTTTTAATATCTTCAGGCATGGAGACTCCACAACCCTTGTGGGCAAAGTATATATTATCTCTGGGCAGGCATATCTCACTGTATTTGCAGTTCCATGCTTGAGATTAAGATACACAGGTTTAAAAAGTTTGTAGAAGTATATACTATATTCCTGTGTTCCTGAGAACAATATCATGCAGTCCACCATCATACTGAGGAGACACTAGTGATACCTGCAGTGAGAAGCAAACATTTTTCAAAAGTTTAGACGTCCTGCACCCATATACAGATAAATAAAAAACCAATCCCATCTCCTAGCAGAGAAACTCCCAGCAGAGTTCAAATATAGCTTCAGAAATATTTGTTAAAAATTTTACTGGTAAAAAGATTGTTTTATCCAGAGAAGTCCACTTTTGTTAGATACCCATTAGACTTTATTAGTGTCTACAAATTTTTTTTACCAACCATTCATTTAGCATTTCACATTCTGTTAAAAAAAAAAAAAAAAAAAAAAGACTAGTTAGAAAAGAACATTTTAATTTTGTGGTAAGTCAGAATGACTATAAAAGATTTGCTCTATTCCAAGTCACAGTATGAAAGGAAAGCTGGGTAAAGCAAGTGTTATTTAACACTAAATAATTTCATTTCCATGACTTCATCGGACTTACATATCAGCTATTCAGAAAATAGTCCCAAAGAGAGTCTTTAATTTAAACTGTCTGATGTTCTTTTGGCAGTTGTAGGGAAACCAAGAGATTTGTTCTCCAGAAAACTTGGACATATTTTCAGATGAAAGAAAAAGGGGGAGGTGGATTGGGTTTTCTTTTAAGGTGGACTTTACTGTGAGTTACTCAGTTTCTGTCGAACAAACGGTATTTTTTCTGGAAATTATTATAATTATCTATTGTACTTCTTTCAAAAAAGCCCACTACCTTTCAAATAGGAGGAAATGTTCTCTGTCCACAAAAGCTAACACACAGTGAAATTAATAAATACCATACCATTTTCTGAAAGCAATTTTTATTCACATAATTCAGTGGAATTAAAAGTGTTAGAAATATTTTTCCCAAACCCAATCTTTTGCTTCAAACTATAACCCAGCTATATTCTCAGAAAGAGGCATAATGGAAATGTGACTAAATAAATTTTGATTTGACATAGCACAATAAAGCTCCCTTTGGCTGGCTGGAGACAGAAATATTTTCAGATAAGTCTTCATAAGCTTCTTCAGGAAATGAATTCTAGAAATGGTGTTTACTGAAAGTTAAATGCTGCTTAGAAAAGTGCTGACCCCTGTTTAAAGCTTCTTTCAAATCAATTGTTTATTCTTCTTACTGTCCCTAGGTTTGGAAAAAGTGCCAAAAGACCTTCCTCCTGACACAACTCTACTGGATTTACAGAACAACAAAATTACTGAAATTAAAGAAGGAGATTTCAAGAACTTGAAGAATCTTCATGTAAGTGTATAAATGAACTAGCATTTGACGAAAAAAAAAGGGGGGGGGGGGG